>OZ023266.1:131247864-131700364 GCA_964006375.1 Tillus elongatus | reverse complement strand
TACAGTCACAGGCTGGCCCATAAGTCGTTGGTGATACAAATTCTTTTTTAATCTAACACGCCTTATTGGATTTTTGCATTTTCCGTCGAAATATAATGCATATTTGTAAAAAAAGAAATTCGGAACGCAGCAAGTGCGTTATGGTAGCGAATTCTCATTAAATGCTTCAAATCTGAATAGCTCAATTTGCTATTAACCTATAAGGTTGACCAAGAAACCAGTTTTTTCGGGGACACTTTAAGTTTACTTTCGGAAATTTTTGTACATTTTCAATCAATAAAGTTATTTTGATGAAACATGGCACATTGTTTCTACTATATAGGTTATACTGGTAACCAAATTTGATGCCTGGTTTCTTAAAAAAAACATATTTGCTATTAAAAACATTTTAATGATAATTCACCACCATAACGCACTTGCTACGTCCAGACTCTTTTCCATTTTTTTAAAGATAATTGTTAATCATAGTAGTTATATAGTAAGGCTAAGAAGTAGTTTACCCATTCAAAGCTTCGGAAACAGATTAAAAGTTTTTACAATTCACTTAAAAATAATAAAAAAATTATTGAGATGTTACCATTTCAAGTGAAACACTATATATATTAATTTTTTGTTAAGTATATCTTCTTTATAGTCCAGGCGCTTAAATGACCAATATTAGGTTATAACATCCCATTTATTCGATGTATTCCTGATAACATATGCCAACACTAATTATTTCTTCAGGCTGGCCAAATTAAAGCCATAATCAATTTCTGCAAAAAACACGATCAATTTAATGGCAGAGCAATTTCCACTGCTTTTAGTTTATTACCGTAATCACTCCGTTGAACGAAATCAACGGTTTTGCGATCAGATGAGATAAATATTAGAAGCGTGGAAAATAAAATCATCTCGAACTTTCAGTCTCTCCTATCCAATTTGACATCCACTAGTAACCAAACAAACCTACTTCAGTCAATTTATATGCAACAAGGAGCAGTTTTTTTTATAGTGGTTTTAAATCAGCAATGCGTAAAGGCAATAAATTGCTCCAGTCTCTGCGTTAGAAAGATTAAACTGTTCCGTCCATGCTACTGGATGGGCTAAATAAACTTCGTTTTGTGTCGAAACAATATATATGAAAACGTAATCACTTAAAAAGAATCCTAGCGTAAAATTACCAGCACAAAGAGTTGACCTGAAGTTATATCAGGTACATAACCAGGAACATGGAAAGTATGTGGTAGCATTTTTGTCGTGTTTTTAAAAATGAATCTACAAATACAACGAAGTGGGGCACTGCCACTCAATTTTATTCTACATCAGTGGTTCCCAAACTATACAACCTTAAGAAAATATTGCATTACTATGTACCTATCTATTTTTATGTTAAAAATTAATTTTAAGTAGCAAATGATTCCAAACATTTTGCACCTATGGTACTGCATTTAGAAACATATGTACTTACTGAAATATCAAACGTTATTCGTAAAGTGTACAGGTGTCCCATCTTGGTTGCAATTGCTGGGTATCTCGGTTATTAGTAAAGATAGAACCTTGCGGTTTTCGCGAACCTAAGCTACTTGTTTTGTGAAATCACTGATGCCGCAAACAAAATTGTCGTAGCCCTATTAGTTTCAGAGCTACAGAGCGTCATTTAAAATATTCAATTTTCAGGGACCCCTTGTATGCCAGTTGTCTGAGGGCGAGAACATATCTATAAAGTAAAACGGCTATGGTAACCAGCCTCTTAGAACACTGTGAGATGTACGACAGGTTCGCCCTCTCGGTGCGGAACCAGGTAGTATGTTGTCACGACAGCTTTCGGCTCTCATAAACCATCTTCGTGGGTTAATACCTAGAATATATAAGATGGTTGTGCCAGAAACTAGGTTTCTGGTAGGACTAGCATGTGAGCATTACACAGGCTAACAAAACACCTAGCGGCTATAGAAGGTGTACAGCTCTACAAAGGTAGTATCAAATATTAAAAGTCTTCACGCAGCAAGTGCGTTATGGAAGTGAATTTTGATAGCAATGTTCTGGCACCAAATATTTTTTTATAACTTTTTTTCTTTTCACATACACATATAAATTTTGGTATATAGCTTCCTTTTAATATCGTAAACTTACGTATCAAATTTGGCTACCATAGCTTTTCTATTTTTTGAGATAACATTTTTTTCCGAAAGAAAACCTAAAAAGTTACTGGAAAACCTGGTTCGCTTTTCCTGGCTAAGGAACTTATCCAAGTCACTTACAAAGGCAAAGTACGTGCCAAATTTTATTATATATATATATATATATATATATATATATATATATATATATATATATATATATATATATATATATATAGTATTAAGTTTTTCGTGACGGTAAAATTGTGGGAAAGCCGTCAGTTGCAAAATAATACTCTTTATTATAGGCCGAGCTTTCGGAAAAAATTATTTCATTCTCAAGGCTACAAAATGGAAAGAAAAAAAGTTGACAATTTACATGGGAAAAATAGAAAAGTTTAATATATATATATATATATATATATATATATATATATATATATATATATATATATATATATATATATATATATATATATATATATATATATATAAACATATAAATATTGAAATTGACCCCGGATATGGGGTCTAGAGGGCCTAGTTCGCTTCCTTTGAAGAAATTTTTTCAAAATTCAAACGTCGGGATCTCCCTATTAGTGAATTTTTACTAAAACTTAAACTACAAAAGGCCATGCCAATTGAGCCGACGATAGTCATAGGTTAAAAACAGCATTTTCATTTTGAAATGGACTGGGCCTCACAATGATAACCCTCTGAAGGCACCAATACCAGTTGAAAAGTAAAGTACGTTATGGTAGCCAATTGTCATTAAATGCTTAAAATGTGTATAACTCATTTTCTATCAATCTATAACATTGAATTTTAGTACGTCGTAAGGTATTTACGAGGGCCACGTATCAACAAAATTTTATCAAAATAACTTTGTTATTTTTGCAAATACAAATCTTTTTTTGAAAAATCTTTTTTTTTTTCAATGTGGTCCGATAGGACTAGCTAACGAACCTATCTAAGCTATTAATAAAAGAAAGATTCTTGCCGAGTTTCATCAAAATCGGTTAATAACTTTTTGAGTTATCGGTTGGATGCATATACACATATATACATACACACACACACACACACACACATATATATATATATATATATATATATATATATATATATATATATATATATATATATATATATATATATATATATATCAAACGGACCTTGGTTGCGGATTCTAGTGGCGCAAATTCGCGCTAATTGAAAAAACTTTTGCAACGTCTCACCATTGGTACTTCTCTATTAGCGAATTTTTGTGAATAAAAATTCGCTCCAATAAAAAATAATAATAATTAAAAGCAAGAAGCTAAGCGAACACAACGCAAAAAGCTAAGCAGACTGCACAGCTGAGTAGAACTTTCAGAGAACGTTTTAACAAACTGACTTCAGAAAGAAAATAAAAGGGCCTATCTGACCGATAGGTAATACTTTTCTGTTTGTATTACTGAAACTACACTCTATGAGAAAATGCTAAAGTTTGAATTTTATCTATGGTCTGCAGTTTTCCAGACAAACGTAACAACGAAGGACAGAATATCAGCATCTCTAGACTTGATGTACCAAAAGCATGAATATATGACTCTCCTTTGGAAGCAGTAAAATGGAGTCTGTGCACCCCCAAAAACCAATTTGTAAAATTGGAAGGATGAATAAAAACGGAATCTAAAGGTGACAGAAGTGACAGATGACACTTAGGCAAGACGACATGACATACGGTGTTGCACCATCTGGTACTGGGGCATCCGATGCTGCGCCATGCGGAGTTGCATCATCCGATGTTTCATCATTCGGTATTGCATCACCGGTAGGACATTATCCGGCATTGCATCACCGGTATTGTATCATTTGTAGTGAAGATAGTTTAGGTGTATAAATAGGACAATTTTGCCCATACAGTTAGTTTTACGACAGCCACTGACCAAGACAATTTCGTTGTCGAAATACGTATTTAGCGCATATAGTACAGGCAATAGAGAATTTGTTTCTGCATTAAACTACAGGAGTTATTTTTTTGATAGATAGGTTCAGAATTACGCACTGAATGTAAAAACACAAAATCCTTACAAATTAGGAGGGCGGAAGTGCCGCCATTTTGAGAAAAACCGTTTCGACCTATATCTCCGTAACCGTGCACTTTAGACCAAAAATGGCAATGACCTATATTGTTGATAATTGCATTTTTCATCTTTTTTGTTAAATAATTTTTTTTTGTATCACTCACCGTTTACAACTTATACGACTATTAGCATTCATTTATTGACTTTTTTACCTATATCTTTGTTAATAATTGTTTAAAAAATAAAATGCTTATAACTTAACTTTTCAATTGACAAATTTTCTAGAACTTATACTTAAAACTTTTTTTCTAAAATTATTATTAGTGCGTTTTCTTTAAAAAAATTCACTAATGAGGAGACCCCGACTTTTGAATTTTGAAAAAATTTCTTCTAATGAGCGCTAATTCGGCCCCCCAGAACACAAATCCGGGGTCAGTTTCAATTTTTATATGTTATATATATATATATATATATATATATATATATATATATATATATATATATATATATATATATATATATATATATATATATATATATATATATATATGTGTATGTATCACACCGATAATTCAAAAAATAATGGGTCGATTTTAATTACATTTGGTGAATACCTTTCTCTTGTAAGTGGCTTGGATAAGTTCGTTATCCAAGAATATCGGTCCAGGTTTTCCTGGAAAATTTTGTATTTTCTTTCGAAAAAAACTCATATCTCCGGAAATTACAAAGTAAGGGCTAAATTTGGTACACGGTTTTATGTCATTATAAATAAATTACCTACCAGAATTTAGGTCTGTAGTTTCAAAGACAACAAAGTTATAGGCATTTAAAGAAAAATAAATTGGGGTTTTCCTCAAAACGTCAAAGTCGCGAATTAAAACGTCAAAATTGGCAACATTTACGCAAAGAACTTGAAACTAATATAAGCTATGGAAAGAAAATGTCTCAACAATAATGTTTTACAAAGCCTGAAGTCTTAGCTTCAACCGTCATTGTCCTTCATTTTACTAAAATATTTCCAGAAAAATTTGTCGATTGAAAAGTGCAACATTTAACGCGTCATAACTTTGAAAATATTGATTTTAGCGAAAAAGTTTTAAGTAAAAGTTCTAGAAAATTTGTCTATTGAAAAGTTAAGGTATGAGCATTTTATTTTTTAAGCAATTATTAACAAAGATATAGGTAAAAAAGTCAATAAATGAATGCTAATAGTCGTATAAGTTGCAAACGGTGAGTGATATAAAAAATTATTCCACAAAAAAGATGAGAAATGCAATTATCTACAATAAAGGTCATTACCATTTTTGGCCTAAAGTGCACGGTTATGGAGATATAGGCCGAAACGGTTTTTCTAAAAATGGCGGCACTTCCGCCCTCCTAATTTGTAAGGATTTTGTGTTTTTACATTCAGTGCGTAATTCTGAACCTATCTATAAAAAAAATAACTCCTGTAGTTTAGTGCATTATGGTGCAGGCTCTATTGCCTGTACTAATAACTCTCTGTTATTATTTTAAGATTTTTGGGGTTATTCTTTGTTTCAAATAATAAAGTAATAAACTTTTTTAGAGATGGCGACAAACGATTCATTGAACACACGATCTGTTAATTTTTACATTTTTTTCGAGAATTTATTTGCATAATTCTCAGGAAGTACAGGTTACGTTTTTGGAGCCACTGCTTTATTAAAGCCCGCGTATTGCTTTTCATTTTCAGAGTTGTTCTACTTGAAATCCAACATCAAGTTTGTTTCAGTTTTTAATTAGGAAAGGGTGTAACGAATTACAAACTGTGTAAATGTAGATGTATACTGAAATGACAACTTTGCGTGCACCAGATAACAGACTTGCTTGAACTAGAAACGACAAATTGGATAAAAACTCTTTCTCTCAAATAATATAGCTTTTACACGTATTGCGTCATATCACTTTTAAATAAATATAAATATAATTTTAGTGTCGACTTTATATATAAATAACCGACAATAGGCATGGATACAAAATGATAATGTTTTGTATCCCCTTACTATGTCGAAAAGCATAACTATTGGACAATTGATAGTCCGTTTATTGATATTATTTTTAATGGGGTAGACATTGATCCAATTCAATCCATAGCAGGTGGTAGTGGAATTTTCCTTTACGTAATAGTAAACGATTTTTTTCACGCCCGAGGAGGTACCACCCCTTACATCAAGGGGCCGGTGAAGTCCCAACGGACGTTTCCAGTTCTGGTGTATGAGTCTGTTTCCCTTATAAGCAAAAATGATGATGGCTCCTCCTTGTACAAAATATTCCGGAGATAAAATACCCCTCCATTCGGATCTCCGGGAGAGGGGTGTACAGGGGGCGCTAACCTGAACTCCGTCCACCATTTCCACCAGGCTAACAGGCCCCAACTCTTCCTCACCGAAACCCAAATCAGTGCCAAAACAGCCACTAATCACCTTAATTTCCCGGGGTACGAGCTCCTTACTTCCTTTAAATTGCATGGAGGCGTGTGCGCATACCTCGGTAGCAATCTACCCTGCACCAGACTCCCCAATTTAGAAGATGGAAGAAAATACATACTGTGGATAAAACTCTCTCTCAGGGCTGCAACTAAATTCATCTGTTGCATTTACCGGT
The DNA here is from genome assembly GCA_964006375.1 of Tillus elongatus. NCBI lineage: Eukaryota > Metazoa > Arthropoda > Insecta > Coleoptera > Cleridae > Tillus > Tillus elongatus. The sequence goes on along the minus strand of OZ023266.1, from coordinate 131,693,568 downwards.
CACCTTGTGACAACAACTTTGTCCAGCTCTTTGACTACCTTTCTGAAAAAACCGACTATCTGATTTCTGAATATCCTTCCTCCGAGGTCACTATTCCTGGTGACTTCAATGCCCATAATAAGGAATGGCTGGGATCTTCAAAAACCGATCCACAAGGGAGAGCAGCGGAGGCCTTTGCAGCAATTCTTTAGCCAATATGGTTCAGCAACCTACTTACTTTCCTCGTATCCCAACACACAGCTCAAATCCCTTGGATCTCCTTCTTACTACGAAACCGGAATGCTATAAGATATCAGTCACTGCCCCCCCCCCCTGGGTCGCTCAGACCACGGCATGGTCACTGCTTCCTGCACAATGCAACCCGAGGTCACACAGTCATCACACCCACGTATCGTTTGGCATTACAACTCCGAAAACTGGCATGAAATGCGGGATTACTTTTTCCCATTTCCATGGGCGTCTGTCTGCTTCTCTTATCCTGACCCTTCTCATATCTCACAAAACGTCACCGACATTATCCAAGCTGGCATGGAATTATTTATTCCACGTACACAGAAAACCTCTTTAGCCACTCAAAAGCCCTGGTTCTCTAAATCCTGTGACAAGGCCAGACTTGAAAAGATCAAAGCTCACAAAACGCTTCTACACAATCCCAGTCAAAAATCGTCAAGCATTTAACGACGCAAGAAACAACTATGGCCGCATTCTTTCTGAGGCAAAAAACTCGTTTAATAACCACATCAAAAACAAAGTCCTCTCAAGCTCCAACGGCAGCAAACCCTTCTGGACTCTTGCTAAATCTATTGGCAATAATTTCTGCAAGAGCACGTTTCCACCTCTTGTCTCAGGGGATGAAATTGTTTCTACCGCCCTGGGCAAGGCTGAACTTTTTGCCTCGTTGTTCGCCAGCAATTCTACTCTCAAGCCACCTTCAAATGTTCAACCACCAACAGTCCCCAATGTCGCGCATAAAATGACGGATATCATTTTCAAAACTAAAAAGGTACGAAAGATGCCCTCTTCTCTTAATACCAGGAAAGCCTCTGGCCTTGACAAGATCCCAGCATATTTTCTCAATAATTGAGCACCAGAACTTGCTCTTGTCCTGACTCGTCTGTTTCAGATATCTTACAATAAAGGCATATTCCCTAGTAACTGGAAAACTGCTCGAGTACAACCCGTCCCCAAGAAAGGATCCAAAGCGCTTTCTAGCAACTACAGGCCTAATTATCTCCTTTCAGTCATCTCTAAAGTAATGGAAAAGTATATAAACAACGAATTACAAAAATTTCTTGAAAAACACAGTCTAATCCACGACAGGCAGTATGGATTCCGTCAGCACAGATCAACTGCCGACCTCCTTTCCTTTGTCACCCATTCTTGGAACAAGTCTATGGAACTACACGGTGAATCTCAGATTGTTGCTCTAGACATATCTAAAGCATTCGACCAGGTCTGGCACGCAGCGCTGCTTAATAAACTTCTGGCCTATGGCCTACCATCAAAACTTTGTACCTGGACAGCAAATTTCCTCTCCAACAGGAGCATTTCTGTTGTTGTGGATGGCCATTCCTCTAAACTGTATCCAATTAATGCAGGAGTTCCTCAAGGTTCCGCTTTAGCCCCTACTTTGTTTCTTCTCCACATCAATGACCTCCTCTCTAGCACATCCAACCCAGTTCACAGTTACGCGGACGACAACACCCCCCACTCAAATATACAATATTCTAAACCTGTCTCTTTAGCCCAATTAGATGAGGATCGCAGACTCATGGATGGTTCTGTCTCCGTGGATTTCCAAAAAATATTAGACTGGGGAAGTAGAAATCTTGTACAATTCAACCCCACCAAATCTCAGTCTTGCTTTCTTTCTCATAAGAGATACACCAGCCCTAGAGCCATCACAATGAACAACAAAGTTATCCAAAGTAATGAGTCCTTTTCTCTTGTTCGCATTTCCGTGGATTGAAATCTTAATTGGCACCAACATGTCACATCAATTGCAGAAGCGGCTGCTAAGAAATTAGGTTTCCTCTTCTGGGCTTGCAAATACTTTTCACCAGCTAATCTCTATACCTTATATACTTCACAAATAAGACCAAACCTCGCATACTGCTCCCACATCTGGGGTTCCCCCACCTGCTGCCCCCAACAAATCTACCAGGGGAACAGCGCGAATGCACCCTTTTACTGTCCAGGTCAGCAGACACAGAACATCTTGTTATGCCCGCTCTTTTGTCCAGAGGACTTCCAAGTTGTGGAATTCCTTGCCGGCACATGTTTTTCCTTCTCCGAACCTCCAAAACTTCAAGTCCAGAATTAACAAGTTGCCTCTTTCCTCCTTGTCAACACCCACGGTATGATAGTATTTAGGCTGTAAGCCCTCGTGGTGTGTTGTTAAAATTAAAAAAAAATACATTGCACATCATAAAACTATTTTTTTTTTGATTTTAACTGCGGTCTATTATGGCCAAACACCGATGCCTGGGAGCAGTTTCACCTCACTATCCTGGAAATTTTGCTGAACCCCTGCCTTTCTGTAAGGAGGGTAGGGATATTTAACCTGCCCAACATCGAATGGACACAGGATCGACGGCTTCACGCCCTCCGAAGTGCTGAACGTTCAGTCATTCAACTTGCTGAAATACAATACCCGAATTGCGGTTGATATTAATTTTTACAGTACGTACTGAAAGTGTTCCATGCTTCGATGCAGTGGAATGGACAATTCATTACCATATCGTGATTTATATGAATGATGCTGGTTGTTTCTTCCCATTTATAAATACACCTACAAAACATATTTATAACGAACAGAGACTTTAAAACGTTAAAGATTTATTTTAATTAGTGGCGGAACGTGCCAGTATTCATTTAATTACGTACATGTTTTGGTCCGTATTTACATGCTTACTTTGAGAAGTTTTGCAAGTCTATCTGCTTCCTCACCACACCTCTATGTTGTGGATGCACAACGATTGTACTTGGAAGAACTTCAGCACTACAAGGATGAAATTCAAGGGGTCAAAATATCTTCAAGGAGCAACCTCGTAGAAGGGGATTTGGGTACTGATCCTTGGGGCACGGTGTATAAATACCTAGGAGTATATATTGATAAAAAACATAACTACAGTAGGCATATAGAACACATTAATTGCCAGTGCAGAAACATATTTCAAGCCTTCAGAAGAATCATCTGCCGCAACTGGTCCAATATTACTCGCTATCAGTCAGCTCTGCTAACAATCTAGAAATATGCAATTCTACCAATTTTTATATATGCTGTGGAGATCTGGGGTCACAGAATAAATCGAGCAATAAATAAACGACTATTTAGGCCTACAGAGGCAACCACTGAAGCATATCTATCCACAACAAATGAAAGTGTATGTATATTGACACAAGTGTCACCACTATATCTCACGTTGAGCGAGATCCAAGCCTGGGTGTCGCTGAAATTCAATGGGAGGGCCTTCTTCGTAGGAAACGAATTAGTAGGCGCAGCATATCGCTTCTGGACAGTACTAAAGCTAGAAATGGCAAGAATTCACCAAATTGTGAGAAGAATGGACCAATTATGACAAGGGAAGATACTTATTTGAACTAATACCAATTATCAACTACTGTCAGATCAAGCTAGAGAGGACCAGCAGCCTCAGTTGCCACGGTAACTTGGGCGTGCATCCGCAGCGTATCGGTAGACGCGGTTCAGTGTGTGCGATTTGCAGCATAATAGACACTCCTTATCACAGTATTTTGAACTGCATAAATTTCACAAATCAAGGAAGGCAAATCAGCAATATGTTGTGCACCTTACCCAACACCGCGTCACAAGTAATATTAGACTTGCGAAATAATGCTGACCTAGTCCAACATTTGGTAGTAAAGGAGGCCTGAGTATTTTGAGGCCTGGCTAATACATATTCGCATCGGCGACAAAAATTTCAAATTTTTTTTTCGCTTAAACGTCGTCAAAAGTATCAAAACATATAGAAAACATGATTTGGGAACGAACTTTTTTTTTGTCTGTCGGTCTATCGGTCTGTATCTCTGTGTGTAGCTACGATAACTTTAGAAAGAATTGAGAGATCGTCCTCAAATTTGATATACAATTGGTACTCGACAAACGAACGGTTTGGATGGTTTTTGGGTAAAATCGCTTTAGGGGGTAGGGGATGAATGGGGGGTGATTTGGTGAACGTTGACATTTTTTCGTTAAAGCTCGTGTAATATAACGTTTTAAGGTTTATACAGGGTGTCTGGAAATTATAAGCAAAAAATTCAGGGGGTTATTCTACTCAAAAAATTAATGCCACTAGTTCCTATAGTAGTTTTTAGAAAATTCGAAAATAACGGAGTTATAGGGTGTCAAAACTTTTTTTTTTCAAATTTGTGTCGAAAACTTTTTTGTCACTGATCGATTCTTTTTAAAATTGGTGCACACGTATAAAATAGAACTCTGTATTTATGTTGCAAATTTATCATGGATCTATCGAAATTTAAAGGTGGAAACTGCCCTTGACCAGCAGATAAGACCTTATAACTTTTTTGCTCCAATATTTATCTCAAATCTAACAATACAAGATTGAAGGGAATAAAATCTTCAAAAAAAGGTCCTCTTGTTACATCACGATGAAACTAACCGTTTTCAAGATAAAAGTTCTTAAAATTTTTTGCTGTTATTGATTGAATACTAAATTATTTCATCAAATTGTCAGTATTAATAGTGTGCGCTTTGAAAACAGTCGCGGTAGTTGCCTCGGAAACAAAATTATGGCACATGTTTTGACAAATAAAGTGTTATATTTTTATTATTATGACTACTATAAAATTATCAGCAATAACGGTTTTACAGGGCCTCAGTCTTTTATAACTTACTAAAACTTGCAACATTTAAACGTTGTAACAATAATTCATTAGAAATCAACAATTAAATTTTATAACAAGGGTCCAAGGTGATGTCCTTCCATCTCAACACATAAATCGATTCTTCTCAGAAAATTCTGACGAACTCTAGCGAATATTCCGTCTTTTTGCCTGATTACCTCACAATTGTCAATAATTCTTTGCCTGAGATCTTCAACGTTTTGAACTGGACTCCTGTATACAACAGATTTTAGGTAACCCCGCCAAAAGAAAAAATCCACTGGGTTCAAATCAGCCGATCTAGGAGCCCACTGCACAAACCCACCGCGTGCTATCCATCTGTCAGGAAATGTTTCATTAAGAAATTCCCTCACCGCTGTATTAAAATGTGGCGGCGCGCCGTCCTGCAGCAGCCACATTGTATTTCTTGATTGGAGGGGTACATTATCCAATAGAGTGAATAACTGGTATCTTAAAAAAGTATATCTCACCGTTGAGTCTTTGAGGGAAGAAATGTGGCCCAATTAAGCGGTCTCCTACAATTCCCGTCCACACATGAACTGAAAACTTATTCTGGAAACCGCGTTATATCGCCAAATGAGGATTCTCATCAGACCAATAATGCTTATTATGAAGGTGGATCAAACCGTCATGTCCAAATTCAGCTTCATCTGTGAAGAGAACCTATGATATAAAATCGTGATCGTTGTTATGTAGATTTCGAATTATATTGCACAAATTCACGCGAGCTTTCGGATCTTCAGGAGATAAAGCTTTAACTTTCTGGTGACGGTAAGGATGAAGAAGCTGCTCCTTGAGAATTTCATGCACATAACTTTTCGGGATACTCTCCTGAGTAGAGACTAACCATACACTTAAGTTGGGATTATTCCCGATTGCATTTAATATACGGACTTATGCTCCAGGGGTTCGAGTACTTCGCTGACGGCCAACATCTGGAAATGTATTTTTAAATGATCCGAATTCTCCCAGTCTTCGATGGATATTACTGAACATTCGGGATTGTGGTACCCTTCTATTTGGAAATGCTTTAGCATACAAACGTCTTGCAGCAAGGACATCCGCCAGCTATACCGTAATAATAATGCATGTCACGTAGTTCACCGTAAGAATAATAATTATTATTCATCGTATTTTATAATTAATCTGAACTATTCCGCAAGTAAAATCACAAAAAACTATTATTTGTCAAAACTAACGCCACATGATCTTGTTGGCTGAGAATGTTTCCAAAGCACGCCCCGTTAATATTGAAAATGAGATTAGGTGATTCCCTTCAAAAGTGCATTGTTAGATTTGAGATCAAGATTCAAGCAAAAAAGTTATGAGTCCTTATCTGTTGATCAAGGGCAGTTTCGGCCTTTAAATTTCCATAGATCCATGTCAAATTTGCAACAAAAATACAGAGTTGTATTATATACGTGTGCACCAAATTTGAAAATAATCGATCCGCGACAAAAAAGTTATCGACAAAAGTTTGAAAAAAATATTTTTTGACACCCTATAACTCCGTTATTTTCGACTTTTCGAAAAACTATTATAGGAACTAGTGGCATCAATTTTTTGAGTAGGATAACCCTCTGAATTTTTTGCTCATCGTTTCCGGACAGCCTGTATATTAGAAAACTTATAATTTCCTCAAAAATATGGTATTCTGTGCTGAAATTAAATTAGGGGTTGAATTTGTGAGGGTGAAATATTGTCGATAAAAAATTCGATTTTTTTTACTAAAATGGCGTAAAAAGGCTCAAAACATATAGAAAACTTGTTTCTGGAACGAAAATTTTTTCGTTTGTCGGTCGGTCGGTCTGTCGATATGTCGGCATGTACGTCTGTTAGTTAATAGGCGGATGAACTTTCGAACGAATTGGGATATCATCTTCAAATTTGGTTTCCAGTTAGCACCCGACAAAGGAATGCTTCGAATTGTTTTTGGGTAAGATCGTGCAAATTGATATTTTTTAAATAAAACTCGATCAATATAACGTTTCAAAAGTTTATGGGTGCAATAATACAAATATTTTCTTTGTGGTCAGCTCAAGGACCCTTAAGTCGTTTCATGAGAATGCAGGACCCCATAGACATTATTATTATTGTATAACCGGGGGAAATAACTAATCCATTATGTAGTAATAGTAATAGTATCAGCATTTATTATAGTTTGTGTCCGTGCGGAAGATAATATTTGTTAGGTTCGTTGGGTCAAATTTAGTACCACGGGCGTGAATGTTCTTTGCAAGTATCAAAACCTGCTTACAAAATGAGAAGGGTACTGATAGATAAGTTACTAAATCCATCATTTTTATTATCGATGATTTCACAGGTTAGTTGGTCAATATTTTTTAATAAATAGCACTTTAAGGCATATTTCTCTATTTCTCATATTGTATGTCTCAAACAGGTACAGTCTCTTGCTTAAAATTAGACATACCTACGTTTGTTAACCGTCCAAGCTTTTCGAGGTTAATTTACAAGCTGCTTGCTTGCATTCGACCGGATTTCAGTGTAGTCTTGGACAAAAGCTATGTTCATACACTCGCGAATTTCGAAATCGCAATGAAACGTATTCCTATTGGTTTATGTAAAATAATATCGTAAAACTATTGTTTTTTACTAGATTTTATAAATGAATCTTACACATTTTTGTGTTCATACAGTAAGAAGTACTTAATCAGAATACTACTGTGACATGAAATCAAACTTATGGCTCTTAACACGATCAAAATGTCTCCTCTACTTTTAAGTTTGTGTAGCCCCAATGTTAATTAAGAGTCCCCTTTATTATACTTACTTATATTGTGATTATATATGTAATATAAAAATAAAAAAAGAAGTGAACCAGCAAGTGAATTTATTTACTTTAGTGCGGTATTCGATATTATCTGAAAAAGACCTTATAGGCGACAATGTGGAATGTAATTTCGGTTACATTTACAGTTTACTGCCAGGAGGGTTTTTAGCTTTTTTCAGAAACATGCTCCCCCCTCCCCCCCCTTGGATGCACAAGCCGCAAGGCAAATTTGTGGTGGGGAAGAAATCTGAGCGAAAAATGTAAAACAAACCATTTAGTCGTACTTTGAAAAGATGCGTTGTTCACATTTTGCAGCAATACTTTCTTTAAACCTTGTCTGCCCGCACAACATCCATATTCTCCCAGGTCCAGTAACTTTCTTGGGGATTGCTCCCAAGAAAATGTTCTTGTGCTTTATGTTTTGAAGGTAGTTGTACGCATGCACAAAGGGAAGGAGAAGCACCCGTGTTTTTGGGTGAGTGGACAGAAATCCTCTTCGTCCTGGGGGTTCTTATTCGCCTTCTGCATGCATGTAATCACCCTCAATGTATAAACCACAGGATTTTTTTTATGTTCCGCTTTCTAGTGTATTTTTTGTTGAGTATATTTTCTGTTTATCAACTATTTTGTTTGAGTTTTGTATCTTTGTCAATATTTGTAAATATTTATGTTAGAGGTCATGTTTTTGCTTGCTCTTCTTTGCCCGAGTTTTTACCGTTCCTAATTTAATAAAGTAACGTTTTATAACTTTTAATGTAAGGCTGAATCACTATAATATATTATTCTTATGAAAATTCACTACAATAACACACTTGCCCCGTCCCGAACTTTTTTTAATTTTAATTTGCATTCGTGAAATTAGTTGCGTTCTACGGACTCGCTATCATGGCCAACTTTGATTACAAATTTTAATAAACGCTCTTTACATAACGTGTTAACATGAACGTTGAACTTAGGTACAAAGCTCTGTAAATTAAAAACATTTTCATTTTATTTTCAGACTATAGCGACACAAAAGTGATCCGTATTCTGAATGCAGAACTGGCTGATACTCTGGGTAATTTGTTAAGCCGGTGCTGCGGGACGGCTCTAAATCCTAATCAAGTGTTTCCCGAAATCAAGCCGGGTACGTTAGAGGCCGTCTGTCAATTGGACGTGACCAAAGAACTTATTGACAATGTCTCCAACTTACCAGGTGAGATGTCTTGGTAGGTTTAAATTAGGTTTATCCTGAATTTGTACGCCGTATACATGAAAATTATAAATTATGTAAATTTCACTCTATCTCATGTTTGTTATTTTAGAAAAAAACGAGATAGTAGTCGTCACATGTTTCAGACGTTTAATCTCGTTTAGTAAGAGTTAATTTGTTTACTTACTAATATTTCAGAATGACTTTGTGAATACACTGCTTTGCTTAATTTTTGCCAATTTTCGTAGAAAAAGTTCAGTATTGAGCAGAACGTGACTTTTGAGTTTTGAAACAATTTCTTTAAATAAGCGCGGACTAATCCCCCTTAAAACAGATATCCGAGGTCAATTTAAGACTATATATATATATATATATATATATATATATATATATATATATATATATATATATATATATATATATATATATATATATATATATATATATATATATAATATACATACAGAATGGTCCACTTCGCGGAAAAAGCCCAGTTTTCCATATTAAACTCAGATTTATCAAAAAAGTTTTAACTGAATATTGTTCCTATCAATCAGCTGCGTAATTCAAAAATATGTTAATATACACAGGGTGTTCATTTTCTCCGTGGCAGACCAAACTCACCTTTTTTTAAATAGAACAGCCTGTACTTTATATCATTTAAAAAAAGATGGTATCACGACAAGCAAACTGATATCTTACATGATAGGTCTAGGCTCGACCGTTTCAGAGTTATTCATTTGTTTATTAAAAATATTGGTCTAGTTTGGTGCGTAAATACTTCGATTCTGCACAATGCTTTGGCTACATATTCACTGTAGTTAATTTTATACACTTCTCACTATAACAAAATCCAACCTGGTAATTCTTAATGTAACCTGCCTATACAGAGTGTTAAATTTCGTAAAACTTAAATTTTCTCGAAAATTTCAAATGGAACGTCCTGTATATTTGACCGTTATTAGATGCGAATTTTCATGGCTTTTTCATCAATACTACGTCTGATGACATTATTTTCAACGGATTCAAATATATAAAGCATTAATTACAAAAGTTATCATTTTCCAATATTTATGAAACTTGTCTTAAAATCTAAGGGCGGCTTTGACAACGCCACTTGACATTTGAAAAATTAACTAAATTATTGGCAGGTGGCTTTCTTAGTTACAAGTTTTTTTTTTGGATATCAGCATGTTTTTTACTGAAGAACTTATGTCAATGCTGTACGTGATTGCTGAAAGTGATGGAAATTTTGCTTTAGCAAAGAGAATAGGCAGAAATACCATAATCGACAACAACCTCAGTTGAAAGCATTTAGATTGGTGAAAGCTCGTTTTGATGCATACGGCAGGGTACAGTATCGGGTTTCCGTAAGAAACAAAACTGTTCTAAATGAAAGTATGTCCTTAAACATCATAGCCTCAGTCATTGAAAATCCACATATCAGCCAGCGACAATTAGCTTCGAATTTAAATATCAGTAAAACTTCTGTCCAAAGATGTTAAAAAAAACAAATATCACCCATACCATGTTAGAAAAGTTCAAGAGCTGTCTGCAAGCGATAAGCAGCAAAGATTGAATTTTTGTATTCGGGCTCTACAGAAAGACAACCAGGAACCAGGATTGCTTGCAAAAGTGCTATTTACAGATAAAGCAAATTTTTTAATATGTGGAGGAACTAACATACACAATTTGAATTATTATGCTGATATAAATCCATATTTTTCGCCGCCAGTGGATCGTCACCATGTGTGGTCCATAAATGTGTGGACTGGAATTTTGGGTCCGTAGTTAATCGGACCGTATTTTTTCGATGGGACTTTAACTGGTGAGCGTTATCTAAATTTCTTGCTGCCTTGAATTTTTGTTGTTTATTTTCTGAATTTCGATTTAGTGTTGTTCTTGTTGATTTAAACCTTGTTAATATATGCATTAAATGTTTTGCTCTTTTACATCACACACACTTTAGTTTTTTATGCAGTATAAGTTAAGGATATCACGTAAACTATTTGAAAATAATATAAAATACAGGGTGTTGCATATTAACGTGAAGTATTTACTTGAATTTATATAAAAATGGCTAATTCCGTAATTGAGCCTTAATATAATATAAAATACAGGGTGTTGCATATTAACGTGAAGTATTTACTTGAATTTATATAAAAATGGCTAATTCCGTAATTGAGCCTTAATATCTTTGAAACCGTTGAAAATAATGTCATCAAACGTGGTATTGCTGAAAGGGCCATGATAAGGCGCATCTAATAACGTCATAATTTGAAAATTTCGAGAAAATTTAAGTTTTGCGAAATTTAACACTGTATAGGCAGGTTACATTAAGAATTACCATGTTGCATTTTGTTATAGTGAGGAGTGTATAAAATTATCTTCAATGTATATGCAGCCAAAACATGGTGTAGAATCGAAGTATTTACACAGCAACCTAGACCAATATTTTTAATAAACTGAATAACTCTGAAACGGTCGAGCCTAGATCCACGATGTGGGTTTCAATTTGCTTGTCGCAATACCATCTTTTTAAAAATGATATAAAGCTATAAAACACAGGGTGTTCTATTAAAAAAAGGTAAGTGTGGTCTGCCATGGAGAAAATGAACACCCTGTGTAACTTAAAATCCTTTGAATTACGCAGCTGATTGATAGTAACAACTTTCAGTTGAAACTTTTTTGATATATATATATATATATATATATATATATATATATATATATATATATATATATATATATATATATATATATATATATATATATATATATATATATATATATATATATATATATATATATATATATATATATATATATATATATATGGACAAATCATCCAACTGATTTATTAGAGGTTTATAGGGCATATAAGAGACATCAATCTGAAACTTTGGTTGCAGCTATAATACGATGCTATATGATCAATTTTTCTATATATTTTCAATGCGCTGTAACTTCTGGGTGAACCGAAAGTGACATAAACTTTTTTCAAATGAAACCTTATAAATAGTATTGCATTTTTAAATTCTACGTAAATTCTGCACCTGTTGCATTTTGAATCGTTTTCCCCTTTTTAATCGTTTTTGAGATATTTAATTTTTTCCAAAAATGTTGACAGAAGAAGTAACTAACTAAAATGTTCTTATTATCAATAATTGTAACGTTGAAAAGTTTATTCTTGGTATGTACGTTAACAAAGGAGTGTCCTATCAGGACGTATTAGTAGTATTCTAAAATGTTAGACAGGGTGTCTGGTATTTCCGTTCACTTTTAATGCCAATAACCTTATTTCAAATCGAATGACCATACTATTTTCACACCATTTGACCTGGAATATAATTATCTATTGATATGTTCTAGCATACCCTATAGCTAAAAAATATTTACATTCAATTTCTGGACATTTTTACGCAAATTATGTACATCACAAAAATAAAGAATATGAAATTAAAAAAAATGGATTAAAAAATAAAACTAAAGTAACTGTTCAAAATGTCGCGTGAATTTTTTCTACGAAAATTCATTAAAAACGTTAAAACTCAATTTATGTTGATGATAAGTTTCCCGAACTAAATGGGGATTGTGGTTTGACCCAAAGTGATTGTTTATAAAATTGACTATGCCATCGCTTGAAAATTTGGCTTCGTCTTTTCAAATAATTCTTTTAGGAAAAGAGTTATCTTCATCAAGTCTCTCCATTAACTGCGTACCAAACCGTTCTCTTCTTGGAAAGCCTTATTATATATATACAATATAATTGTTGAGTATCCGCTGGACTCATGTGTATGAAATTCCACTTGCAGCTTTACTCCTCCGATAGACCCTTGACGATCTGCATTGAAATACCCCAAAACGTTAATTTTATTTTCTTCATTACCTGTCACCGGTTTCTGTCTGTTTCCCCAACTTTAACCTGGCCGTGATTAATACATGTCATCTCTATCTTTCGAAACTTGAGTTTGGTGAGCGAAGTTAAATCAGGATACCTCTCATTAAAAGTTCTAACAGTTAATTTTATTTTCTTCATTACCTGTCACCGGTTTCTGTCTGTTTCCCCAACTTTAACCTGGCCGTGATTAATACATGTCACCTCTATCTTTCGAAACTTGAGTTTGGTGAGCGAAGTTAAATCAGGATACCTCTCATTAAAAGTTCTAACAGTTCTCTCTAAAATTTTGCCACACTCACCATATCTATAAAACATATTAAGAATATCACGATTAGTGTAAGTATTATTACCAGCAATGATAAGACAACTAACTATCTGTCAGTTTACAGTTACAGTATTTAGCCAGAATAAACTTTTCAACGTTACAATTATTGGTAATAATGACATTTTAGTTAGTCACTCCATCTGTCAAAATTAAAAAGAAATTTAAATATCCTAAAAACAGTTAACAATAGAAAAAAGACTCAAAGTGCAACAGCTTCAGAATTTTACGTAGAATTTAAAAATGCAATAATATTTACAGGGTTCCATTTGAAAAAAAAAGTTAATGCCATTCCGGTTCAACCAATCCAATCAAGTTACAGCGCATTGAAAGTATTATAGAAAAATAGAATGCATCGTAATATAGCAGCAACCAAAATTTCAGATTGATGTCTCTTCTATTTCCCTACAAACCTCTAATAAATAATTTAAATGAATCATCAAATCATCAAATATATCACCAAGATAACTAAAAAAATGAAAGTTGGCATGCATGCCACTTTAGTAAATGCCTTGTATAAGTTCGTTAGCCAGAAAAATCAACCCTGACCAAGTTTTCCGGGAAAGACAAAACTTAAAGCATATGGTTCTTTAAAAAAACCTGTAGTTTATCGGCAAAGTCCAGCAATGAGTAAGCAGTACATAATGTTTTGTTAGCAGTTACCGAGGATCCCGGTACATCAGTCTGGCGGATTGAACGAGACGTTGGCACATCAAAATAAGCGGCACATTTTATTTTACGAAAACCAAAATTACGTCCCTACATAATTTGTCAAGGACTCAGACCAGGTGATTTAGAACGACGTCGCTCATTCTGTAAGCGGTACACCAGAACATGCAAGGACAATTTTAATTTTACATATCAAATAATATGGTCTGATGAAAGAAAATATGATTACCAATAATTGTATTTTCAATAGAAGAAATGTTCATTATTGGTCTAACACCAATCAAGGCTCGAATAAAACGACGAGGCGTCAATACCGTTTTGCTTTTAATATGTGGGCTGGTATCCTCGGTACAACGATTGTAGAACCGTTTCTTTACCACCATACCTTAACATCAGAGCGCTACCTACATTTGCTACAAAACGATTAAGAGGATGCTCGAATCATGTATATCAGCAAAATTTTTCTATAGAACAAAATCTGAGGAGTTAGACCTTATGGTCGCGGTGGAGGGACCGGTATGGCCCACTCACATTCAAACCTAACCCTAACCTACCCTAGTTCTGGAAGCATTTGCCAGGATTACTCCACAAATGATGACTAGTGTTTTAGAATCGACAGTTAGGAGGTGTTATTTGTGCTTGCAAAATAGTGGAAGTTTACTTGAACATATGCTATAAATGTAGTTGTTTTGTTCGTATTCGTTTGTTGTTTTTTTAGTGAGGTCACGATGAAAAGCTTTTGAAAAAATTTCTTCAGATGACCGCGAATTTGGGGGGGTTCTAGAACCCAAAACCAAGGTTCGTTAATTTTTAATACGTTTATCTATCTATCTATACAGGGTTTTTCACGATAGCAGAGCATTAGAAGTATATGCAGTTCCCTGATATCATAAATTTTGAAATTTTGGCAGCGGTCACAATTCGTAATTGTCTTTTATTCTAAAATATTTTCAAGGTCACATTACTTCCGGTTAGACAGGAACTAGTCATCAACTTTGTAATTTAAATAGAATGCCCTATTTTTAATTGCATATTCGAATTCTCCATAATATTTTGTGAAGATTTATATTAGGCCTTCCTATCCCTATCTTCAACCGTTCCAAAGATATTGTGATTTTTTTACATTTTGCGGATCTTCTATTCTCATTTATAACACTTTGTATTTCGCATGTTTATATAGATAAAAGGCTGGAATTTAGAATACTTTAACTTCTAGGATGAAGCCTTCATAATATTTACCCAAAGTTTACCTGTATGATACATATTGTTTTAAATTTAAAGACCAACTTACACATATTCAATGTTGCAAAAGTCATCATCAAATGATGCACCCTGTATGTTATTAAAAATTCGAGTTCTAAATTTAATTCTACACCGGTTTCATATAAGTTTTTCTATACCTATCTCTTACGAGTAACTTGGTACTAGAGTTTTTAGGTAACAAACTCCTTTTCTAGAGAATATACATTACGCTGCACAATAAAGGCAGCTGTGGCTGTCAGAAAACAGAATTTTGACAACACATGAATTCTAAAGCGTCATTTATATTAAAGTTAATCTGAGTGTGTTTGTGTTACTCACGTTATAGAAGTGATAAGCCAATAAAAATACAGAATATTGAAGAGTATTCTAATATGGATATTTTAAATTTATTTTATATTCATGGGATGCATCGGATTCTAAGCAGAATATGCAGCATGTTTAACGAGAGGTATCCGACTCTATCGGCAATGACTAGAGGAAAATTCGCAAGGATAGAGGAACGATTTAAATTGACTGTAAGTGTCAAAACTACATGACATGATCCAAAGCCAGTAACTGAAAATGAGGATATTGAGATAAACGTTTTGGCTTATTTTCCAGTTTACCCGCGTAGCTCTATTCCTGCAGCTACTCGAGTTTGGGAATATCAAGTTGATCTGTGAATATTGATATCTTATAAAATGCACCCATATTCAGAAATAGTATTAAAAGGACTTCGACCTGGTGACTATTTAAAAAGAGTGGAATTCTGCGAATACATGTTTCTGAATATTCAACAAGATGAGAATTTTCTCTCTAAAATTATCTGGACCGAAGAATCTAAATTTAGAAGGGAAGGAATTGTGAATAGGAGAAATAGCCATTTTTGGACAAGTGAAAACCCTAATATATTTAGAGAAGGACGTTTTCAAACAAATTTTAGTTTTAATGGCATTTGCATTATTATGGACAATAAGGTCAAACGGTAAAAAGTATTTGAAACTATTAAGGGGGTCTGTCCGTAATTTTTTGATAAGGTTACCGCTAGATATAAGCAAGACTGCTGGTATCAGCTAGACGGCGCGCCTGCCCACTCCATTGGTGAAGTTTACTGGCACTTAACGCAATTATTTGGAGACAGATGGATTGGGCCCAACGGTCCTTGGAGATGGCCTCCCCGCTCTCCTGATTTAACCCCTGCCGATTTTTATCTCCGGGGGCGTATAAAAAGTCAAGTGTATGACACAACAGTGCAAAGTAGAGAGGATCTTTTAAATCGTGTAATTAGAGCTTTTATAGATTTGGATCCAAATGAAATCAAAAGAGCTACTACGAATGAGATGAACCGTAGAATTTTGCAGTGCCTTGACCAAGATGGTCACATACAACATTTATAGTGATCGTAGCATTTAAATTTGAATTAACTTTTTTTTTTAATTTTAATTTTAAATTAATTTTTGTCTTTTCAATCGCTTTTTCGTGCCTATTTTGGTCTCTTTATTTGTGAATTTTCTTAATGAAAATTTCCTACAATAGTTTTAGTTTTTTAATTTTTTTTTTTTAATTATTATTATTTAAATATATTTTCATTCTGTGGCCAAATGTATTCACCATAGCCATTTCCACCCAAACATATACACATCATCAGTTGAGCTTATTTTATGAGATAAAGAACAAGTAGCATGTTAGAAGAAAAAAGAATTTGCTATTTTAAGAAAAATTCGGAACGCAGCAAGTGCGTTATGGTAGTGAATTTTTATTAAATGCTTCAATTTTGAACACAATTTTTTATAAACTTAGAAAATTAAATTTTGGTATTTAGTAAGGTCTTTCCTAAGGCAACATATACACCAAATTTCATTTAAATACCTTGGTAATTTTTATAAAAAAAAAATTCCCGAAAGAAAAATCAAAATTTGAATAACTCAATTTTTTATAAACTTAGAAAGTTGAATTTTGATACGTAGTAAGGTCTATCCCAGGGCAACATACCCTTTAAATTTAATTAAAACAGCTTTGTAATTTTCGGGGAAATTTTTTTCCCGGAAAAGCCTTTCCGATTTTCATCGAAATCGGTTAATTAATTTTTGAGTTATCGGATATATATATATATATATATATATATATATATATATATATATATATATATATATATATATATATATATATATATATATATATATATATACGGGTCCTAATTCGCGCTCATTTGAAAAAATTTGTGCAAAGTCCCACCATCGATTCCTCTCTATTACAAAATTTTTTTAAATAAAAATTCACTAATATTTTGGTTAAAGGATTAGCAAATTTTTTTTGGCAATGCATTTTTAATCCTATAGTGTTGGAACGGGACCTGCTGAACTTAGTATGATATCTTAGGCAACACACAATACACAACATATAAAAACGTTGTGTTCTATCTTATAAGTGTTGCTCTATGTAACGTGTCGCAGTTTGGAGGTCAGTTTACAATGCGAGAAATCTTAAAATAGTACATGTAAAGGATTTTAGCCATAGATAAAGCTTTTAAGGGTCAAAGTCGCAGGTAACCAAATATAAACAAGATATCCACCCAATTTCATTAAAATAGCTTTGTAATTTTCGGAGAAAAAAATTTTTTTTAAAGAAAATTTAAAATGTGAATAACTCAATTCTCTATAAACTTAGAAAGTTGAATTTCGGTATGTAGTAAGGCCTTTCCGAAAGCAACATATGTAGTAAATTTCATTAAAGCAGATTTGTTAGTTTCGGAGAAAAAAATTTTTTTTGAAAGAAAATTCAAGATTTTCCCGGAAAACCCCGTCCGATTTTCCTGGCTAACGAACTCATCCAAGCCATTAATAAAAGAAAGGCACTTGTCGAGTTTCATTTAAATCGGTTAATTATTTTTTAAATTTATTAGACGGATATATATATATATATATATATATATATATATATATATATATATATATATATATATATATATATATATATATATATATATATATATATATATATAACATATAAAAATTGAAACTGACCCCGGATATGGGTTCTAGGGGTCCTAATTCGCGCTCATTTGAAAAAATTTTTGCAAAGTCTCACCATCGATACCTCTCTATTAGTGAATTTTTAAAAATAAAAATTCACTAAAAAACCGCCAGTATTTTTATAAAATTTCTTAACATTTCTATGATGTTATTTCATTTGCAATGTGATAAATCAAGACTTGCAAAAATTGTACAAAGAAGTTTTAAACATTTATATTCTAGTTGAACAATAAGACATTTTTCTGGTTATCTGCAGGAGGAAGCTCAAATATTGCCTTAACGTTATGCCGTTCATAAAAATAGAGGAAATCTTTTATATGAAAGTATTCTTATCTCCATGTTCTCGTATGTATGCTTACGGCTCCCCGGATAGAACTTTAGATAAGCGATGCCTTAAACAAATACCGCTCGTACTCGATTAAGTTAGCAACTGAGTTTAACAATTAAACAACATCTACTTTATAAATACACAAATACGCCTCCAGGATTTCTTCTCCAGCTTTATTTAGTATTATCAGTTTCTTATTGTATGCGTTAGAAGAGAAAATTGTGCCTCTTCTATATGTTTATACCGCGAGTTTCTCATTAGACGCGAAAATAAGCTATCTGGTTGAAATTGGAAAACTTTCCCTAGGAAAATTATGGTCGCACAATCGTGATACCATAAACAAAGGATAAACTGAACCGTCGGCTTATAAGAAAATGGGATATCTGCTTCGTTACGCAGTTGAAATTGCTTGTATTGCGGAATCAAGGGTAAGATAGTGAGAATTCGTTACATTTAGCAATTCCTGTTATCGCTAAGTAATATGCACTTGCGACAATTCAAGAAATTCTTTTAGTTTTTATACTGCACGGCTTCCGCAGTCTTTATTGTTCCTCATCATCATCACAATCTAAGGTCGCTGTCGCCCTGTCGTCGCAACCACGATTGTCTGTCTCCCGCAGCTCTCTTCATTTCACTAAAACTTCCACACTTCATCAGTTGTGCCAAGCGTTCAAGAAGATTTCACCTGCGTCTACCTCTTCCAGGTATATGTCTGTTAAATGATGTTGTCAGAGAGTTACTATGTCTTAGAATATGCCCAATACATTTTGCTTTCTACTTTCAATTTTTTTCAGCAAGCAGATCTTCTCTCACCTCTTATTGCACTATTAAATACTCAATGCAAAGGATTTTTTCCAGACAATAAAATTTATTAGTTCACTACGCGTTTAGGCCAACTAAGTAGCCATATTTAGGGATATATCTAAAATCACAACAAAAAGGTCTGTCAGAAAACGTTGTTTTCTGGCAGACAGTTGCGCTGAATGGAGCAGTATGGTATCCAAACTGTCAACACAGAAAAGGTCAAAGCTAATATGTTAAGTGAAACGGTAAAACAAGCTGAAAAGCTATGGTAAGACAAGCTAAAAAGCTAAAGTAAAACAAGCTTACTACTACAGCAAAGTTAATCATATAGTTAAAAGCAGATCAAAAGCATCCGGGCAAATTAATACACAGTA
Organism: Tillus elongatus; assembly: GCA_964006375.1. Taxonomy (NCBI): domain Eukaryota; kingdom Metazoa; phylum Arthropoda; class Insecta; order Coleoptera; family Cleridae; genus Tillus; species Tillus elongatus. The sequence continues at coordinate 131,674,026 of OZ023266.1, read as the reverse complement.
AACCATGGCACAGTATAAAATTTATTACGAAATGAGAAGCTGTGGAGTCAACTGGCAGAGAGCAATCGCAACAGGAGCCCACACAGTTAAGCAGAAACCTCATGAGAACTCCTAGGGGGTGCAGAATTTGTAAAATAAAACGAAAAACACAATGGCTTCCATATTTACTTTTTGTTTCACAAAATGGCATCAATTAGATTCCTGGTTGACAGATTATTAAGAGTCCCATTGTCGGGGACTGATTTCATTACATAACTAAAGCTAATTAAACAAATCGCAGTCAACAACGAGTACCCAGTAAATATTGTCGATAAGATGGTCAACAAGAAGAGCCGTCAGCTCTTAATAGAAATGAGCTTTAGTCTACATCTTGCTCAGCCACAAAGAATGTCATATTTTCCCGTCACTTATTGTGGCCTTGTGTCCAACGCCACAGTCAAAGCTCTAAAAAGCGACAATGTAAAGTTTTCCTTCAAGTCTATAAACACAATTAGCAACATGTTCATTCACAACAAAGATAATATCCCGGGCCTGAAGAAGTCAAGCGACTACCGTTTAAGAGATTTTGCTTTAGTGCGGGAGGTCAAATATCTGGGGGTGATCCTGGACTCCAAACTAACATGGGGGCCGCAAATAGAACGAGTAGTGAGGAAGAGTGTAGCGACCCTCTGGCAGCTGCGTCGAGTGATAAGGAGGACCTGGGGACTTAATCCTCGGATCCTTAACTGGATTTACACTGCGATCGTCAGGCCGAGAATCCTCTATGGGGCGTTAGTCTGGTGGTGTGGTGTGAACCAAACTACCAGCAGGAAGCTGGGCAAACTCCAAAGGTGTGCAATCCTGGGTATCACAGGCGCTTTGAGGACGACACCCTCAGCCGCGCTAGAGGTCGTGCTGATGCTGCCACCGCTTCCCATCTGTATCAGAAGGGAGGCCATGGCGTCGCATCTTAGAATGCGAGACTCTGGAAACTGGTGCGGAGAGGGAGCAGTAATAGGACATGCAAGAGTTGCCAAGGAGGTGGAAAAGGAAATTCCGATTTCCGCCATCAAGGTACGGGATGCCGAGGACGATATTAGGTTGACGAGGCCATATACCCTCAGGATCCCCAGTAGGGATCACTGGAGGGAAAATGAGGTTGCATTCCAGCCCGCAAGCCTGGTCTGTTTCACCGACGGATCGCGGCTGGATGATCAACAATCCTCCGGGGCGGGAATATACATCGAAGGCCTGGGGGTGCGCGAGAGTTATGCTCTTGGCGCATATATCACGGTATTCGAAACAGAGGTGTACGCTATCCTGTCTGTGGCCAATAGACAGGATGTGAGGAGGAGCCCCGAGAAATATGTGTACATTTGTTCGGACAGCCACGCGGTCCTCCGGGCAGTCTGTGCGGCCAGAATCAGGTCAACACTGGTTCAGGAGTGCGCTGACGCTCTCAAGGGACTAGCCAGGACAAAGGAGGTGTAACTGATGTGGGTTCCGGGACACTGTGGCGTAGCGCGGAATGAGGTGGCGAATAATCTCGCTAGGCTTGGTTCCCGACGGCCGTTCTGTGGCCCGGAGCCTGCGATAGGCATAAGTAGGAAGACAGTCTCCGTCGCCTTAGACCGGTGGACAAAGGAAGCAATGGAGATGCACTGGGGGTCGGTTGGTGGCTGTAGGCAGGCGAGGGACTTCGTGGAGGGGCCGGACAGAAATAAAGCTGTCTGGCTACTCGGTAGGAGTCGATCTACGCTTCGCCGCATCCTTGGGCTGCTGACAGGCCACTGCGCCCTTAGAAGATACCTCATATTGATAGGGGTAGAGAGGGATCCCATTTGCCAGGAATGCGGCGAGGATGAAGAAAGTCCTACCACTACCTGTGTGAATACGAGGCTTTTGGGAGTCTTCGAGTGGAATTGTTCGGATCGAGGACTCTGCAGAGGAATCAGGTAAGTACCGTCCAATTGACGATCGTCACGGCTTTCATTTCGAGGTCGAGGCGGCTTGGCGACGGAACCGAGGAAGAGTAGAGCATAGTTGCTGGGGTTGGCAAAAAGGGCCCATTGTGGCCTACTTGCTTGGCGTTGGCCTCCCCACCACTCCTACTACTACTACTACTACTACTACTACTACTACTACTACTACTGTGGCGTCTCCGGTTGTGGTGCCGTGTATAACGGAAGAACCGGAAGATCATTGTGTGCCAGGGTGTCAGAACACCTCAGAAGTAGACATTAGACGGGTAATGACACGTCAGTCTTTGGTTGTCATTTAAGAGAGAGTGGTCACTGCTTCAACAAAGAGACTGATGCCAAGATTTTACATCGCTCAAATTTTGGTGCAAAACAGTTTTTCTTAGAAGAAATTGCGAATTTCAAGCATATCAACTGCTCCACTAGTGAGGTTTATAACTTATCTAACACAGACGTAATGACCTTTTCTTCATTGTACAACCATCTGGTGGACCAGTGTTGCTGAACTCTATGAAATTTGTGTTGCCAAAGTTATTATGGATATGAAGATGGATGTTCTGTGACTCCCCTTCCTTGCCTGTTGGTTTTGTCTGTCTTTGACATATGTGTCACTCCTCTCATGTTATTTTGGTTCGTTGTTTTGCCGTTGCGGCAGTTTCTCCCGTTTTCGCGCTTTCATAATATTTGCTGCGAATGGCCGACTTTTCTTCTGTTTTGTGTTTAAATCGCCGTTTTATATTGATTACGTTGGATTGTGAATCGTCTTCTGGTACATTCGGATGCAAAGGTTGTTGGACCTTTGGTACAATAGATAAAATTTCAGCTTGGATAACCTTTCGTATAGTTATTAACTTCAATTTTAGAGAATCGAAAGAGTAAGTATGGAAGCCATTTTGTTTTTGGTTTATTTTACAAATGATGCACCCCCTAAGGGTTCTAATGAGGTTTCTGCTTAACTTTGTGGCCTCCCGTTGGGCTTGCTCTCAGTCAGTTGACTCCACTTTTTATTTCGCCATAAATTTTATACTTTGTAATTGTTTAACGCTTCTGATCCGCTTTTAACTGTATGTTTAAGTTTGCTCTAGCTGTTAGCTTGTTTTGTTGAAGCTTTATAGCTTGTTTTACTATAGATTTTTAGCTTGTTTTATTGTTTGACTTTAGATGTAAGCTTTGACGTTTTCTGTGTTGTTTGTTTTGATACCATTGTGCTCCATTCAGCACAATTGCCTACCAGAAAACAACGTTTTCTGATAGATCTTTTTATCGTGATTTTAGATTTACCTTTCAAGGCTACTTAGTTAACCAAAACGCGTAGGGAACTAATACATTTTATTGTCTGGAAAAGAAGTCATTTCATTACGCATTAAATTAATATATCCCAAAATGTTTGACGTTTAGAAGTGACATCTTCTAGCACACTTATTTATGTCTCTATCGGTGTACCCAGTATTTGTCATTTTTTGTCATGCTCACATTTCAAAAACTTCTATTTTGTTCATGTACTGCTTAGTCGTAGTCCAGGTTTTCGCCCAAATACTACCACACTTCGCACGTACTTGAAGATCTTTTTCATCGTGTTCAAGTTAAAATGTTTATTAGTGAAGAGAGTACTTTGTATATTGAATGGTTGATTTTCCAACGCGATTCTTCTTCTCAAATATTTCCTACATTTACCATCATGCGTAATAATACTCCCAAGGTACGTAAACCTTTTACTTTTAAAAGTTCTTGGCCTTTTAGCTTTACATCTATTTTGACTGTCCTATCCTTACCTCTCTCAATTACGTTTGTTTTATCATACCAATCTTTTGTTTAGTTTGTTTTAACACACTATACAGCACAATCAACATCCTTTGTAACTCGTTTTCTGTTTCTTCTATCAGCGCCATAGTCATCTGTGTACCTCATTCAATGGAACAAATTATTTTGATTCCTGTTGTCTTTTCCTTCAGCCTATTTATTGTATCTTGTATGAGTAAATTGAACCAATCTGGCGATAACGGACGCCCTTACCCTACACATTCCTTATTTTAGCTTAAATTTTACATCCGTTGTAACTATTATGGTACTTTAATTTTGTATAGGTTGAGAATTGTACGCTGATCCCTCCAATCCAGTCTCTAACTCTCTTCTTAGATAAAACTATATTCTCCAAGTCACATTATGAAATGCCTTTTTAAGTTACACAAAAGCAGTAAATGTATATCTATTTTTCCTAGGTCTCATTTTTCATTTTAAGTGCTAGCCTTGCTTTTCTAGTCCAGGGCTAAATCCGAACTGATTTGTATATATCGTACTGGATGCGTAAATAGTATTGCACCAAATGAGATGAACAAATGCTTTGATTATACATAAATACCCATATTGTGATATGAGTTTCATTTGTTTTGTGCGACTGGTGTTTGTCAGAAGCCGCCATATTTAACATATTCAAATGGCAACCTAGAATTAATTTGGTGCCATTTGGCAGGTAATTGATTTAGAAATACAATACGGTATATCATAAGGTTGTTTATTTTAAAATAACAGAAAAAAAATACATTGTAGAGAGAACATTTTCTGGACAAAGGGTTTTGGTAAATGTCTAGTACTTTGACATATAAGCGATTTTGGTGAAATTTTGCGTACCCACTTAGTTTTATGCATAGATGACTAAAGTGACAAAGAAAATTAGGACACAGGCGTATTTTCCGAGATATCGTCATTTTCCGACGAAAATTTCCATAATTTTCATAATGATGTTTTTCAAATCATATTCATCGCTCATTAAGACTCTAAACACAATATATCACCCAATTGTAACGTACCTGTTTGATATGTTTCATTTTTTATACATAATTTCCTCAAAAATGCAGAGACCACATGAAAGTGCATTTGGTATGCAAATGTCAAACTTAACCAACACGGAAGTTGGGGTTACGTACGTCAGGTCAGCCAACACGGAAGTTGACGTTACTTACGTCAGGCGTATTCGTATTAGACGAGAGTCTCGCGACAGTATTTAACATGGCTCCGACTCATGAGATGTTTCCGTTTTAACACATCAGTTTTGCCAAATTAAAAGCTAAAAGAAGAAAAAACAAAACTGCCATACATCAAGGTCATGTGAGCACAATGTAGCTATACTTTTCCTTCCCCTTTTTCGTCCTTTTAGCTTTTAATTAGGCAAACTGATGTCAGGGCAAGTCAGGAAGGTCAGTTCGCAGGATTGTGTAAACAGCACCGCAGGAAGGTCTTTTATTTCGTTAGTACGGCAAAAACTCACGAATCACAGCCACCTTAATTATTCTCGCGAGTCATGTTAATTACTGTCGCGAGACGCTCGTGCAAATTCGTGTTGGTTAAATTTGACATTTGTATATCAAGTGCGTTTTCATGTGGTTTCTATATATTCATAAGGAAATAATGTACAAAAAATTGAAAATATCAAACAGGTACGTTAAAATTGGGTGATATACTGTGTTTAGAATAATAATGACCGATGAATATGATGTCAAACTTCGAAAAACACGATCAGGAAAATGATGAAAATTTTCGTCAGAAAAATGACGAGATATCGGAAAAATTACGAGATCTCGGAAAATACGCGTATGTCATTTGCCTTTGCCATTTTCATCATCTACGCACAAAGTTACGCGATTATGCAAAATTACATCAAAATCGCTTATATGTCAAGATACTAGATAATTACCAGGATTTTAAATGAATACAGTTTATTGAAAATTTAATTCAAAAGTAACATTTGTGTGTTATCTACTTTTTGTTATCTTTCTTATCTGTCTCATCCAGAACAATTCAAATAACTGGTTTTAGTGAATTTTCTTAAAAAAAATTCACTAATGAGGAGATCCCGACATTTGAACTTTGAAAAAATTACTTCAAATGACCGCGAACTAGGCCCCCTAGAACAATATCCAGGGTCAGTTTCAATTTTTATATGTTTATATATATATATATATATATATATATATATATATATATATATATATATATATATATATATATATATATATATATATATATATATATATATATATATATATATATATATATATATATATATATATATATATATATATATATATATGTATCACACCGATAACTCAAAAAATAATGAGCCGATTTTGACTAAATTTGGTGGAAAAATTCCTTTTGCAAATGGCTTGGATAAGTTCGTTAGCCAGGAAAATCTGCCCAGGTTTTCCCGGAAAATTTTGTATTTTCTTTCGAAAAAAATTTATATCTCCGGAATTAACAAAGTAAGGGAAACCAAATTTGGTACGCTAGTTAATATCCTTATAGGTAAGCTACCTACCAAAATTTAGCTATGTAGGTCAAAAGACAAAAAAGTTATAGGCATTTAAAGAAAAATAAATTGGGGTTTTCCTCAAAACGTCAAAGTTGCGATTTAAAACGTCAAAATCGGCAACATTTAGGCAAAGAACTGGAATCTAATACGGGATATGGAAATCAAATGTCTCAAAAAGGATGTTTTACAAACTCTGAAGTCTTAGTTTCAACCGTCATTGTCCTTCATTTTACTAAAATGTTTCCAGAAAATTAATTTCAAATAGACCCTTTCTCTGATGCTTGGCAGTAGCCTTAGCTTTAGAGTTTATCGTTTAATGGTACATAATTTTTGTCGAATTTTCGTAAAAAGTCAATAAAGCTCAATATATCCGTTATTATACAAGATATGAAGAAAATTTGTATATATTAATTATAGGGTGTCTTGAGCTACATCTTAAAAAAATATTTCTACAATCACAGGATGGCCCATAAGTCGTTGATGATACAAATTTTCTTTTTTTTTTTTTTAATCAAACACGCCTTATGTTATTGCATTTTTGAATTTTTCAGCGATGCATGTTTGTAAGAAAAGAAATTCGGGACGCAGCAAGTGCGTTATGGTAGCGAATTTTCATTAAATGCTTCAAATTTGAATAGCTCAATTTGCTATTAACCTATAAGGTTGACCAAGAAACGAGTTTTTCCGGGAACATTTTAAGTTTACTTTTGGAAATTTTTGTACATTTTCACACAATAAAGTTATTTTTATGAAACATGGCACATTGTTTTTACTATATAGGTTATACTGGTAACCAAAATTGATGCCTGCTTTCTTACAAAGGAAACACACATATTTGCAATGAAAAGCATTTTAAAGAAAATTCACTACCATAACGCACTTGCTGCGTCCAGAGTTTTTCTTATATAGAGTCACATGTAAAATACAGTTTGGTTTTTGTAAGAACAAGTGTGCCTATACTGTCTGTCAAAGATTAAAATACAACTCCCTGTCATAAGTTAAGATAGTAAACGGAAATGAATTTTTCCGAGATTGAGCGCATTGAATTATTAATAATTGTTGGATTCGTTGATGGCAAAAAGATGCATTTTGAAGCTTGTCATGTGTTTTAACGATACTTATCGAAACAGACATTTAATCTGCGGATCTACAGTATCGCGAATAGTTCAACGATTTAACGAACTAAAAAATCGTCTTGGGGAAGACCGAAAATAGCAACAAATGATAAAATTTCATTACAAGTTTCACTGGATGTTACTGGTATGCCACAAACCTCAGTTAGGCAACTTTCAGCAGATCATGATGTGTGTAAACGATCACTAGGAAAACTATTAAATCAGTCTAAGTGTCATCCCTACAAATCACATTTAGTTCATCAACTTTTAGAAGACGATTTTGATCGCAAGTTGCACTTTGGAGAAACTATGACTGAAAGAACTGAAGTTAATCAAAATTTTGTAAAAAATATTATCTTTTCAGACGAATGGTTCTGTAAACAGGCATATCTGTACATACCGGCATCCTGCTAATCCCCATGTCAACTTGGAAATTGAAATGCATGCTCTAGAAAAAGTTAATGTTTGGTGTGAAATATTAGACGAAAACGTCATCGGCTCGTTCTTTATACATGATAAACTAACAGCTGTGGGTTACTTTGAACTATTACAAAATCGAATTGTACCAAAAATAAAAAAAATATTAAACCAAATCAAAAAATCCATCAGCCTTGCACCAAGATGTCTCTTGTCACACTCTATCCATCCATTATCTTTGCTTTATCACTTTGCCTACAAACTCACCAGATTTTTCACTTCCGGTCGGCCATCTTGGATTGCGTCATCACAGGTTAGAGCTCTTTTCTCCCTATCGAACCCGCCATCTTATTTCGTCTCCTGACGTCACGCGCATGAGTATTTGCTGGTGGTAAATGTGGTGGACTCAGAACGCCCCCTCTATACCTACTTTTGTACTACTGTAATATAAAATTTAGCATGGTGGTTGCTAGTTAGGTTTTAAGGTGAGCCAACTTTGTACATATTTTACTAAATGCGTCTCCTCACTATGTATAAAATAATCATACAGAAGTTACACTTATTTTTCATAAAAAACCTGTCTCTTTATGAACCTTTCGATTTATTTTCAAGTGTAATACAGGCTACTGAATGTAATGTTCAATGATAAACAAAAATATACATATGTTTACTTTGTTCCGACCGAAACCCTAACAAAGGAAATGAGTTTTGTGCACAGATGTTTTGTTACGAAATCAGAAAAATTGTGTGTAAATGTTTACATAGGTATTATTTTTCCGCTCCCGCTTTTTTTAACAATTATTTATTTTGATTACAGTTTAATATAAAATATTTTTATAAATAACACATATTGAAAATCGGAATTTTTTCCAGCATTTACCACAATATTTGTAATAATTAACTGCAAAATATTCAAACAGCAATTCTTACTCTCTAGCGCTAAAAAGTATTTTAGGTATTATACGAGGGGGTATTGAAAAGTAGTTTGCCCCTAATAGAAACACAATAATTTTTTTAAACAAAACCTAATTTTTTTATATCAGTGAATTTTCATTGAGAAAATTCACTAATAGTGTCGATGGCAAGACTTTTGGAAAATTTCTTCAAAGGAGCGCAAATTTGGGTCTCTCGAACACACACTGTGTGCGTACGTTATTTTCCGTAACCGCTATGTTAGTCATTTCACAACAACGGTTATTCCTACGTATGACACAATACTGATCCGCTACTCTCTGTTGAATCACCTGTATGTGTGGGTACTTTCTGAATAATTCGGTGCGAAGTTGTTGCCCATATCTGGTTGTCTGGTGTCCGAGTTGTGTTACTCTGTAGTAAATGCTCATGATTGTTTCGTTTATATCCATGGTCCATTTCATGCGGAGTCTTTTTAATCCCACCGGGGTGAGCGCTGGGTGATTTTCTTGCGCAGAATCTTCAGTGGGTGGAGCTCTTGGTCTTACTAGCCCCCCTGCTGTTGATTTTGTGTTGTAATTTCTTGCCTGACAGGGGCTTGCTTTATCCGCATCCCGCCACCGCCGTGCCGCATGCTGCCATGTCCAGCGCCGGCTCCAGACATGCCCTCACGAACCACAGGCAGCGAAATTTTTCCGAGCCTTTGGTCTTGCCCCATTTCCATGGGTGTGCCACCAAGTAACCCTGGTGGCCCAGGTGGGGATGGAGAAAAATAACGAGATGTTGTTTGATGCTAGTAATCTGCAAACCTGTACATACTGAGGAAGAAGAACACATCGAGGGTACGCAAGAAAATGAGAAACTCATAGACAAATTCTCTACATAATGGAGACGTGCAGTCGCGGAGTATGAGGGAACAAATCCTCTTAGTAGACCACCATTACCTAGGCTACGATCATCTAGAAATCTAGCAATTATTGAAACTTTTGAACAGAATAATTTTGCCATCGCACCTTCTAAAGATCAACACATTGGAGCACTGCATACACTGATTTACTGTGCAGCAACTGCAGCGGTTAAAACTCTAGGCATTGAGATTTCTTGTCGAGGAGGATAATATCAGGCCTATTAACGGGTACTGGCCTGACAGTAGAGACAGATAAATTCCAGTATATACGGCATCTCACGTTCTGCACCAATGCCCTCTGGTTGGTAAGGCAGCACTAGTGTTTCGTTTATCCCATACGAATGTCGAAGATGGCAATACAACAATCAAAGGGCCGCGTGAGGCCGATACACGTAATTTGTAGACGCCATCTCCGGACATGCACTCAAGAGATGCATAAGAATCTTAGGCGATTGATTACAGATTTTACAGCTGCCATCTGCCACGTCCACCTGCATCACACGCTTGCGGTAGACCAAGGTGTGTACACCATCTTGGCAGGCCACGATGAACCCTTCAGTCTCCGATCGGAACCCCGCTGATTTAAAAAAAGAAAATGTCTGCCTCATTGACAAGCTGTGTTCTTCTATATGTCGGAAGAACATTCCGTGCAACGGCTTGTCAACATGCTGCCCAATAGGTGTTTTTGTAGGGCATCTAATTTTAGTTCTTAAGGTTGGAATGTCAAGCTCAGTCACCAAAGGGCGATCATCTTTCCTATTTCCGACATGTGATTCGAAGCATAGTCCCAGCTCACCTGCTGATCTGCCTGTTGCCTTGAACAGGAATGCTTCTGTTCCTGCGACTTTGTGCGCTTTGACAATCGGCAAAATCCGCAGAAGGTGATCCGAGCTTTTTAGGACCCTGCAGCTCATCTCAAGGACCTGTCCGTGTAACCACTCCATGTTTAGTAGTCCCCTACCTCCGAGATGTCTTGGGAGGTACTATTATTATTATTCTTTTGTTCTTCTGTTTGCCCTCTTGGCGTACCGGTCCCTCACAGAACAAGAGTTTCGCATGACATTAATCTTTGTCCAGCCGGAGACTGTAGCGGTAAATATAACATTTCATTTTCGTATGGTTACAAGGATAGGACTTTCGTAACGATATAGGATGTCCCAAGGATCCCTGCTTTCTGCATTGTTCTTAAATGAGCGGTAGTAAGTGGGAAAGCAGTGATAAGTTTCTGGCAGTCTTGTGTTACAAGCCCATTTGTTGGTACGATCACCGAATCTCTCTCAGCTTGTACAAGTCGACCAACTCGACTGCGAGTGGTTGGTACTTCTGTCGCTTCTTCTCTATCTTCGAAACGAGATTGACTTCGAGCGGCCTGCAATATTCACAATGAAAGCCTTCCGGCGTCCCTGTTCAACAAGCAAGATGTCAGGCCTGTGGCTTTCAACAGCTCTGTCGGTGACGACCGGTAGGTCCCATAACAGCCTGACCTGATCTTTTGAACTATACCTTCAGGCTTGTATTTATAGTAGGGGGCTTCTGACTTGATAAGGCCGTAATGTTTTGCCATGGCCTGATGGACGACCTTGGAACGTTGTCATGGCGTTTCTTGTGATCTGACTGGGCCAGTGAATTACAAGCGCTCGTCACATGCTGAATGGTTTTCGGCTTTTTTTGACAGAGTCTACACAGGTCGCTGACATCCTGCATCATAATGTGCCGCCGGTACGCGTGCGTGCTAATAACCTGATCATGTACCGCGCATAGAAGTCCCTCTGTTTCAGCAAACAAGCCTGCTGTCCTTAACGATTCCGTTGATGCGCGGAGGTCAACGTGACGTGCCGTTAGACATACGCCGAAGCGTCCATGCAGCTCAATCTATGAGCCGCCTGCATTTTCTGTCGCACATGACTCTTCCACCGAGATCTATTGTGTTCTGTCGCGAGAATCTGATTCTGAATGATGTTATCGGTAATTTTTCCCGCCAGAATGGAAGTGAATATTTTGTATGCCGTAGGGAGGCAAGTGATTGGGCAGTAATTTTTTGGGTCGGACTGATCCCCGTATTTGTACAGCAAGTAGGTGAGACCCCCTCTTAGGGATGGTGGTATGGACTTCGGGGTGCTAATGAACTCTATGAAATGCTGTAAAGGCCCCATGTGCTTTGCCAGAAAGTACTTCCACCAAAAGTTGCAAATGCCGTCCGGTCCAGGAGAACGTCAATTTTCCGTTTTCCTGATCATTGACTGCACGTTGGAAAGGTCGATGTTAAAACATGTTACCTGGCTTGCATAAGCTCTATAATATGCATAAGCATATGAATATTTTAATTTAAACATAATTTTTTTACTACACACAGACTTGGAGACTACTTCTCTGGCTTCACTGTTGGTTTTCGTTCTTGTATGTGAAGGACGTAGCTAGTGCGTGAGCTAACTGGAGCAAGTGGCCCTTATGAATTCTGGAAGTTCTAGGATGTTCTTCAACGTTTCTGTGACTAGTTTCGCTGCTTGACAGCATTCTCAGACAGATTAAAATTGGATTAGTACGAAATAATGACAACTACAAATAAACATCTGTTGCTATGTTATGATATTATGTTTTGATCAAAAAATGTTTATCAAATTGAAAATAAAATGGAACACAGATGACAGATGAGGCTTTCAAAATATCTACGTGATGTATGTCAATATTTAACATAAAAATAGAACTAGCCTATAATAACTATGATAACACTTATAACAATAAAATAACTAAACAATAACGGTATAAAAGCAGTCTCTATATAACGAAATTCATTATCTTATTACAACTTTTTTCAAAGAATAGTTAAATTTATTTTTCTTTGACTTATTTAATTAGAAAGAAGAATATCCAAGAAAGGGGAATTCATTAAATCAGTTTGCTCGTTTAAAACAAGGTAGCTATTGTCGCGTGTGTGCTTTTTGACTTCTAAAGCTTAAAAAAAGTCTAGTTTACGTTTGTCATTATAAAAATGTAGTGGCTGTATGCGGTTATTTACTGTAGGTCTATGTTCTGTATCAATAATATGTTTTGCAAATGTAGATTTGTCAGCGTGGTTATTTATAAATGCAGAAATATGTTGTTTGTATCAGGTGTTAAAATTTCTAGAAGTTTGACCTATGTAGATTGCGTTACAATGTGTACAAGCTAATTTATAAACTCCAGCTTTTGTCAGGAAACAAGATTTTTCTTTAGCGTTAAATAGTGAATCACGCGTCGTGCTGTAAGATTTGAAAGCTACCTTTTTATTTGTACAGGTATTTAATATTTTTGAAATGATTTCTGAAATGGTTCCAAAATAAGTTATCGAAACGTATCTGTTGTCTTCTTTGTCTCTAATATTTGGATAAATTAAATTAATCGCTAATTTGTATTCTTTTCTCTCGATCATTTTATCTATTATTTTAACAGAGTAGCCATTATTAAATGCTGTTTGCTTAATTATTGAAATTTCTGTTTCAAAATTGTTTTCTGACATAGGTATTGAAAATGCACGATGTATGATAGAATAGTAGGCTGACAGAAAATTTAACAGCAATTAGGAGAGACCCAACAAACGCATTTCAGGCAAAACTAAAAAATGAACTTAAAAATGTGTCTGTTTAGTCAACAAGAAAAAAAATATCTTTTATATAAAAGCCCGCAACCACCAAAAATGTATGGCTACCTGAAAATTCATAAGCCAAATATACCAATGAGGCCAGTAGTTAGCTATGTTAATACACCTAATCATAAGATAGCGAGCAAACTGGTTTCACTTATTAGAGAATACAATTACTTTCCAAAATATTCTGTTAAGAATTCTTATGAACTTACACAACAATTAAATAACTTAATTATTCCCACAAATAGTAAATTAGTCTCGTTTGATGTTTGTAGCATGTATTCTAAGATACCCCCTAGGGAATGTTTACCTCTATTAGAAAACGTTTTAATAGAAAAGAACGTAAATGGCATAAAAAGACAAGAAATAATGAATCTTTTTAACGAATGTATAAAACAAAACTGTTTTAAATTTAATAATAAGATTTATATGTAAAATGAAGGTCTACCAATGGGTAGTCCATTGTCACCTTTATTAGCCAACATAATTATGGAAAACTTAGAAAACCAAATTTTAACTTCAGAACTTTCGCATAATATCGTCTTTTGGTACAGATACGTAGATGATATTTTAGCATGTTTTCAAGGTAGTCATACAGAATTAAATGAATTTTTGAATTTTATTAATAACTTTCACACAAATATTAAGTTTACTTTAGAAGAAGAAGCTAACAGTTGTATAAATTTTTTAGACTTAACAATTAGAAAGTTAGAAAATAATTCATTTGACTTTTCAATATATAGGAAACCAACTTACACTGACACAACCATACCATACGATTCATGTCACCCTTTTTCACAAAAGCTGTCAGCCTACCATTCTATGATACATCGTGCATTTTCAATACCTATGTCACAAAACAATTTTGAAAAAGAAATTTCAATAATTAAGTAAACAGCATTTAATAATGGCTACTCTGTTAAAATAATAGATAAAATGATAGAGAGAAAAGAATACAAATTAGCGATTAATTTAATTTATCCAAATATTAGAGACAAAGAAGACAACAGATACGTTTCGATAACTTATTTTGGAACCATTTCAGAAAATATTTCAAAAATTTTAAATACCTGTACAAATACAAAGGTAGCTTTTAAATCTTACAGCACGACGCGTGATTTACCATTTAACGCTAAAGAAAAATCTTGTTTCCTGACAAAAGCTGGAGTTTATAAATTAGCTTGTACACATTGTAACGCAATCTACATAGGTCAAACTTCTAGAAATTTTAACACCTGACACAAAGAACATATTTCTGCATTTAAAAATAACCACGCTGACAAATCTACATTTGCAAAACATATTATTGATACAGAACATAGACCTACAGTAAATAACCGCATACAACCACAACATTTTTATAATGACAAACGTAAACTAGACTTTTTTGAAGCTTTAGAAGTCAAAAAGCACACACGCGGCAATATCTACCTTGTTTTAAACGAGCAAACTGATTTAATGAATTCCTCTTCCTTGGATATTCTTCTTTCTAATTAAATAAGTCAAAGAAAAATAAATCTAACTGTTCTTTCAAAAAAGATGTAATAAGATAATGAGTTGATGTATGTCAATAATTTCGTTATATAGAGACTGCTTTTATACTGTTATTGTTTAGTTATTTTATTGTTATAACTGTTATCATAGTTATTATAGGCTAGTTCTATTTTTATGTTAAATATTGACATACATCACGTAGACATTTTGAAAGGCTCATCTGTCATCTGTGTTTCATTTTATTTTCAATTTGATAAACATTTTTTGATCAAAACATCATATCATAAAATACCAACAGATGTTTATATGCAGTTGTCATCATTTCGTATTAATTCAATTTTAATCTGCCTGAGAATGCTATCAAGCAGCGAAACTAGTCACAGAAACGTTGAAGAACATCCTAGAACATCCAGAATTCATAAGGGCCACTTGCTCCAGTTAGCTTATGCGCTGGCTACGTCCTTTACCTACAAGAACGAAAACCAACAGTGAAGCCAGAGAAGTAGTCTCCAAGTCTGTATGTAGTATGGACCAGTTTCACCAAGTAAGGGCAACAACAATCAATGAAATAATTTTTTAAATTTATATTTATTTTTTATATTGCTAAAAATAATTGGGAAATACACAGGGATACTTTTCTTCATGCCTTGGGGCATATCAAGGCAGCTTTCTGACAGTCACAGGTGGCCACGGATAAATAAGGGGTAACAATTGGATAAAGAACAGGTGTTAACTATCTACCCAACTTACACTCTAATTAAAACGACACAATGTACACATATAAACTACAATATTAGATTGTTTGCTTCAAATGTATCCTTGCACTCTGTGTTAGCAATTACTCACGTATACATTTTCTCTCTCTCTCTCACACACACAAACACACACACACCTAATTGCACTCACATGTAAACACACAATTGTCCCAATTTGTCTACAAATTAATATACACTCATATATATATATATATATATATATATATATATATATATATATATATATATATATATATATATATATATATATATATATATATATATATATATATATATATATATATATATATATATATACACACACACATATAACTTATACTATTTATATTGTTGCTTTAAACCACACGACATATTTGGCTATTCTTAATAAATTCTATTACCTCCATGAATAGTATATTATTTTTATCAATCGCTACATACATCAATTGGCTAATATTAGTTGGTAGTGTAATATAGTGTTTGATAGCTATTTTGATTACTTCATTACTGTGAATGGTATGTTCTCGACAATTAAAAATTAAATGATTTAGGTCGCAAATACTTGCCCCATCACACTCAGTATGGATTATCCATCAGTTAGGCTGTGTATAGATGTCTAGGTAAACCCACCATGTCCATTACAGGTCTTTCAAGAGTACCAGTTAATATGTGTTTGTACGGTGCCTCCTGTACTAAGCTCCAGTGTTCATCCGTTTTGTTTTCCATGTCCCGTTTTGCTATCATACGGTTCTTACTAGTTGATAACTTTCACCTTCTTCACCACCCTTCTTTGCTAGTTGATCAGCTTCTCGTTACTTTTGATGCCTGCATGACCTTTAATCCAGACAAATACACATCTTATGACCAATTTTCCTAGATGGATTCTGCGTTTGGTGACTGTTGTGTATGATGTGGGTCGCGTTGCTCTAGTTTTCATACATGGCTCGCTGATTGACTGCGAGTATTTCTGTTTCTGGCGTTATGCCGTTCTTTTTTTTTTTTTGATACAGGAGGGAGAGATGCCTCATGCAGACCTCATTCACGGCCCCGTAGGTGCCGTGGGATATCGAGGTACTGTGAGACTCGTACTCTTAGTACATCTACTCACTAAAACTCCCTCCCAGGGAGTACCGGACCTTAGTCCATACTTCCGTCGGAAAGATTTACACACAATGACTTTGGGTATGAATGTTTCCATTCTGTTTTTGCCGAGGGGGCGTTTAGCGGGTAAGTATAAGCTTTGGACGCTTATGCTTATGTGGAAGTTGCTCGTCGTAGTCGGTGGCACTACGGAGAAGAGCATTTGGGTGAGAAACGGCTTTTGCGAACTGGGTTGTGGATAATTGAGTTATAAACTCAAGTATCGAAGGCAATTCCAGATTAGAGTGAATCTGACTGTTTCGGACAAACCATGGCGCTCCGGTAACCATTCGCAGAATTTTGTTCTGGATGATTTGAAGGGTCTTGATGTGTGTAGCGGCCGCGGTGGCCCATGCGGGTGATGCATAGGTCAAGGCTGGCCGGATAATGACTTTGTACATGAGCAACTTATTGTTGTTCATGGACAATTTGGAATTTCTATTTAGAAGTGGGAACAGCTTCGAGATGAACATCGAGGCGTGGTCGACAGGGGGGCACCATGTTAAATGTTTGTCGAGGAAAACCCCGAGGTATTTGGCGGGGAATTAGACGGTTGTCTAATGAAACGTGTTCGTAAGGTGTGTGTCTCCTCTTGGAAAATAGGACAGCTGAACATTTATCGGGGTTTATGGCTTGAAGGGATTTCCTATACCATGATTGCAGCTCGACTAGGGCGGTCTGTAGTCGTTCGGTTATTATCCTCGGCTGAGTGGAGCTGCTGAGGATGGTAGTGTCGTCTGCGTACAGTGCGTATGTCACGTTTAGGGGGGCTGTCGGAATAACTGCGACAAAATATTGTACAGCAGAGGGAAGATAGCAGAACCCTGCGGGAGACCAGCCGTGGCTGGGTACGTTCTAGATCTGGCTCCCAGATGTTTGACCTGGTACTTCCTCTGTTGCAGGTATGACCTGATTAGCAGAATCAGAGGGAGAGGATAATTGATAGAAGTTTTTTTAGAAGGCCCGCATGCCAAACCCTATCGAAGGCTTGAGCAATGTCAGGAAATATTGCACCAGTTGACTTGTTTATATTAAATCCTTCGGTGATGTTTTCCACCACACGAAGGACTTGGTCAGTGGTGGAGTGCTGGTGTCTGAAGCCGAATTGCTCATCCGGGAGGATATGATTTTCTGAGGTGAAAGTAGCTAGCCTTTTCTGAATCAGTTTTTGTAGTTCTGAGGGAACAGCGGATCTTTGCTGGGTTTCGGGATGTTGATAATGTCGGCAAGTTTCCACATGGAAGGAAAATGTTGATATCGCAGCATGGCATTCATAATCGTAACTAGGAATACCACGGCTTTGCGGGGGAGGTTTTTCAGGGCTACGTTGGAGATTCCATCGTATCCCGGAGCTTTCCTATTTTTTAATGCTTTGATTATTTGGAAAACTTGTTCGAAAGTTGTGGGCTCGATAGTTGTGTCTGGGGTGGCGCGAAGCGCACTCTGACGTAGCGGTGCATTCTTGCTACGTGCGACAGATCAACGTTGTTATAAATCGGGCTGAATTGCAACTCCAGATGATCTGCGAATGCAGTAGCTTTCTCCGCATCCGTGTATACGACACCGTTCCGGCCGTGAAGCGGGGATATCGGAAGTTTTTGAGAGCGAAGGGCTTTTGCCATTTGCCAGACGGAATTGTCTTCGGTAGACAGGGTTTGCAGGCGCTCCTCCCAACGATTGTTGCGGAGTTCTTGTAGGGCGGATCGTACTTGTTTGATGAGTCTGTTTGCGTCTCGTTTGTCGGTGGGGTTTTCGGTGCGTTGAGTTAGTCTACGCACGCGGTTCTTTTCGAGTATCATTTCCCTGATACTGGACGGAAAAGTCGCGTTAGGCCGCTTCACAGTATCGTCTTCTAAGAGCCCCGAGAGCCGCAATGCACCCCCCCCCCCCCTCATGCCGGGGCCCCTGATCTTTCATTCGAGTGGCGCCTATCCGTCAGAATAATGTTTTGGATGTTGTGGCGAATCCTTTTGCCGACTTTCCTCTTCTTCTTCTTCTCCTTCTCCTTCTTATTATTATTATTCTTACGATTATTAGTATTATGGCCTTGGATTTTGTTCTTACAGGCATTTATTAATTACCTTGTGATTACCCAGACAGCTTAGGTGACATATTTTTCAACGCATTTGTCAAAAACTGTACTTAAGGAACTATAAAATGCAGTAAAATCTCAAAGCTAATGAATAAACATGCAGCATACAACAGCTTTGGTGTAATTATATCCAGAAAATCTCATCAGATGCACTGAAGACTTGCACTTGGAAAAATAATTACATTTTAATGACTGCGGTTCTAAAGCACGCCTGCATAACTTAATTAGTCGGGGTGGGACAAATCCATGACATAGTTGTGAAACTGTGTCATTCAGTGCCTTGGCTCCTGATTCAAGCTTATTTTAGTTAATTGATTTCTTGCTTTCATTTTCAGATCCACAAACTTTGTGTTTATTCTAGATTACATTTTAGCGAATTTTCTTAAAAAAAATTCACTAATGAGGAGATCTCGACTTTTGAATTTTGAAAAATTTTTTCACATGAGCGCTAATCAGGCCCCCCAGAACACATATCCGGGGTCAGTTTCAATTTTTATATGTTTATATATATATATATATATATATATATATATATATATATATATATATATATATATATATATATATATATATATATATATATATATACGTATCACACCGATAACTCAAAAAATAATTGGCCGATTTTGATTAAATTTGGTGAATAAATTCCTTTTGCAAATGGCTTGGATAAGTTCGTTAGCCAGGCAAATCTGCCAAGGTTTTCCCGGAAAATTTTGTGTTTTCTTTCGAAAAAAATTTATATCTCCGGAATTAACAAAGTAAGGACAACCAAATTTGGTACACGGGTTTACGTTCTTATACGTAAGTTACCCACCAAAATTTAGCCCTGTAGCTCAAAAGACAAAAAGCTATAGGCAATTAAAGAAAAATAAATTAGGGTTTTCCTCAAAACGTCAAAGTTGCGATTTAAAATGTCAAAATTGGCAACATTTAGGCAAAGAACTTGAATCTAATACGGGCTATGGAAATAAAATGTATCAAGAAGGATGTTTTACAAACCCTGAAGTCTTAGTTTTATTCGTCATTGTCCTTCATTTTACTAAAATATTTACAGAAAATTCATTTCAAATAGACCTTGCGTCGCTAAATGCTTAACGGGTTTTTTGACTGGGATTATGTAGAAGCGTTTTGTGAGCTTTCACCTTTTCAAGTCTGGCCTTGTCACAGGAGTTAGAGAACCAGGGCTTTTGAGTGGCCGAAGAGGTTTTCTATGTACGTGGAATAAATAATTCCATGCCAGCTTGGATGATTTCGGTGACGTTTTGTGAGATATCAGAGGGGTCAGGATGAGAGAAGCAGACAGACGCCCATGGAAACGAGGAAAAGTAATCCCGCATTTCGTCCCAGTTCGCGGAGTTGTAGTGCCAAGCCATACGTGGGTGTGATCACTGTGTGACCTCGGGTTGCATTGCGCAGGAAGCAGTGACCATGCAGTGGTCTGACGACCAAGGGGGCGGTGAATGATGTCTTATAGCTTTCAGGTTTTGTAGTAAGAAGCAGATCCAAGGGATTTGAGCTGTGTGTTGGGATGTGAGGAAAGTAAGTAGGTTGCTGAACCATATTGGCTAAAGAATTGCTGACTGCGAAGGCCTCCGCTGCTCTGCCTTGTGGATCGTTTTTTGAAGATCCTAGCCATTCGTTTTTATGGACGTTGAAGTCACCAAGAACAGTGACCTCGGAGGAAGGATATTTAGAAATCAGATGGTCGGTTCTTGCAGAAATGTAGTCGAAGAGCTGGACAACGTTGTTGTCAAAAGGTGGCCGGTAAATGCAACAGATGAATTTAGTTGCAGCCCTGAGAGGGAGTGTCATTCAAAGTATGTATTTTCTTCCAGCTTCCAAATTGGGGAGTCTGGTACAGGTTAGATTGCTACGGACCTATGCGCTCACACCTCCATGCAATCTAAAGGAAGTAAGAAGCTCATACCCCGGGAAGTTAAGGTTATTAGTGGCTGTTTTGGCACTGATTTGGGTTTCGGTGAGGAAGAGGAGTTGGGGCCTATTAACCTAGAGGAAATGGTGGACGGAGTTCAGGTTAGAATGTGGGCCACATATATTCGAAAAGGATATGTTAAATTTTGATACCGGCGCCCCTGCACACCCCTCTCCCGGAGATCCGAATGGAGGGGTATTTTATCACCGGAATCTTTTGTACAAGGAGGAGCGATCATCATTTTTGTTTATAAGGGAAACCGACTCATACACCAGAACCGGAAACGTCCGTTGCGACTTCACCGGCCCGTCCCTTGATGTAAGGGGTGGTACTTACGAGGGCAACATGCCAATCAAATTTCTTCAAAATAACTTTTTTTTTTTCGAAAATTTTTTTTGGTAAGAGAAACTGGTCCGATAGCCCTGGCGAACGAACCCATCCAAGCTATTATTAGATTAGATTAGATTCTTGCCGAGTTTTATCAAAATCGTTAATAACTTTTTGAGTTATCGTGTGGATACCTACATACAGGGTGATTGATTAGTACGATAAAGTCCAGTATATTCTATGTCCTTTGAGGTATCAAAGTAAAAATTGGGGAGACCGTAGCAAGCAGTAAGCTTCATATTTTAAATTTAGTTACACTGCTACAGGCTGTTCGGTAACGCCGTGCCAGTACAAAGTTATATATTTTTAAATGAAACACCCTGTATTTTAATTTAAATTTGAAATCCGCTTCATTTTTTTCATTAAAAGAATATAGGGTTGTAATATGTTATACAGGGTGTTTAAAGAGTTATAACCAATTTTCCATGAAAATCGTAACAAGTTAAGCGCCCTGTATAATTTAAAAGGGATACAAGAACAATGATCTATTGCAGCCGTAGCTTTTTAATTATTGTTAAAATTTATAAAAATGATTGTCTTTGTTAATCTTCATTAAATCGATTGCTGGGTGAGTCAAAACACAAATTCATTATTCTCTCAGTTTTTTTTTAATTGATCACCGTGTATATTATGTAACTATCGTAAAGTACTATCATTTTACGTTGTTTTTGTTAAGCATTCCCTATCCCAAAAGAATTAGTTTTTGTTGTATATATATATATATATATATATATATATATATATATATATATATATATATATATATATATATATATATATATATATATATATATATATATATATATATATATATATTGCAAGAAGAGTGTTCTGCAAACCCTTAAGTTTCAGATTCAACCATCATTGCCCTTCATTTTACTAAAATATTTAGAGAATATTCATTTCAAATAGACCCTTTCTCTGATGCTTTGGCTGTCAGTTTAGTTAAGTTTAGTGGCTTTTTGGATATTTATATTTTTTAGCTAATTATCGTAGAACAAATTTGTTAATGCATTTTTGTATTTTTTATCGAAATATGACGCGTTTATATGAAAAAAAAAAAAAACTGGACGCAGTAAGTGCGTTTTGGTAGCGAATTTTCGGTAAATTCGCAGATTAGCTCCCGAACGCTTTTCAAAAAACTGTTTTCAGAAACCTGCGTAGAGCCCCCCTTGGATCCACAAAACCCAAGAAAAATTTCTTTTTCACACCCTCCAAGGAAGTTACGGGACCAGGACTGAACAGGGGTGCTGGGCGGGGTGGATAGTAGAAAGGAAATATGAGCAGAAAATGCGAATAAAACGGGCTTGAAAATTGTCTTTTTCACATCTTGAAGCCATATCCCCTTGAACCCTGCCTACCCCGCACAGCACCCCTATTCCCCCAAAACATTTCTTGTTTACATTCCCCAAGGAAGTTACGGGACCAGGAGTGAGTAGAGGTGCATAATTTTTTTAGCTAATTTTCGTAGAACAAATTCGTTAATGCATTTTTGGATCCACAAACCCCAAAGAAAATTTCTTGTTCACACCCCTTAAGGAAGCTACCGGACCAGGAGTGAGTAGGGGTGGTGAGCGGGGTAGGTAGTAAAAAAGAAATATGAGCAGAAAATTCGAATAAAGCGGGCTTGAAAGCTGTTATTTTCACATCTTGAAGCCATATCCTCCTTACCCCGCACAACACCCCTATTCACTCCCAGTCCCATAACTTACTTGGGGGGTGTGAACAAGAAATTTTTCTTGTGGTTTGTGCATCCAGGTGGGGTCCTAGTAATGTTTCTGAAAACAATTTGTTTAAAAGCGTTCGGGAGCTAATCTGCAAATTTACAGAATTTTCATTAAATCCTTCAAATTTCAATCGCTGAATTTGCTATTAACGTAAGCTTTGTTGGATAATGCATGTTTGTAAGAAAAAATCTGGACGCAGTAAGTGCGTTTTGGTAGCGAATTTTCATTAAATCCTTCCAATTTCAATAACCCAACTTGCTACTAACGTAACTTTTCTTGGTTAGGAAACCAAGATTTAACTTTATTTTCGGAAAATTTTTGCATGAACGCAGCAAGGGCGTTTTGGTAGCGAATTTTCATTAAATGTTTCAAATTTCAATAACTAAATTTGCTATAAACCTAAGGTTCATTGGCTAGGAGACCAGTTTTCTCGGAAACATTTAAAGTTTATTTTCCGAATTTTTTTTACATTTTCTAATAATTATTTTGATAAAATATGGTACATTGTTCCTACTATATAGGTAATACCGGTAACCAAATTGATGCCTGCTCTCATTAGCGCGATATATTTGTAATTAACATTTTAATGAAAATTCGCTACCATAACGCACTTGCTGCGTCCACAGATTTTTAATAGATACGCTTGAGTCAATACGTTTCCAGGTGATAGAGGATAATTTATTTAAATTACTCTAAACTATCTAATGATTGTTCAGTGAATGTCCA
The DNA here is from genome assembly GCA_964006375.1 of Tillus elongatus. Classification (NCBI taxonomy): domain Eukaryota; kingdom Metazoa; phylum Arthropoda; class Insecta; order Coleoptera; family Cleridae; genus Tillus; species Tillus elongatus. The sequence continues at coordinate 131,650,529 of OZ023266.1, read as the reverse complement.
GACACTCTCTGACTGTAGTGTCTGAGTACATTAGAACTTTCATTTCAGTAACGACTATATCATTTAGCAGTAATAGTTTGTACTTTCGAGTTTTAATGCAGTTACTTATCTCTGCTAGGTAATAGCTAAAAAACAAAATGAACAACTTATCTCGAGGGCTACAGATGTCGCCAAACGTTAGTCTCCCACGGTTATTAATGCTGATGAAAGTTCATTTACATTTAACGTTTTTGTTCAGTCAGTAATGGATCATATTTCAGAGTTTTAATTTCAGGTGTCTGCAAGCGCCATTATGAGGATTGGAACTTCTACAAGGCTGTCGACAGTGTCGTAGCTACTCTACACTCGGCCAACTTATTTTTTGAGACACTGAAGCCCTGGGAACTAAAGAAGAGGAATGATACAGTAGATCAATTGGACGCCGTACTTCACATTACTATGGAAACCTTGAGAATTTGTGCTGTCTTGTTAGAGCCGATTGTTCCTAATATAAGCAGAAAGTTATTAGATAAATTGGCTGTACCCTGCGAAAAGAGGTTTTTTGACAGTTTAAGTGATATGTCATGGAATAATGGCAGTTTCAAGGAAATTCGTTTATCCGGTGATTCTGCCGTTTTGTTCAGAAGAATTGTTTCAGCTGAAAAGAAAGAGAAAATAAAAAAGAAAAGTTAATTTTTTAAATAAACGTTAACGAAACCCATATACTTTTTATTTAATTTTACAGTATCCCATGCTATTTACTCGTGTGCTTGTAAAAATGTTTTGATTTTAAAATTGAATTTCGTGGTTTCCTTTTGTGCCATGTAAGTTCCAATATTGTAACACTTAAGGGTATTAATTGATTTCAAGGAAAAAACTACAGATGTGTATAAAATATTTCATAATATTTTATTTAAAAAGATGTATATTTATCTAGTGAAAATCTTTAAAAAACGTGAAATATTATTTAAAATTGTATGTTTTGCCAATGAGGAGATCGCCACATTCGAGTTTTTAATTTTATTTAAATGAGCGCGAACGTGTCCTCCAAAATCCATATCCGGATTGAGTTTCATATTTTAGATGTTATATATATATATATATATATATATATATATATATATATATATATATATATATATATATATATATATATATATATATATATATATATATATATATATATATGGCGCATTGAAAATGAAACAGACCGATTTGCGTCCTGAGAATTATTTTTTTAAGAAACGCTGAAACACGTCAATTTTAATATTGAGCGGAACATGTTTTGACATAAAACTCAACTTTGTCATATCAACCCCTTAAGGGTGGTGATAACAACCCTTATATTTTAAACATGGAACATGGGTCTTTTTTTTGGAAATTTTATCAACTTGTTTAAAAATTATTCACAGTCGGAGTTGCAAGAAAGTATTTCATTCATTGTGATAAGAAATGCACTAATTAGTCAATTTTTCGTTAAAAAAGCTAAACAACAAAACCAAACGTTAAAAAATGTTTATTCAGTTAAGTAAGTGTTCAAATTGTTGACCACAAGCTTCCATACAAAAGTACAAATTTTGTTCAAAACGAGCTCTGACATTCTGGAGCATTTGTGGAGTTATTAGACGGCATTCTTCAACAATGCGTCGTAATTCATCCAGGGACTCCGACTCTGTTGCGAAAATTCTACTCTTTAAGTGGCCCCATAGAAAGAAGTCTAAAGGAGTTAAATCCGGTAATCTATGGGGCCACTCTACGTCCAATCCATTGCTATGGAAACTCTGTGTTCAAAAACTCCCTAACACGATGTGAAAAATGCGGAGGAGCTCCATCTTGTTGAAACACTAATTAATATTCTTGATAGCGATCATCATTTTCAAGAACGTCAATTAGTAGAGGGTAAACGATATCTTCTAGTAACTCCAAATACGTTTGGCCACTCAATTTGATATCAAGAAAAATTGGTCCGATTAAACGGTCTCCAAAAATGCCAGTCCAGACATACAATTTCTGTGGAGTTTGAGTGTGGGCTTCATGAATTTTTTGGATTATTATTTGCCCAATAACGACAATTATGACGATTGACTGTAGAGTTTAATAAAAACGTACACTCGTCTGAAAAACAGATATTGAACAGAAAGTTCCCGTTATCAGCTATTCGTGCAGTAATAACTTCCCAAAACTCCAGCCGCCGATCAAAATCATCTTCATTCAGTTGTTGTACAAGATGAATTTTATACGGGTGAAATTTATGATGCTTCAATATTCGCTGAATAGTTCCTCTTTTGATGTTTGAAACAGTGGCCAATTTTCTCGTGCTCAAAGTTGGGTCTGCAGCAATTTGTCCTAAAACTTCAATCTCAGTAGTCTCATTTCTAACCGGAAATTCACGTTCAGGATCCCGTTTTTTGTTGGCTACTGAACCACTTTGTCGAAACTTTGCAACTAACTCAAAAATGTATTTTCCGTTAACATGTCTGTTCGGATGTGGTTCATTAAACAAATTTGCAGTACGGTTTGCACAGTCAACGTTTTTGAAAAAAAAAAGAGTAATTATTTCAACTCTTTCTTCTACAGGATACACCATTGTGAAATTAATTTTCGGTAGTACTATCAAGTATCAGACCGACCGATAAACTGAAATAATAAATCGCATTTCTCTCATTCCGATAAGAAATGTTCTGATAGTCAATTTTTTGTTTGCAAACCAACAAAACATTGACTATCAGCACATTTCTTATCGGAATGAGTGAAATGCGTTTTTGCATCTTCAACTGAATAATTTTTAAACGAGTTCATAAAACTTCAAAAAAAAAATAGTGTGCTGAATTCTTAAAAGAAAGAGCTTCCAAATGATGTAACACCCGACCCATGTTCCCTATTTAAAATATATGGGTTGTTATCACTATCCTTAAGGGGTTGATGTGCCAAAGTTGAGTTTTATGTCAAAACATGTCCCCCTCAATATTAAGATTGACGTGTTTCAGCGTTTCTTAAAAAAAATTCTTTGGACGCAAATCGGTCGGTTTCGTTTTCATTGCGCCATCTTATATATATATATATATATATATATATATATATATATATATATATATATATATATATATATATATATATATATATATAACGATGGATAGGATATGCGACAAAAGCAGAGGTTCATGGATAACCGGTAGCATTAAAGCGAAATGTGGCATCAAAAGACAACTATATGAGGGAGCATCGAACAACACTTTCTAAAGAAGCATATAACGACTTTGTTAAAAATCTGAAGATTGATTGTAGGCAAGCTAAGCAAGCATACAATACCAACTTTATAAAAACAGCGACAAACAAGACTAAAGCTACGAGGCAAGTGGTAAGCCAGGTAACTGGATGCTCAGGAAGCCAGACATTTGATCTTAGAAATTTGGCCATAGATAGGAATACGGATGAGGAGCGTTTAACATACATAAATAAATACCTAATCGACGTTTGTAAAGACATCAACACCAAAAATACTCCAGCAACAGATAAAATTAAATATGATAATGACACAATATTTTTTAGCCCACCAATGAAAGTGAAGTGTAAAATAAAATTTTTGAACTTAGAAACACCAATTCAGTAGGATTTGACGAGATGTCAGTACGGCTGCTGAAATAATATGCTGATGTTTTAGTCAAGCTATTAACACATATCATTTACTTATCTCTGGCTCAGGGATTGTTTCCAGATGACCTATAAACTCACTAATGATTCTAATACACAAGAGTGGAGACATATCTCTACTTACTAACTATAGACCTATCTCACTAATTTCAAACATAGCAAAAATAAGAGAAAAATGATATGTAAGCGAATAATGGCGTTTTTATGGAAACACAAAATATTTAGCGGGAATAAAAATGGCTATATTAAGAAAAGGTCAACTAACAGGGCAATATTTCAAGTTATCAAAGAAATTACAGAGGGAGTAAAGAAGCGTTAAAGCACACTATGTATGATGCTGGGTTTATCTAAAGCTTTTGACAGCGTTTCCCACGACACACTGTTAGTTAAGTTGGGATTGCTGGGTTTCAGGGGAGTCTCGCTGAATTTAATGAAGTCATATCAATCAGACAGGAAACAATGTGTGGCTTTTAATGATCATAGGGCAGGAGCATTTCTGGCATCTGAGTGAAAGGTTGTGGAACGAGGTGTGCCTTACTTTATATTAACGAACTATCTGAATTATTGTCCCATAAGACAACCCTGTTTGCTGACGATACATCTTTGGTTTTACGAGCTCCTTCAAACAATGATCTAATTTATGAGGCATCACAATCACTGAGAATTCTGGAACAGTGGTACTATGGAATGAACTTACAACCAAATGAAACTTGATCTCATTTAACTATTTTGGGGTGACCAGTTATCGCTGAAATTTAACTCAGAATTGCCAAGCACGCAGGATAATGTTAAGTTTTTGGGTTTGAAGATTGACTCTCAGTTGAACTGGAGGGCTCATGTTGACTATCTAGCAGGTAAACTGTCAGATTTTAGTTATGCTTTGCGTGTTCTGTCTGATTCTAGTAGTAGTGAGGCTGGCTTTGAGACGTACTACGCATATGTAAACTCCAGGCTTCGATATGGAGTAATGTTCTGGGGGAATTCCATAGAAGCCGGTAGAATATTCAGCCTTCAAAAGGCTTGTATCCGCAGGATACTCAATCTGGAATATAGCGGTTCGTGTAGGAAAACATTTCTTGATAACAAAATACTTACCTTGCCAAGGTTGTATATATTAGAGGGTGTGTGTTTTGTTAGGGAAAATCGGACTTTGTTGTCAGATTATGAACAACATCATAAATGCAACACTAGAGCACATTTAAGGGATCAGTTAATTGCTCCACGAACTACAAAAATTATTGTTTACAATAGTGCTGTCGTGCAATTCTTAAAGGTGTACAATAAACTGACGGTCCATAAAAAGGAGCTTCCACCTGCAAAGATGATAAAATCACTGAATATTCTGGCGGCAGAGGTCTACTATAATTTTGAGGATTTTTTGGCTGGTAAGTTTAGCTGTTTGTGGTTGTCCTGAGTGTAGGAGTGGGGAAGTGCAGAAAAAAAACTACAAAAAAGCTGCATCAGTGTGGACACAGAGGTTTCCTAATAATCCGAAATCTCACATAGCATTTCAAAGGCTGGAAACAAGGAGTCGCATTACTGGCAGCTTTAAATCGAAACCATGAGTTCGGAAGAGACCTAAAATTGCCGAAACTAGTGCAGTTGGCGTTTCAGGAGACGTAGCTGTTGAGACGCATGTAAGTACCAGGCGATGCTGGAATGAGTCAGAAATCAGTTGTGAACATATTGCTCTTCTATTAATTTCATCCATATCACATTACACTGCTCCAAGAGCTATACGGACAAGATTTTGAAAATTGCGTTACATTCTGCGATTGGGTCGCCAGGCAGACGCAAAGAAATAACAGGTTCCTAAACAATGTTATTTTTTCTGATACACTTCTCGCAATATGGAATTTGCATGTTTTTTTTCTTATCACAACTGATAGACATCACACACAGATGATTTTTAATATTTTTTTCATTTCGCATACTACAAAAATAACGACGCAAAAAATATTTGAAAATGCGAATTTCATAATTGATTTCAACCACCACTATTTTGCCGGCATAGTCTGTGACGTCACTGAACGGCAATGTCACAATGACAATGAGCTTGCTTCTCTGTGTTTACATCACCACGATGTTGAGAAACAAGCGACCGACTTATCGTACCATAGGGTAAATGTAAACACGTCATTTTTTCACTGTACAAGTACGTCACGACCAATAACAGAACGTCCGCGGTCACATGATAATTCGAAATTTTTTGATTTTCAAAGTCTTTTTCTGTCCACTACATATGTTTTTGGGTATTTTCATGCACGTAATAATGTTCTATGTGTGAAAAAATATTGAGTGAATGTTAAATTCGTGTAATGGAAAATCCATGCAAATTGTCTATTGTGGGCAGAAAAGATTTTAAATTATCCGATCAGTAAATATTTAATTTCTTTTCTAATTTTTTCCCATTTTTTTTAAAGGTGAGTAGACAGTTAGGTTTCCTCTTCCGGGCTCGCAAATACTTTTCATCAGCTAATCTCTATACCTCATATACTTCACAAATATGGCCAAACCTCGAATACTGCTTCCACATCTGGGGTGCCGCTGCCGCTTCTACACATCCTGGACTCCATTCAGAAGACAGCTATACGTCTCATTGGTGACCCAACCCTCACCCAAAGGCTGTCATCCCTTGTCCACCGACGTGCCGCTGGTGACCTCTCTCTTTCCCCCCCTCTCTCTCTCTCTCTCTCTCTCTCTCTCTTTTATAGATATCTGCACAGGCACTGCTCAGAATAGCTTTCTTTCATGATCGAACTCCACCCTATTATGCAATACAGGTCCGTAATCATTTGAATGGGATATTTAAAAACAGGTGGATTGGTCGAGCAGGTCCGGTCAACAGGCCTGGATTTGACCCTCATCGACTATTTGTTTTGGTGTTTTATAAAGAACAAAGTGATGGCGATTGCATGTACAACTTTAGAGTATATGAAAAACGGAATCCGTTTTACCTGCTCATTAGTGGCATCTTAAATGTTGTAGTATGTATAAGATTTATTTAGAAAAACAGTGAGAAAGCATTTGGATTTTTTTTTGGAAAGCTCTTTTGAGTCTCTATTCAAAGCTGCAATTTTAAAATCTACAGATTACTTTTTTTAGATATTGGCTTCTAAAAGTTCATAATAAGAGTCTAAAATAAATAGGACTATTTATTTTCTGGCAATCGATTGCTTTTTGAAAAATTATAACCGCTTTGGTTCTCACTGGATATTGTAAAAACAAACTGTGTGGGTCTTGTGTTTTCGTTGATAAAGTGTACGAGTTGGCAGAAAGAAGTAAAAATGATGATAATCTGTAGGTAGGTTTTTAATATTTTTTGTAATGTTTTCTTTTCTTTTAAATTCCAATGTGGATTGTTTCAATATGTTTTTTTAATTGTTTGGTTTCGAAGTTTTGAAACCAAATATCTAAAAAACTAATGGCTCGATTTTAAACTAAGTGAAGACTGGAATATATGATGAGCACTGATAAGCACACTTAGAGAATCCAGATCACCACAACACATCTTTTTAAAGACCTGACGATCGTTTCACTAACAAAGCTGGCGTCATCAGAGCATGAAAAATTCTAAACTACTTTCAACTGAACATCACGTTTATGCTGAGTCTTAGGTAAAGACCGATACCGAGAGGGAGACGAAATCACAGGAAAAGTTTCTGTGCATTGTACTTTAATTGTCGGACGAGGTTTGTAAACTTCCGTTATAACTTTACCTACCATGTTTCTGAATATTTACTATATCAAAGACATAATGCAAACAAAGGGCTACAGATCAGTGGCCGCGCTCGGTTTAAGGAACTTTTGCTTTTTGTTGTCTTAGAAATATAAATACACTCGTACGCATGTAACTTCGCTGGTTGTCTAACATTTTTGATAAGATTAAGATTTTCTTTATCTATGTGGTGGTTATTATCCCAAATATGTTTTGCCACGCACGACTGGTCTACACTACCGTATCTCAACTGTGCCAGATGTTCCCTGAATCTGATCCCAATGGTTCGTTTAGTCTTCCTAACCTATTTAAGATCACAATCTTTACAACTTATCTCACAGATCCCCGACATTTCAGTGGCTTTATCTCTATCTTTCGTACTACATAACCAATTTTTAAAATTATTTTTTGTCGAAAAGGTTAGCTGCAAATCGGCTTTCTTAAAAATGCTCTCTGGACAAATTAAAAGCAAGTATTAGAACTGAATGTACCAAGATTATTTTCGTAGAAAAAAATCACTAATGGGGAGATCCCGACTTTTGAATTTTGAAATTTTTTTTGCAAATGAGCTCGAACTAGGACCCCTAGAACCCATATCCTGGGTCATTTTCAATATATATATATATATATATATATATATATATATATATATATATATATATATATATATATATATATATATATATATATGTATATATATATATATATCACACCGATAACTAAAAAAATAATGGGCCGACTTTGGTAAAATTTGGCATGTACCTTCCATTTGTAAATGGCTTGGACAAGTTCGTTAGCCAGGAAAATCGGACGAGGTTTTCCGGGCAAATTTTAAGTTTTCATTCGAAAAAAATTGTTATCTCAAAAAGTAAAAAATATATGATAACCAAATTTGGTAAGTAGGTTTACGATATAAAACGTAAACTATACACCAAAATTTAGATTTATATCTTACAAGTAAAAAAAGTTCTAATAAAATATTTTGTGCCAGATCATTTCTATGAAAATTCACTTCCATAACGCACTTGCTCCGTCCAGGCTTTTTATTATAACTTTTTTCTTGCAACATAGAAATCTAAATTTTGGTGCATAGTTTACTTTTTATATCGTAAACCTACATACCAAATTTGATTATCATAGCTTTTAGTGAATTTTCTTAAAAAAAATTCACTAATGAGGAGATCCCGACTTTTGAATTTTGAAAAAATTTCTTCAAATGACCGCGAACTAGGCCTCCTAGAACACATATCCGGGGTCCGTTTCAATTTTTATATGTTTATATATATATATATATATATATATATATATATATATATATATATATATATATATATATATATATATATATATATATATATATATATATATATATATATATGTATCACACCGATAACTCAAAAAATAATAGGCCGATTTTGACTAAATTTGGTGGAAAAATTCCTTTTGCAAATGGCTTGGATAAGTTCGTTAGCCAGGAAAATCTGCCTAGGTTTTCCCGGAAAATTTTGTGTTTTCTTTCGAAAAAAATTTATATCTCCGGAATTAACAAAGTAAGGGCAACCAAATTTGGTATGCTAGTTAATATCCTTATAAGTAAGCCACCTACCAAAATTTAGCTATGTAGATCAAAAGACAAAAAAGTTATAGGCATTTAAAGAAAAATAAATCGGGGTTTTCCTCAAAACGTCAAAGTTGCGATTTAAAACGTCAAAATCGGCAACATTTAGGCAAAGAACTTGAATCTAATACGGGATATGGAAATCAAATGTCTCAAGAAGGATCTTTTACAAACTCTGAAGTCTTAGTTTCAACCGTCATTGTCCTTCATTTTACTAAAATGTTTCCAGAAAATTCATTTCAAATAGACCCTTTCTCTGATGCTTGGCAGTAGCCTTAGCTTTAGAGTTTATCGTTTAATGGTATATAATGTTTGTCGAATTTTCGTAAAAAATCAATAAAGCTCAATATATCCGTTATTATACAAGATATGAAGAAAATTTGTATATATTAATTATAGGGTGTCTTGAGCTACATCTTAAAAAAATATTTCTACAATCACAGGATGGCCCATAAGTCGTTGGTGATACAAATTTTCTTTTTTTTTTAATCAAACACGCCTTATTTTATTGAATTTTTGAATTTTTCAGCGATGCATGTTTGTAAGAAAAGAAATTCGGGACGCAGCAAGTGCGTTATGGTACCGAATTTTCATTAAATGCTTCAAATTTGAATAGCTCAATTTGCTATTAACCTATAAGGTTGACCAAGAAACGAGTTTTTCCGGGAACACTTTAAGTTTACTTTTGGAAATTTTTGTACATTTTCACACAATAAAGTTATTTTTATGAAACATGGCACATTGTTTTTACTATATAGGTTATACTGGTAACCAAAATTGATGCCTGCTTTCTTAAAAAGGAAACACACATATTTGCAATTAAAAACATTTTTATGAAAATTCACTACCATAACGCACTTGCTGCGTCCAGAGTTTTTTTTATTTTTTGAGATAAAAATTTTGTTCGAAGGAAAACCCAAAATTTGCCTGGCTAACGAACTTATCCAAGCCACTTACAAAAGGAAGGCACATGCCAAATTTAATCCAAATCTGCCCATAACTTTTTGAGTTATCGTTGTGACACACACACACACACACACACATATATATATATATATATATATATATATATATATATATATATATATATATATATATATATATATATATATATATATATATATATATATATATATATAAAAGATATAACATATAAACATATAAAAATTGAAACTGACAAAAGTTGGGATCTCCCAATTAGTGAATTTTTTCTACGAAAATTCACTAATAATAGCTTATTTGTAACGTTTGCAACGTTTATCTACTCGGATATAAATTTGTTCCCGTTACCTACTCTAAAAAACAGGTTGGATCATTTATTTCTTATCGCTTCTAGTTTTTTGCTGCATCTACTAACTGATAAGGTTGTTACTGTTGCTCATCGTCAGTTTCGTGTTTATTCTTGGAGTGTACGTATTACATTTTCAGAATAGGAAATAAATCTGAAGTGTACGAAACTTTTAGGCGTGCTTTTATTTACAAATCGACTTGTTGAAATGCTATCGATAGTGTGGTATTGGGACACGGGTCAATTAATTGTTGTGTTATTTTTGACATGAATTGTGTTGCGATTTAGGTGCCAAGTTGCTTTTATCAAATAAGTAAGTACGTACCTGTAACTAAATTGTAATTTGTTGACATAAATTCTGACTTTTATATTTTTTGATGCATACGTTTGAAGTTTCCTTGAATTGTAGTACTTCTTTTAACGAATTTTCAAGAACTTTGATTTTAATCCTTTTAGTGAATTTTCTTAAAAAAAATTCACTAATGAGGAGATCCCGACTTTTGAATTTTGAAAAAAATTCTTCAAATGAGCGCTAATTAGGCCCCCCAGAACACATTTCCGGGGTCAGTTAAAATTTTTATATGTATATATATATATATATATATATATATATATATATATATATATATATATATATATATATATATATATATATATATATATATATATATATATATATATATATATATATATATATATATATATATATATATATATATGTATCACACCGATAACTCAAAAAATAATGGGCCGATTTTGATCAAATTTGGTGAATACCTTCCTTTTGCAAATGGCTTGGATAAGTTCGTTAGCCAGGAAAATCGGTCCAGGTTTTCCCGGAAAATTTTGTGTTTTCTTTCAAAAAAAATTTATATCTCCGGAATTAACAAAGTAAGGGCAACCAAATTTGGTACGCAGGTTTACATCCTTATAGGTAAGCTACATACCAAAATTTAGCTCTGTATCTCAAAAGATAAAAAAGTTATAGGCATTTGAAGAAACATAAATTGATGTTGTTCACAAAACATCAAAGTTGCGATTTAAACGTCAAAATTGGCAACATTTAGGAAAATAACTTGAATCTAATACGGGCTATGGAAATAAAGTGTCTCAAGAAGAATTTTTTACAAACCCTGAAGTCTTAGTTTCAACCGTCATTGTCCTTCATTTTAATAAAATGTTTCCAGAAAATTCATTTCAAATAGACCCTTTCTCTGACGCTTGGCAGTAGCCTTAGCTATGGAGTTTATCGTTTAATAGTATATAATTGTTGTAGAATTTTCGTAAAAAAATCAATAAAGTTCAATATATCTGTTATTATACAACATATGAAAAAAAATTGTATATATTAATTATAGGGTGTCTTGAGCTACATCTTAAAAAATTATTTCTACAATCACAGGCTGGCCCATAAGTCGTTGGTGATACAAATTTTCTTTTTTTTTAATCAAACACGCCTTATGTTATTACATTTTTGCATTTTCGATCGAAATATAATGCATGTTTGTAAGAAAAAAAAATTCTGGACGTAGTAAGTGCGTTATGGTAGCGAATTTTGATCAAATGCTTAATATTTGAATAGCTCAATTTGCTATTAACCTATAAGGTTGACCAAGAAACGAATTTTTTCGGGAACACTTTAAGTTTACTTTCGGAAATTTTTGTACATTTTCAAACAATAAAGTTATTTTGATAAAACATGGCACATTGTTTTTACTATATAGATTATACTGGTAACCAAATTTGATGCCTGCTTTCTTAAAAAAACACACATTATTGCTATTAAAAAATAGTTTTATGAAAATTCACTACCATAACGCACTTGCTGCGTCCAGAGTTTTTTTGTGGTGAGGAGATTTGTGTTTATATATATATATATATATATATATATATATATATATATATATATATATATATATATATATATATATAGTAGCGATAACTCAAAAAATAATGGGCCGATTTTAATGAAATTTGGTACGTACCTTCCTTTTGTGAGTGGCTTGGATAATTTCGTTAACCAGGAAAATTGGAGCAGTTTTCCGGGGAAATTTTGGGTTTTCATTTGAATTTTTTTTGTATCTCTGAAAAGAACAAAGCTATGACAACCAAATTTGGCACACACGTTTCTATTATCAAACTTACGCTACATTCCGAAATTCAGATCGCTAGGTTAAAACAAAAAAAGCTATAGGCATGTAAAGAAAAAAAAAATGGTGCACCTGGTGACCAGAGGAAAGCACAAGAACAAAATAGTTTGTGTGGTTAACAAATCCAATTGAATATTACATAAGTTTTTTTGATGCAAAAAGGCCAAGAAGTAGCAGAAAAAATATTTTGAAAACTTTATAATTTTTCTTTTTAAAACTTATTCGCGATTTGCAACGTCAAAATTTGCAATTTTCAGACAAATAGTCTTAAACAAATACGGATTATGTAGAAGAAATGTAGTAAAAAGTGTATTTTACAAAGCCTTAAGTTTCAGCTGCAACCATCATTGTCCTTCATTTTACTTAAATATTTTAGGAAAATCCATTTCAAATAGACCTTCTTTCTGATCCTTTGGCAGTGGTTTTAGTTATAGAGCTTATAGTTTACTAGTCTATAATTTTAGCAAATTTTCGTAGAAAAATTTTAGAAGCCCCCGACTTATGAATTTTGAAAAGATTTCTTTAAATGAGCGCGAACTAGAACCCCTAAAACCGATATACATGGTCAGTTTCGGTTTTTGTCTGTATACACATATACAGGGTGGCGCATTTCTACGGCAAAGCTCAATATATTCGTTATTATACACGATGTGAGAAATAATTATATACGTTAATTATAGGGTGTCTCCAGCTGCATCTTATAAACCTATTTTGACAATCGCAGGTGGCCAATAAGTTGTTGGTGATATACACTTCTTTTTCGAACACCTCTTATGTTATTGCATTTTTGCATTTCCATCGAATTATAATGCATGTTTGTAACGAGAGTTCATGAGTTTTCAATTGTTTTAAAACTTTTCACGTTTTTTGCACTTATCACAAGCACATATTATAAATTGTGATACGTTTTTACCAATAGATATACTACCGTATATAGGCGCTGTCAAATAGTGGCTGTATTTGTGTTTCCCTAGAAATCATTTTTTGTAAGATTTTTGTGAAAGTTTGTAATTAATAATAAATGTTTAGTAAGTTATTGTAAAAAAATGGTCGAATTTTTGAGAAAAATATAATGTAGTGTAACATTACTGAATGCAATTTCTGTAAAAAAGGTGAATTTTTGTCAAAGAAATCGTTTGTAAATTTTCATATATTTTTTTTCAATGTTGCTCATAAAGCTGTTTGTGAATAACTATATCTTGGCAGTTGTGTAAATAGCTTGAAGAGGTTCGTTGACCAGGAAAATCGGACCAGTATTTGCTGGACTTTTCTAAGTCTATTTTCGGAAAGTGTTTGTACTTTTTGAAAGAACAAAGCTACTTTAAAGAAATCTGATAGGTTGTTACTACTATATAGGTTATACTGCTAACCAAATGTGCTTCTTTTAAAAACAAGACATATTTGCAATTAAAAACATTTTTACGAAAATTCGCTGCCATAACGCGCTTGCCTCGTCCAGGCTTTAATGCATAATGTTGAAGTTTCCAGCGTGAATTGTAGTACTTCTTTTAGCGAGTTTTCAAGAACTCTGATTTTTAAACCGGTTTTTTTTGGTGAATTTGAAATTATTTTCTCTCTCTTTCTCTCTCTCTCTCTCTCTCTATTATATATATATATATATATATATATATATATATATATATATATATATATATATATATATATATATATATATATATATATATATATATATATATATATATATATATATATATATATATATATATCGGTCTCTTACATTTAAGTTAACAAACAATAACCTTTTTATTTTAAATATAGTAAATTGATTTTAAAAACGTTTTTATGGGAAAACAAGCCCTTTCTAAAAATGTCCAAAAATCACCGCTATACATAGTCACCCCTTAGTAACACCTTTAACTCGCTGACTAATTTACAAAATTTAAAACACTATCGTTTTGGTTTCGTAAAATATAGTTAATACATGGTCAGCAGTGTGTTACTTAGGGTAGCGAATTTATTTCAAAATTTTATAATATAATTTTCTGTTAACATAGGAACATAGGCCATATTTTTTCCAGATTCTTTAAAACAGCCTTATTATTTGCTGAAATATACTTTTTTTTCGGAGAGAAACGATCTTATTTGCGAAAACCTGGTCCTATTAGGCTCGATAACAAGCTCGTCAGAGAGATTTACAAAAGAAACATACTTGACAATTTTAAACACCTGAACCGAAGGGTACTGGGTTCTATTCCCAGCGTTGCCTCTTCACTTTTTGAGTACATACTGTAAAATTAGCTTCAACCGAGGTTGTGGCATTATATTTGAACAAGTAGAATGTCTGCACATTCCGCATTTGGGAGGGGGCGTAAAGTAGTCGGTTCCGTCTCCACGCGATGTTGGGTACATTAAAGATCCTTATCGTCCTTACAGAGGTTCGACAACATTTCCAGGGTAGTGAGGTGACGCTCCACCCTGGTGTCGATGATTGGAAATAGACCGACGTTAAAAGCACAAAAAAATTAATAATTTTAATTAAAACTTACTTTTATATATACAGGCTGATTCATGGAAAACTCCTAGGCAGGCCAATGTAGGTATGTCATATGCAGATTGTAGGTAGCGCTGGCGTCAAAAGAAATAATTCGATAACAAGAACTTTAAAAAGTATTTTTCGGTATCACCTGTTATTTCCAAACAATTTTTGTTTTATCAAAAGTTTTCGAAAAGCTGTCAGATTTTGAGACAAAGGAGGTACTATTATGAAACTTTGCGAGATTACATTGTGAAAACGGAAAAAAATTGTAATCCGTGAAAACTGAACGACCTAGGTTAACGATGACTTTTGTTTAAAAGCTTAAGCAGAATGTATTAAACGTAATTTATAGGTGGCGCTGATGTAAAATAATAATCATAAGATTCTGCCCAATTTTCTTTCTTTAACGCCAGTCTATTTCCGCGACTATGGCGAATAACTGATGCCGAGGAGCAGTTTCACCCCACTTTTCAGGAAATTGTGCCGAGCACCTGCCTTTCTGTAATAAGGGTAGGGATGTTTAACCTGCCTAACATTGCATGGGCATGGGACCGGTAAATTTATGTCCCCTCCGCAGGACGGAACGTGCAGACATTCAACTTCCTCAAATACAATGACACACCCTCGGTTGATGTTAATTGTGCAGTATGTACTGAAAAAGTGAAAAGGAAACCCGGGGAATCGAACCCGGTACCTCTCGGTTCAGAGATACACGTCCTTACCATTGAACCATTGAAGTTCTAGCAAAAATAGATGTCGTTGATTTAGAATACAAAGTAGTCGTGAAAATTTTAGTGTTTAAATGTGTGTGTTTTGTTTCTTTAACGTCGGCCTATTTCCGCGACTATGGTCAATCACCGACGCCAGGGAGCAGTTTCACCTCACTATCCTGGAAATTTTGCCGAACCCCTGCCTTTCTGTAAGGAGGGTAGTAATCTTTAACGTTACAGTTTTTACTGAAAAAGTGAAAGGAGTACCCTGGGATCGAACCCAGTACCCTTCGGTTCAGAAGGACACGTTCTTACCCCTGAACCATCGAGGTTCTAGTGTTTAAATGGCAAACACTATTGCAGTATTGCAAATAAAACGAAATAAAAATTGATTTCTCAAGTGTTTAACAAGCATATCTAGTTTGAAAAATCCAAATATGTTGCCGTTGAGTGACTCCTTGTTAGAGCTGCATACGTACACTACATCACTCATATCAATTTGGTTGAACTCGCAATTGGCTTTAGTAGGCTTACAACAAAATTTCTCAGTGACATGCCAGAAATACAAACTGTCAAGATTATAATACAGTTTTTTAAGTAAAGAAGTGAATTATTATGGTACAATTCACAAACGAAGAAAAATATAAGAGAATTATTATTTATAGAGAGTGCAGATAAAATGCCAGTGAAGCTGTAAAATTATATTTAATGAGATCCCCGAGCAGGACGACTCCGGATCGCAAAACATTTCAAAATTTGAAAATGAATCTGATTGCATACGGAACTTTCAATCAGTCAAAGCGAAATCGTGCGAGTGTTGTCACGAATGATGAACGTTAAGCAGAAGTGCTACAGCTTGTAGAAAGTAACCCGTCCATATCAATTAGAAATATTTTAGAAGAAGCTGGTATGTCTTATTCCCCATGTCAAAGAATACTTTCGAAAAATAAGTTCCACCCATATAAAGTACACTTAGTCCATCATTTACGACCTGGAGATTCTGAGAGAAGATTAAACTTTATATCACGAATGTCTATCATGGTAGCGACTGTCAACAATTTTTTTAATAAAATTTTATGGAGTGACGAGTCATTTCAACAATAACAGCTCGTTAACAAACATAATTGCCATTACTGGTCTCGTAGAAATCCTAGGTTGACAAAGGTAACAGGGAATCAAAAGTTCGCAGTCAATGTTTGGTGTGGCTTTTTAAACGGGCATTTAATTGGCCTCCTTTTGTTGGAAGGATCACTAACAGGCCAACGTTACCTTGAGTTAACTTGTAAGAGGAGGTACTTTTAGTAAGAAGGTGGTGGAAACATGATGGGGCACCTGCTCATAATGCGGCTTCACTGGGTACTTGAATAGTGCTTATCTTGGAAGATGATTCGCGACTAATTTAACACCAAACGATTTCTTGCTGTGGGGTTTATTGAAAGACATGGTGTATGCCAATATAAGATATGTCAGATATAGTTAATACAATTTTTGCTAGTTGTGCGGCTATAAATAGCCATTCTTTGTTAGATTCTTGTGTATTGCCGCAAATTGTAACGTTTGTCAGTATATGTTGTAGGCTTTGTTTGGTATGTTATGATTATGATTATAGTTAAGTTGATAAATGAAATATTTTTTCTCAATGTAGATCATTCAATAAGCAAACTGTATTTCTTCAGTTATTGTTTGTTCTCTTTTATCACAATATAATAAAATTAGCTTGAAATCAGAAGTCACACAGAGATACCATCTCTAAAGGTTCTTGCGATCGGAAAACATGTTCTACATCAGCGCCACCTATAAATTACGTTTAATGCATTCTGCTGAAGCTTTTAAACAAAAGTCATCGTTGACGTAGGTCGTAAAATTTTCACGGATAACGCAACTATCTCAAAATCTATGAACTTTTCGAAAATTTTTGATAGAACAAAGATTGCTTAAAAATGACAGGTGATACCTAAAAATACCTTTTAAAGTTTCTGCCATCGAATAATTTCTTTCGACTCCAGCTCCACCTGCAATCTGCATGTGACATATCGACGTTAGTCTGCTTAACGTAGCCGCCGATGGCCACAGTCATGTGGCCTGGGAGTTTTGTGTAAATTACCCTATATATATATATATATATATATATATATATATATATATATATATATATATATATATATATATATATATATATATATATATATATATATATATCGTTAATACAAAAAATAAGGGACCGATTTTGATAAAATTTGGTAGGTACCTTCCTTTTGTAAGTGGCTTGGATAAGTTCGGTATCCTGGCTAACGAACTTATCCAAGCCACTTGCAAAAGGAGGGTACACGCCAAATTTGATTAAAATCGGCCCATTATTTTTTGAGTTATCGGTGTGATATATATATATATATATATATATATATATATATATATATATATATATATATATATATATATATATATATATATATACATACATACATACATACACACAGGGTGTCCCAGCCTATAGCAGCAGCACTTTAACAGTCAATAGAACAGATTATTTTAAGACAAAAAGTTTATATAAACATAACCTCTAATTTGCTTCTGAACGCAGATACGGGGTGTTGATATTTAATATTTTTGAACAATCTTTTACAATATCTTTGGAACGGAGTGAGATATTTAGATATTTGCATGCAATTCCGTACACGTTCTATGTAGATTTAGGTTATTATTCGGTGGTATTCTTGTCCCAAATGTTATACTGGGTGTTACTTTTCCGGGTTCCGTAGACTATTTGAAATAATAGAACTTATATCACGTACGCCACTGATATTTTATAGTACCTCTTTCTCAAAGAAAAATCTTTTAGAAACATTATTGGTTTCCTGTAGTTTTTTGCTATCTTGGCGTTTATCGAAATATTACTATTTTTTTAGGCAATTATGTTTTTTTTAAACTTCAACACCCCATATCTCCCTTAGGAAACAAACTAGAGGTTATCTTTATATGAACTTTTTTTTTCAAAATGATCTGTTCTATTGATTTCTAAAGTCCTCCTACTACTTCCTAAGGGAAATATAGGTTGTTGAAATTTTTTGTAACTTTTTTTATTCAAAATTTCAACACCCTGTATTTCCCTAAGGAACTAGTAGTGGGACTTCAACAATCAATAGAACAGATCATTTTCAGAAAAAAGTTTATGCAAACATAACCTCTAATTAGCTTCCTAAGGGAGATACGGGGTGTTGAAGTTTGAAAAAAAAACCATAACTGCTTCAAAAACTAGTAATATTTCGATAACCGCTCAAGACAGCATAAAACTACTAGGTACCAAAAATGTTTCTAGGGGATTGTTCTTTGAAAAAGGGGTATTATAAAAGGTCAGTGGTGTACGTGAAAGAAGTTATATTATTTCAAATAGTCTACGGAACCCGGAAAAGTAACAAGCAGTATATCATTTGGGACAAGAATACCGCCGAATAACAACCTAAATCTACATAGAACGTCTCTTTTATGAATATCAGGGGGGGTGGTGTGCTGATAGCTGTGCATATAGACCTTGATTCTGCTAGGATTGCTGGTGATATTTCACTCAATGAAGTTTGTGTTGGTGTGGAATTGCATGCAAATATCTCACTCCGTCCCAAAGATATTGTAAAGGATTGTTCAAAAATATTAAATTTTAACACCTTGTATCTCCGTTAGGAAGCAAACTCGAGGTTATATTTATATGAACTTTTTGTCTTGGAATGATCTGTTCTATTAACTGTTAAAGTCCTGCTACTATAAACTGGGACACCTATATATATATATATATATATATATATATATATATATATATATATATATATATATATATATATATATATATATATATATATATATATATATATATATATACGCATCGGTGAATTGATGCCGGGAGTTACTTTGCCCGTTAATTGTGCGAACTTACGTGTTTTTAGGTGTCTATGGGAGTTCATGGAAGTGTGTGCGTGTGTGTGTGTGTGTGTGTGTGTGGGTGCGTGCGTACGTACGTGCGTGCGTATGTGTGTGTGTTAGTGAGTGTATATGAACCTTTTCATGTCCATCAATATTTGACCATACTTAGGGAGATTTTGTAGTTGCTTCATATTAGTACATACAAGTAAAATGTTGATAATCTCTACATTTTTAGTTTCCTAAAATGCTGTTTAAATCCTTTGAATGTAAAGATGCGTCGGTGTGACGGAGAGGAACATTATTAGAAACCTGGTAAACATATCTATCGGTGTGACGGAGAGGAATATTATTAGAAACCTGGTAAATATATCTATGAGAATGTAACCCATATGCAGGTTTTCCTTTATGGGTGTTATCATGTTTATTTACCTTCTAAAGTTAAAAGTATACACTTACACTAGATTATTGTTTGGGTCATTTTGTATTGTTTGGTTTGTCATATTGAATGTAATTTGGTGAATAAACATTATATATATATATATATATATATATATATATATATATATATATATATATATATATATATATATATATATATATATATATATATATATATATATATATATATATATATATAAACATATAAAAATTGAAACTGACCCCGGATATAGGTTCTAGGGGTCGTAGTTCGCGCTCATTTGCAATTTTTTCGAAATTCAAAAGTCGGGGTCTCTCCATTAGTGAATTTTTTCTACAAAAATTCACTAAAAGTGACAAATTTTCATATTTGCCATGCATTTTTAAACCAAAAAAAGTATTAAATCGTGTAATTTTAATAAATGCTTTCAAAATTTAATCCATAAGAACTACATGAGTTTTTGGCTAAAACCATTGGATAATAAAATACCTTACCAAAATGTATAATGTAAGAAACCTGTATTTTTTACTAACTTATTTAGCATACTTACGCCACTCCAACTCCAACCAATTTAACAAACAATAGAAGGCCGCGTGAATTAGTTATTCAAAAGATATTTATAAATTACAATCACAAAGCAACTTTGCATTGATTTCCTTGAGTTGAAAGAGTCGTATGTAAGACAGCCAGATGGATTTACATACATTGTGCAAATCATGTTTTAGTTTTTAGGAAGGTTTTTAGGTAAATTCGAGTTAATCTGAAAGTTGAATGACTCGTCCAAGTTTCCTTTCGATTGGGAATGAAGGGAAACCTACGCATAACATCAAAGGAACATTACATTTGCAAAGTCATGGAAGTTTTTAAGTCGACGCAAGAAAAGGCTGGTATAGATTAGCGATCAGAAGGCAACCCCCAACTAAGTCTAATAATGGAACTTCATGATTCTTACAACGTTGTTGCCAGATCAGCTTAAAGAAGTATTATTATCTCTATTACTTTCTTTTTATAATCCCCGTAAAATGTTGTGATTAAAAACAATGTTCAACTTTGAACATAAATATCATTCAGTATTATGAGACAGATGTAATTAAAACTTACCTTGGTTTGTGGGTCTTGCAGTCCTCTTTGAGCTTACATTATGTTTTTTACATTAACTGTAAACTTAAAAGAAAATAAACTAGAAACGTGCTGTTCCTATTCGCCCCATTTAGAAGTGTCAAAGCAACATAAATTGTTTTTCAAATATGTTTCAATTATAGAGCTTGCTGGTTCAATGTATACAATTAGTTCTGTGAAAGGGTGGACAGAAACGTCAAATTAAAGCATTAATAACTTTCATGTATGTAATGAGAACAGGAAATAATTGACATTAATTAATTAATACGACATTAACCAATTAAGATCATCAGGTAAATTGAGCTTATCTTTTGAACGGGAGGAAAAGGCTTCGATAGGGAAATCAGCTTCTTGATGACATCAACTTTGTTCAAATTAATCTCTTTATTAGTTGGTTCAAATCTATTAGTGTTTAGAAGCTTTTTGTCAAAGGTCTAACATAACCGTCATCTTGAAGCTTAATTATCTGGATTTTCCATAAACTTTGACAACTGGAAAATCACCAGATAGAAGACAGTAATTGATTTCTTAATAATTACTAGGAAGCCATTTCGAATGATTAGAGATGGGTTACTGTCTTGAATGGAATAATCTGAGTCCTATTCAGTTGATGAGTGATGGGCAGATTTTCTATTTGTCTTTAGCCCCGATCTACGATTTTTTCAAATCAGGGCAAAAACTTGATAGTGGCGACCCCTCTCTAAAAATGGCGCCCCCTCCCTAAAAAAATTTTCGTAGTTACGTAGAATCGGGACTCCTCATTTTTTTAAAATTTGTTCTACTCCGAGGGGGTAAAAAAAGTTTGAAAAAAAGTATAAAAAAAAGTTGAAATTAAAAGTCCCGCCATTAGATGTTGCCACCAATTTGCTGCGCTGCAACTCCTCGGAGCGCATTTCAGAATGAGACCTTGGGATGTATTCAAATACTAACTGGGCGTTTTAAAATCAAATAAATAATTGATAGAACAACGTGCGCTGCATGATAGGTGCTTTGTGGAGCAAGTTTTAGTGAATTTTCTTAAAAAAAATTCACTAATGAGATCCCGACTTTCAAATTTTGAAAAAATTTCTTCAAATGAGCGCTAATTAGGACCCCTGGAACTCAAATCCGAGGTCGGTTTCAGACTTTATATGTTTATATATATATATATATATATATATATATATATATATATATATATATATATATATATATATATATATATATATATATATATATATATATATATATATATATATTATATATTTATGTGTTACACCTATAACTAAAAAAATAATGGACCGATTTTGATAAAACTTGGTGAGTACCTTCCTTTTACAAGTGGCTTGAATAAGTTCGTTAGCCAGGAAAATCCGCTGAGGTTTTCCCGGAAAATTTTGTGTTTTCTTTCGAACAAAATCGAAAAAAATTTATTTCTCCGGAATTAACACAGTAAGGGCAACCAAATTTCACACGCGGGTTTATATCATTATGGGTAAAATATCTACGAAAATTTAGCTCTGTAGGTTAAAGGAGAAAAAAGTTACAGGCATTTAAAGAACAATAAATTTGGGTTTTCCTCAAAACGTCAAAATCGCGACTTTAAACGTCAAAATTCGTGAGTACCTTCCTTTCGCAAGTGGCTTGAATAATTTCGTTAGCCAGGAAAATCCGCCGAGGTTTTCGCGGAAAATTTTATGTTTTCTTTCGAAAAAAAATTATATCTCCAAAATTAACAAAGTAAGGGCAACCAAATTTCATACGCGGGTTTATATCATTATAGGCAAGTTACCTACCAAAATTTAGCTTCGTAGGTTAAAGGACAAAAAAGTTACAGGCATTCAAAGAAACATACATTTGGCTTTTCCTCAAAACGTCACAACCGCGATTTTAAACGTCAAAATTGGTAATATTTAGGCAATGAACCTGACACTAATATGAGCTATGGAAGGAAAATGTCTCAAGAATAATGTTTTACAAAGCCTGAAGTCTTAGTTTCAATCGTCACTGTCCTTCATTTTACTAAAATATTCGCAGAAAATTCATTTCAAATAGACCCTTTCTCTGATGTTTTGGCTGTCGGTTTAGTTAAGTTGATGCTTTTGCTGTGAAGTTTATGGTTTAACGGTCTATAATTTTTAGCTAATTTTCGTAGAAAAAATTCGTTACTGCATTTTAGAATATTTTATCGAAATATGATGCATGTTTGTAAGAAAAAATCTGGACACAGTAAGTGCGTTTTGGTAGCAAATTTTCGTTAAATCCTCCAAATTCCAATAACTCATTTGCTATTAACGTAAGTTTTGTTGGTTGGGAAACCAACATTTAACTGTATTTTCGGAAAATTTTTGTATGAACGCAGCAAGGGCGTTTTGGTTGCGAATTTTCATTAAATGTTTCAAATTTCAATAACTCAATTTGCTATTAACCTAAGGTTCATTGGCTAGGAGACCAGTTTTCTCAGAAACAGTTTATTTTCCGAAAAGTTTTGTACATTTTCAAATAATTATTTTGATAAAATATGATACACTGTTCCTTCTATATAGGTTATACCGGTAACCAAATTGATGCCTGCTCGCATTAGAGCGATATATTTGTAATTAAAAACATTTTAATGAAAATTTACTTCCATAACGCACTTGCTGCGTTCAGAGTTTTTTTTTATTTTCAACCATATATTATATTATGATTTTGGCGCCCACTGAAACTGTGCCGCCCGGGGCGGGTGCCCCGGTTTGCACCCGCCTAAATCCGGGGATGTTTGTCTTTCGCTAAGAAACAGTCAAATTTCGGATATTGGTACTGACATTGGTACTGCTTGAATCAGATGGATTATAATTATTTTGCTGTGCATCCTCTGGTGTAAAACCTATTATCGAAACACACTTTCCTGGTTGAACAGCTACTTTCACATTTTCCTCTCACGTTTCAGTGTTTTTGATCGTCTCGGGAGTTTCTTTAAGGTTTCGTCAATCTCAGCAGCAGGAGATTCTGGTGTTTCCGGTGTTTATGATTGATTGGATTCACTATATACATTGGCTAAAGGTAGTATACTTGCTTACAATCCAGAGTCATAATACCTCATTTAACAAACCCAGAAATAACATTTTTTGCTTTGCGGATTTCAATCAGTTTATTAGCACTTCAGAAAACATGTTTTTATGTATAGTAAGTTCTTTTCGGCCAGGCCGTTTTCACAATTTGAAAAATAGCACATCATGAATGACATTTTCATTGGACGAAGATACATCCAGAAACTGAGTGAGGCATGCTGGATTTTCTGGCAAAAAATAATGAAATGATCATTACTTTCAGCACTTTTTTTCGATGACGTCCAGTGATAACATCCAGCAATAAGTGGCTGACAAAATTGTCTCCGATTAGGAATTTTTGTCAACTAAATGGTTAGAAAACGAAGGGCTACAGTTTCGACTCAGTCAGAAAAACAAAAGTCCTCAATCCAAAGGCTCTTAGTTCGATTGTATCTAGAGCCTCTAGAGCCTCCCACTCTCAAACTTTTCATAAAGGTTTTGTATACGACGATTCTGGGAATGGTCTCAGAGTTGATGCCTACAAAGATCAGTAGAGATTTGCCTTTCAAGACCGTCCTCCTGGAAAAGGAGGACTGGGAACGAAATCAAAGGACCCTATTGAGAACTGATCTCTGATGGTATGCTGACGGCTGCAAAACCAATATGGGAGTAGGAGCCGGCGCATATGGGGGCAACACCGATGCTAGACTATCAACTAGTCTCGGCAAGTACGCAACCATACACCAGGCAGAAGTGTATGCTATCGAGCTATCGAGATGTGTGCAAGGGAAAGCATAGAAAACCAGTGCACACACAAATCGATAAAGATATATACAGATAGCCAAGCTGCAATAAATGCTCTTGGTTCCTACCGTTGCAACTCAAAAACGGCATGGAGTTGTAAATCTGCCCTCAACGAACTGGGCAGATGTAATTAGGTGTCACTGGTCTAGATACCGGGTCACTCGGACCATGATGGCAATGTTGCCGCCGACGCGCTTGCCAGGAGTGGTGCCCACAGGGACTTTATCAGACCAGAACCGGTGCTGGGGATAACATCATGCACAGCAAAACATACCTTAAAGACCTGGACAGAAAGAATGACAAGCCAGCAATGGCAAAATCTGCCAGGATTAGCTCACTCTAAGGCCTTCACAAATGGCCTGTCTGAGTCAAGGGCTAAAAAACTTCTAGAGTTAAACAGACAACAACTGAGTACTCTAGCCGGCCTGTATACAGGACACTGCCGCTTGCGTCATCACATGCACTGTATTGGGGTCGGTTAGGAGACTGAGTGCCGGCTGTGTATGGAGAGTGACGAGACAGCAGAGCACGTACTGTGTTCCTGTCCGGAAGCGGACAGGACTAGATACCTGCTCTTTGGCAAGACAAAGCTTGCTCCGGAAGATCTGGATCAACTTTCGCCCACAAAGATTATCGACCTCTGCAGGAGGCTGGCTTTGTTGGGCGAAATATAGACCATTAGGCGTGAGTCACAACAGACCTTATAGTCGCGGTGGAGGGACCGGTATGGCCCACTCACATTCAAACCTAACCTAACCTAACCTAACCTAACCTAACCTAACCTAACCTTGTATACGACAGAAGAGTGTAGAATCTGACCATCCCCTGTAGCAGCAAGCATCACTGAGGTTAAAGCTTTGGTAGAGTTCATAATTCTCTCAGGATTTGTATATCCTTGGCTAGGAACAACTTGGGCTATACTCAAGTAGTATTCGTCTAATTGATGGTGTATCTTAAAATTTGATCCAGTCTAAGGATTTATATATCGTGCCTGAGGTGATAGATGCTCTTGTCTTTTGATGATTTGACATAATCTCGAATTCGGACTTGTTTCTGCTCAAAAGAAATAAAAACAAATTGCAACCAGGTATGTTGTCAATTTTTGACTGCCCTGTCTTGGTGATCAAGTGATTTCTTTACCAAAATTTTTGAAATCCATGAATCAATAGGATAATCCCAGTAAGCGAAATATTTTAGTTTTCTAAAATAACTTGATTTAGAAACAAAAAGGCAACTAACAATACATAAAAAATAGTGTTTCAAATTCAATCATAACTTCCACATAGCTGTGATAATTTACTCTCCTCAGAAAGACATTCTCATGAAATGAATTTAGTGTCCTTGACTTGACCACAAAGCAAATATTCGTATTACTGTACCCACAAACTGCTGAAACGTTATTATATTTTTATTCCTGTACCCATACATTTCTGGAACGTTATTATCTTCGAGTTTTAACGAAAAAATGTCAATTTTCACCAAATCATCCCTCATTTATCCCCCACCTCCCCGAAGCGATCTTAACCAAAACAATTAGACGCGTCGCTTTGTCGAATGCTAACAGCATACCAAATTTGAAGATAATATCTCAATTCGTTCGAAAGTTATTGCGCCTACTAACAGACAGCGTACAAACGGACATACCGACCGACCGACATACAAAACATTCCCCTTCCAGGTTTTTGCCATGTTTTGAGACTTTTTACGCCGTTTTAATAATAAAGAATTGAAATTTCTAGCACCGATATTCCACCCCGATACATTCAACCCCTACTTTAATTTCAGCACAGAATATCAGATGTTTGATTAAATTGAAAGTTTTCTAATAAGCAAACCATAAAACGTTACATTACTCGAGTTTTAAAGAAACAATATAAATTTTCACCAAATCATCCCACATTTATCCCCTACTCCCTGGAGCGATTTCATCCAAAAACAATCCGAACCGTTATTTTGTCGGGTGCTAGATTGGATTAGATTTATTGTGAGTGGGCTATTTCAGTCCCTCCACCGCGACCTTAGGTTTAATGTGGCTCACGTCTAATTGCTTAAATCTCACCTATCAAATCGAGCACCCTGCGAAAGTCGATTCTTGAGGGTGAAAGTTTGTTTGACAAGTGTACTGTCATCTGAATGAAAATGCTTGTCCGTTTCGAAGCTCAAAGAGAGATAACCTCTCTCCGAGTTTACTTTATACTTATAAAGTGGACCTTTGAATAGAGGCGATTATTATTATTATTACTTTTGTAAAAATGGTAAATAGCTTTTAGTGAATTTTCTTACAAAAAAATCACTAATGAGGAGATCCCGACTTTTGAATAAATTTTTTTTCAAATGAGCGCTAATTAGGCCCCCTAGAACACATATCCGGAGTCAGTTTCAATTTTTATATGCTTATATATATATATATATATATATATATATATATATATATATATATATATATATATATATATATATATATATATATATATATATATATATAAATTTGGTGAATCCCTTCGTTTTGCAAGTGGCTTGTATAGGTTAGTTAGCCAGGAGAATCGACTCAGGCTTTCCCGGAAAATTTTGTGTTTCCTTTAGAAAAAAAAAATAATATCTGCGCAAATAACAAAGTAAGGGCAACCAAATTTGGTAAGCGGATTTATATCATTTAAATCACGTACCAAAATTTAACTATGTAAGTTAAAAGACAAAAAAGGTATAGGCATTTAAAGAAAAAAAAAAGGGGGTTTTCCTCCAAACGTCAAAGTGGTGATTTTAAACGTCAAAATTGGCAACATTTATGCAAAAAACCTGAAACTATAACGGGATATGAAAAGAAAATGTCTCGAGAAGAATGTTTTACAAACCCTGAAGTCTTAGCTTCAACCGTTATTGTCCTTCATTTTACTAAAATACTTCCAGAAAATTCATTTGAAATAGACCCTGTCTCTCATGCTTTGTCAGTAGTCTTAGCTATAGAGTTTAGCGTTTATGGGTATATAATTTGTATAGAATTTTGGTAGAAAAGTCAATAAAGGTTAATATATGCGTTATTAAACAAGATACACCCTAATTATAGGGTGTCTTGAGCAACATCTTAAAAAATTATTTGTACAATCACAGGCTGGCCCATAAGTCGTTGGTGATACAATTTTTTTTTTTTTAATCGAACACGCCTTATGTTATTGCATTTTCCATCGAAATATAATGCATGTTTGTAAGAAACAATTCGGGATGCAGCAAGCGCGTTATGGTAGCGAATTTTCATTAAATGCTTCAAATTTGAATATTTTAATTTGCTATTAACCTGTGAGGTTGATCAAGAAACCAGTTTTTTCGGCAACACTAAGTTTACTTCCAGAAATTTTTGTACATTTTCAAACAATAAAGTTATTTTGATGAAACATGGCACATTGTTTCTACTATATTCGTTATACTGGTAACCAAATTTGTTGCCTGCTTTAAAAAAAAACACACACATATTTGCTATTAAAAACATTTAAATGAAAATTCACTACCAGAACGCACTTGCTGCGTCCAGACTTTTATTAACCTATTAAGTTACTAAATAATAAACGGTAGAGTTCATAAATTACTTTCTGTTTTTCCACTCCTACCGGGAAAATATTTAAACATACTATAATAAAATAACAATGATAAGATACATGAAATATACAGCAACTTAAAAAAAACGACAAAAAAACTTATATCTACATAAAGATATTGCCTTAAACAAGTCTGTTTAAGCTATTAAATTTAAACTCAAACAAATTTTTATTTCCGAATATACTTTTGTTATTTTCCCTGATTTGAAATATTTTTATGAAAATTAACTATCATAAAACATTTTCTGCATCCAGACTTTAATTTTTCTACATCTACCACAAAAATGTTCTATTTGGCAACGCTGCTAAGAAATTTGTGTAGATACGTCTACAAACACGCCATTGCTCAAGCACTGTCATGTTGAGTCTGGAGTTAGGCCTTTGTGACAGTAAGAAATTGAAAATCCTGTCGACTCGACATCCTACGATCTACAACTATCATATATTGCAATATGCAATTTGCCTTGGGCGCATATGTTTTTAATAGATGTCTTTTACATACTACGAACTGAATAATATGTACATGCTCGAGTATTATACAGTATGACGATAAAGTTTGGAACACAATTTATAAATGCGTTATTTAATTTTTTCAAGAAAAACGCTCAGACAGGTCAATTTTATCTTTTCAATTGCCAAATTATGACGCAAAAAGTATATATATATATATATAGATATATATATATATATATATATATATATATATATATATATATATATATATATATATATGTATATATATATATATATATATATATATATATATATATATATATATATATATATATATATATATATATACACCTATTTCTGAATGGTAACGTCATCATAAGTTTTTTTAAATGACAACCATATTTTTTGCGGTTTTTTCATTAACCTGCTTAACACTTAAAAGATAATAAAAAAATTGGTAGTTACCCATATATGATAATAATAATAATATATTTATAACAATTATACAATGCGTCATACAAATAAGCTTGGCTTGTGCTCGTAGAAGACACAATTTCTATAAAGGATGCATTCTAAATGAAACTGTCAAAAATCATTAACGTTAATTGTCACTTTACAAATTTTGCTCCGATCTTGCTCTAATTATATTTTTCCAACACTATCATGTCTACCACCTTTATTCATTCTAAGCTTAGCTTCAAACTACAGTCAATCCATATTAACTTCCAAAAAAAACCTTCAAATGTTAAAATTCTTGCAAGTATAATTTTGACATGTCGATATATATATATATATATATATATATATATATATATATATATATATATATATATATATATATATATATATATATATATATATATATATACAGGGTGATTCATAAGTGGTGACCAAAAATGAAACCCCATGTTCTCTGAACAATTTTTCCTATAATGCTTCATTAAAAAGATACAGGGTGTTAAAGTGGAATTTCAAAAAATAAAATTTCCCAATTTTTTAAAAAGTAGCTCATATATTTTGCTGAACTTTTGCATGTGTAGGCTGCTGGGTAAGGCGCGTATTCTACCATAACATTGAATCGGCTAATCCAGCAGTGTCGCGCGTACCCACATGTCATTGGTTATCCCTCAAGAAAAAACGGGTAAGCCAATGATATATTTTTTTATTTTTTATTTTTTGAATCTTACTTTCATTCGTGAACAAAATGACTCTCCTGATAATTTTCTGTACGACGCTTATTTTACGAGTAAGCAATGAATCAGGTAAGTGTTTTAGAGCACAGTTCATGATTTTTAACCAGTCGTTGTTTGGTAGAAAATCGCAATGATACACTTTTATCAGGCTTATAGTAATTTATTTATTACAATAAATGTTCAAAAATGCCCCCATTGGCCTGAATACACGTACGACATCTTTTTAATATGGAAAATTTAATGTCTTGAGGATTCATTGTTGCTTGAATATGACTAAAAGCATTATTTATCAGTTATTGTAGCTGCTCTGGTGTATTTATTTGTTCACTGGCGACCAGTTGCTTAAAATCACCCCAAAGATAGAAGTCAAGTGAGTTTAAGCCCGTGATCTTGCAGGCCAATGTATTGGTCCAGTTCTGCCAATCCATCTTTTATCATAATGTTCATGTAGCCATGTAACAACGTTTCGACTATGATGCGATGGTGCACCGTCATGCTGGTACCACATTATACCTCTTGTTGCTAGTGGAATGTCATCTAGAATGTTTTCTAGGCGCGCTAAGTACGAAGATCCATTTAAACGTCGTGGCAGGACTTCCATGAACAGTGAGCCGTTAAAAATACCACACCATAAATTAATGGAAAATCTATGTTGAAATGTGCGAGTCCTTGTTGCATGTGGATTTTCCAATGACCAGACATGCTCATTATGAGAATTATAAATACCATTTCTTGTAAATGTTGATTCGTCAGACCAGAAGATTAGATTAGGGAATAAGATATTTTGATTGTTCATTTCCAACATCCATTCACAAAAGACTCGTCGATGCACATTATCTCCAGGTAGAAGGCAATGAACATTCTGTCGATGATATGGATGTAAGACTTCTCGATGTAAAGTTCTCCAAACAAAGCTTTGAGAATAATGTAACTGCGTGGCAATCCTCCGAGTACTTGTAGAAGGTTGATCCATCACTGCATCCACCACTCTCTCTTCTTCTTCAAGTTGATGTTGTCTTCTACCATTAGCTCTAGCGTCAGGACGTTGTCCAATACCGCACTGCCGAAGTCTTGAAAACGATCGAGAAAAAACCCTTGGTATAGGTTGACGGCGAGTGGGAAACCTACGTTGATATTCCCGACAAGCAGCTAGAGCATTTCCATCAGCATATCCGTAGATAAAATTATATCTGCATACTCTTCTGAGGTGTACTCCATTATAAGAAGTAAAAGAGTAGAAAATTTTGCAATTTTATAAAGTTTACCACTTACACCTATTCAAAATAATAACTTGTTAACCTAAACGTCAAGTGACACTTAATGACAACTTTGGCCAACCCGACTACTACTTACTAAAATACAACAAAGATAATCGTCGTACAAAAAATTACCAAGACATTAAATTTTCCATATTAAAAAGATGTCGTGCGTGTATTCAGGCCAATGGAGGCATAAAAGTGTATCATTGCGATTTTCTACCAAACAACGACTGGTTAAGAATCATGAACTGTGCTCTAAAACACTTACCTGATTCATTGCTTACTCGTGAAATAAGCGTCGTACAGAAAATTATCAAGAGAGTCATTTTGTTCATGAATGAAAGTAAGATTAAAAAAAAATCATTCGCTTACCCGTTTTTTTCTTGAGGGATAACCAATGACATGTGGGTACGCGCCCCACTGCTGGATTAGCCGATTCAATTGTTATGGTAGAATACGCGCCTTACCTAGCAGCCTACACATGCGAAGTTTCAGCCAAATATATGTGCTACTTTTTAAAAAAATTGGAAAATTTAATATTTTGAAATTCAACTTCAACAACCTGTATCTTTTTAATGAAGCATTATAGGAATTTTTTTTATAGGACATACCCTCTCTAAAATGGTTCAAAGAACATGGGGTTTCATTTTTGGTCACCACTTATGAATCACCCTGTATATATATATATATATATATATATATATATATATATATATATATATATATATATATATATATATATATATATATATAAATTTAAACTGACCCCGGATATGTGTTCTAGGGGGACTAGTTGCACCCACTTAAAGAATTTTTTTTATTCAAAAGTCGCGATCTCCTCATAAGTGGATTTTTTAAACAAAATTCACTAAAACGTAGAATCAATTTCAGTTTTGATTCACTATTTAAAATTTTATCGGTATCACATAGACTTTTTCGTGGCTTAACAAACTAGAGAAGGAGCTTTAAAGTGTGTATTTATTATGTAATGCTTTTAGTGAATTTTCTTAATAGGGAGATCCCGACTTTTGAATTTTGAAGACATTTTTTAAAGATTTTTTTATACGAGGGTCTATCAATAAGTACCCGTGTTGGAAATCAGGTGGCGTTGCTGAGGGAAGTTAGCATTACCGCCGTCTAGTGTCATCTGTCAAAGGGCACTATACGAAATTTCAGACAGGTTCATTGCTTAGTTTTTATTTTGCAGTCAGTTGTATCACACATAATTCGTGTTTCTCGATAAAATGAAAATAGTGCAATATCTATACGTAATTAGCATTTTATTTTTCGATGGAAAAACTTGCGAAGAAATAAAAGCAAAGGTGTATGTTGTCTATGGGGATCCTTCACCATCTATGACAACCATGAGATATTGGCTCAACGAATTTAAACGTGGTTGAACATTTATTTTTAATGGGGAGCAGCCAGGTCGCCTAGAAGACGTATTTACCGAGCAACTCGCTGAAGGGGTCCGCGACATGACCCTCGCTGATCGCGGAACTAAAGTGCGCGAAGTAG
Organism: Tillus elongatus; assembly: GCA_964006375.1. Classification (NCBI taxonomy): domain Eukaryota; kingdom Metazoa; phylum Arthropoda; class Insecta; order Coleoptera; family Cleridae; genus Tillus; species Tillus elongatus. Next base: position 131,617,641 of record OZ023266.1, on the reverse strand, counting down.
CGGAGGCAGTATGCCTGTTGTACGGAACGGCAATCAGTATTTTACATGATAAGTATGAGAAATATGTCGGCCCGGTGGGTGCCACGATTGCTCACCGTGGAGAACAAACGAATACGACTGTCAATGTCGAATCAGTATTTGGACCTGTTTGAGCGAAGTTCGCACGAGTTTTTACGTCGAGGCGTCACCGTTGATGACACCTGCATACATTATTATACATAAGAGACAAGTGGCAGTCAAAACAATTGATTTCTCTGGGTGAATCTGCTCCAAAATCTTCTCCAAAGATGATCCCATCGGCCAAAAAGGTCATGGCCACGATTTTCTGGGATTCTAAGGAAACAATCCTCGTGACCTTTTTTGCAGAAAGGAAGAACGATCGCGGTGCAGTACCACAGTGAATTATTGGACCGATTTGATAAGAAATAAAAGGAGACACGGCCGTACATGGCTAAGAAAAAAGTGCTGTTATACCACATCCATCCGGAATCGTCGCGGCCAAATATCGTTCGCTGTGACTTCTTTCTGTTCCCCAACATGAAAACATAGCTCTGGAGAAAAATTCAGTTCAAACAAAGAAGTTGTCGCCGAGACAGAAGCGTATTCTGAAGAGTTTGGCAAATCGTATTTTTTTGAGGGATGAAAGAAATTGCAGAATCGGTGAAAAAAATGTATCGACTTAAAAGAAGATTACGTTGAAAAATAAATAAAAAATTGTGAAAAACTTGCGTCTTCATTCCTAAAACGGGTATTTATTGATAGACCCTCTTATACCACAATTGATTTTTCTAGGTTAATAGGAAATTCAGTTATTAATATTTAAAAAAAATGTCTATAAAAACTTTTTACTATAACGCACTTGCTGTCTCCAGACCCTTGCGTGCATTTGTCGATTATTTGCTAACGAGATACATTTTTTGAAATTTGCTTTGTACCCCAAAAAAGTAATCAATATAGAATTGCAGAATCTGATATAAATATAGACTAGAGACTTTATCTATGGCTTCACAGAGAAAATTTTCTTTTTCTGGTGATTCCGTAAAAAGAGGAAGCGGTTGCAGTCAACAAAGTAAGCATTTGTAAAGCCACCAAAAAATTCTTTACGTCTGTGTTACTTATGGAATGATTTCACCAAGTTATGGTAAGGACAAACGATCTTATCTGCTATTAAAATCGAATTAAAAGTCTAAAAATCTCCATGTTAGTGAATTCGGTTCACAAAAAATTTTCTATCAAATTCATTTGGTTTACATCATCTGATCTTATAACGCTAAAATTTAATAACAGATTGAAATAAAAATTTTATAAAAATTGTCACCACCAAAATTTGGAACCCGCGTTAGAAGACGATTGATATATTGGACGTCTATACTACTTGGACATAGAGAACATGCGATATGTAGTTTAATGCCAGGTATGTACTATAATTACATTTTTTCTTTAACGTCTGTCTATTTCCACGACAATGGCCAACCACCGAGGCCAGGAAGCAGTTTCACCCCACTATCCTGGAAATTTTGCCGAACTCCTGCCTTTCTGTAAGGACGGTAGGGAGCGTTAACGTGCCCAATATCGCATGGACATGGACCGGCGCACAGTGGTCGATTTTGATGATTTAAGGGGACATCAAAAATCTATTACAGAAATGGCAGAATTACACTATTTTGACACTGTGTACATAAAATATGCTTATTTTAGAACAAAATGAATTGAGTACTATTATTTTCAATTGTTTATAAACGAAATATATTAAAAAAACAAAGAGTACAATTTTTCTAGCTATAAATATTTTTCAAAATTATCAACTTCAGAGTCATAATCATCTTCAGAGTCCTCAAGAGATTCTTTACTTTGAGTTCTTGATGATACAAATGGCGTATGCGCAATATCTAGTAGATTCCGGACTTCTGGAAATGAGGTACACAATTTCTTTCTAGGTAGTGGTCTCAATGACGAAATTACCACATTTGAAGAGACTAGCAGAATGTGAATGAGGTCTTCGACATTATCTTTTCTGCTAGTTTTTCTTGCCCTATTAAGACGAAAATAACGGCATTCTTTATGACGTGCCTTCAAGGCTTCCTCACTCAGTTATCCAATAGGTAGCAAAAGTATCTATAACATCAGCACCGTGGATCAATATTTTGTGTACACTGGCGAGCATGTTATACCAGTTATATAAATGAACAAATAGTTTGGCTCTCTGAACCGCATGATCTTTAAATATTTCATACTGCATTCTGTGTCCACAAGAAATCGCTTGTAAATTACCGCAAACCTAAAGATAAGCTTCATCGACCCCAGTGATTTCAGATGCTTTTTTTGGATCCTTGAAGAAACGTCTTCCTGTGTTGTCATCATTAGTATTGCCCAAACCATGCTTAACATCGTCTACAAGAAGTCCAATCTCTTGGCGAAATTTAGAGATAATAATTATTTTTCTTTCATCGAAAATTTGTTTGTTCTCAGGCCTTTAAACGGGCCAATTTTGGTTTTTTAGACGATATGAAACATGAAAAATACATTAAGAAAATCTTATATTCGCATGAAGGACAGACAGACCATACTGAAACGTCTCCGTATTGCAGGGTCTATTGAGAATATTTTCTATGTTGTTCATATGTTTGGGATCGCGTTGCAGATATAACAACTTTGACTCGAAGAATTTACTGCCAGAGTATTTGCGATTTGACCATCCAGGATTGTTTTTAACAGAATATGACGTATCTCGGTATCTTTCCCCATAATTGTGCAAGATCTTGAAACCAAGTTCTTAATCTGACATTCTATGCGCTCACTTTCTTTTTAGTGAATTTTCTTAAAAAAATTTTCACTAATGGGGAGATCCTATCTTTTAAATTTTGAAAAATTTCTTCAAGTGACCGCGAACGAGGCCCCTAGAACCCATATCCAGGGCCAGTTTCAATATATATATATATATATATATATATATATATATATATATATATATATATATATATATATATATATATATATCACACCGATAACTCAAAAAATAATAGTACGATTTTGATCAAATTTGGCACATACCTTCCCTTTGCAAGTGGTTTGGACAAGTTCGTTAGTCAGGAAAATCGGCCCAGGTTTTGTGTTTTCTTTCGAAAAAAAAATATATCCCCGGAAGTAGCAAAGTGAGGACAACCAAATTTGGTACGCTGGTTTCTGTCATAAAGAGCATCTTATGTACCAAAATTAAGATCTCTATCTAAGAAGAAAAAAATTAGATGTAAATTATTTTTTAATTAGTTAAATCTAATTCAAGAAAGTTAAAACGTCAAAATTGATTGATCAGAATGTAAGTGAAAAATACTACAAAAAATGACTAACAAGCTCCTACATTTTTGTCTAAGTCGTTATGTTCCTTGATTTCGTTAAAATATACGCAAAAAATCTTTTGCAAATCAAAATGGTTTTGTGTAAATTGTAAAACCTTGAACAATGGGATATACCTGCTATTAAATGCATGTAGTGCGTAGCTCAGTGGGCTAGGTCCCTGTACATCATATGATCGACTCCCACATGACGAGTTCTAATCCTAGTTAGTGACTTTACTTTTTATCAATTTTTTTAAGTCTCATTTCGCTTTACAGTTATCTAATCAGATTGTTGTTATTCCGATTAATTTTTTAGCGAGTTTTTGTATAAAAAATAATTTGGTAAAGAGGAGGTGAAAGTTTTAAGACTTAATTCAATTTGAATAGCATATCTGGTTGTTTTTTCTTGCCATAACTTAGTGAAACCGTTTCATATTTAATACAGTCGTAGACTTTTCTCGTGGCTTCACAAGTGCTTGTTTTAGGGAATTTTCTTGCAAAAAATCACTAACGAGGAGATCCCGACTTTTGAATTTAGAAACAATTTCTTCAAATGAGCGTGAACTATGCCCCCTAGAGCCCATATCCAGGGTCAGTTTCAATTATATATATATATATATATATATATATATATATATATATATATATATATATATATATATATATATATATATATATATATATATATATATATATATATATATATATATATATATATATATATATATATATATATATATATATATATATATATATATAGACAGAAAACTCAGTTCAAATAGTCACTTTATCTGATGCTTTGGAAGTAGTTTTGGTTGAGTTTATGGTTTAACGGTCTATAATTTTTAGATAATTTTCGTATAAAAAAATTCGTTATTGAGGAGACCGCGGCTTTTGAATTCTAAAAAGATTCCTTCAAATGAGCGCAAACTAGGCCCCCTAGAATTTAAAATCCATATCCGGGTTGACTTTCTGTTTACATATATACAGGGTGACGCATTTCTACGGTAAAGCTTAATATAATTGTTATTATGCAAGATACGAGAAAAAAATTGTATACGTTATAGGTAACGTATACAATTTTTTCTCACTCTATAGAGGTGTCTTGAGCTGCATCTTATAAAATGGTTTTGACAATCACAGGCTGGCCCATAAGTCATTGGTGATACCTAATTTTTTTTTGAACATTCCTTATTGCATTTTTTTAAATAATAATCATGCGTTTCCTTAATGAACTGAAACTTGATCGATATACAAAACCGCGTGGAAGAAGATCGGGGATTTTGCCAAATAACCTTCACACCCGAATTTGTCTTACATGTCATTCTCAATAGTACAATACATGTCAGGAACAAATCTGAATCAGTCAACTTAGGGTCAATTTGAAACACATGCTCGTATATGGATTGCTTGGATCTACCGTCAAACCCCCATTTGTAAACTATTTGAAAATCATAAACTTTATCCTGCAAAACTTGCTCCAAGACTTCATTTCGCACCATGCATAAACGCTTGCTGGTATGATCTAAAATACTTTTGGCTCGAAGAACTGAATCGTAAGAAGGGAAAATATCGCAATTTCGTTTCTTAGCACCGTCTCTTAGCTTAATGTATTGCGATTTGCTAAGCTCAATATCGACTATTAAAGTTAAAGCATCTTCTGGGGAATTAAGGTAAAAAAATTGCAGAAGAATGAATATCCTGAATTAATTTTATTCCTTGCGCTGTTGAAAAAGTGACTTTCTTAATCACAAAAGCAACATTTTTTTTCCCTTTGTTGGTAAAACTTGATTGCAGCAAGTTCGCAAGGGCTATAATTTTTAACCAAGGTTTTCGTCCGCCTTATTTTGGTTCCTTCGCTGACGTTCTCAAAGCCCTCTACAGTTTTGAACCGCTTAGGAGTTTCTGAAAACTTTTTAAAAGTACCTGCAGGCTTAAATCTGTACACAAACTCCTTTAGCCAAATGACGTGTTTTTTTGAGAAACTGGTTTTTATTTCTTCCACTGTTTCACCAGAGATTTACAATGTTACAAGAAAACAAAGAAATTATGTTGATAACCTCCAACTTACAAACATGTGAGCTACGATCTTTTATATAATTTACCATTTTCTGTCTTGCCTCTTTGGTATTTGCGCTTGTAATCAACGAATTCCCGAAGAGAAACTCGAATAGTTCCACTCGGGTGACTCCTGGCATACCCCCTAAAACAAAACAAAAAAATAACGTTTCGCACATATCTGCATATTGGGACTACCAGTGGCGGATTTAGGCTTGCTGCTGCCCTAGGCCCTGTTTGATGCGCCGCCCTTTTTGAATAACAAAATTCAATTCATTTTGATTCAATATTATTATTTAAATATAATTTTTATTTTATTGAAATATAATTACAAAACAATACAAATAAATATTTAATAAACTCTAACGAAATAAATAATGAGCATTTTTCTTAAATTATAATGTATTACTCAATTTTTAAATCTATTCTTTCTGGTTTTCGTCTGTACAAAAACAAACTATGTCGTCATAATCAATTTCCTGAAGTATTTAAGCTTCAATAGACAGTAATGCCAAAGCATTAAGTCTATCTTGGCCTATACTTGCACGTAAATAAGCTTTCACCCTTTTCAAGGTGGAAAAAGATCTTTCTCCTGAACAATTAGTAGCGGGAATACTCAAAAAATACGTAGAGCAATATCTACATTCGGATAAACATCTCGAAGATTCCGAGAATGCAATACGTTGCATATTTCGTGTCCAGAACGTACATCTTCCGTATTTGCTAGGGAATCTTTGAGTTGATAATGTAAATGAATACATTTATTTCCAAAAGTCTCTTCCAAATCATCAGTATACTTACTAACTAGTTTATTTGCAAATTTTGCAATTCATTTGTATCTATTTTAGATAAATTATCAAAAAATTGAAATTTTCGTAAAGCTTTTAATAAGCACTTTTACGTCCGACCAATTGTACACTCAAAGTATCTAAAATTCGGTAATACACATTGGTGCGACAATTTTCTTGTCCAGACAAAGGTGTTCTTTCATTCACCCGTGATTCATCTGCCTGAGTTTTTCTGGTTTTCTTGCGACAGGTATCATAACGATAATAATCTTGAACTCTAGATAGTGCTTTCGCTCTTTCTTCACATTCGGAGAATTGTTTATCTCTCATGTCTTGAAGAAATAATTCCAAAGAACTATAGATTTGCACCACAGATGATAAATCAGCTTGAAATTCCTGAAGCTTCTTACTAGCAGCATTAAATCGATATAAAATAACATTCCAAACAATGACTAGAATTTCTGTTTCTAGATGCTGTAATTTTCGCTGCAATCCCGTAGCTTCAGATCGCGTAGTCGGTTTTTCGTTGCTGTTTTGGGTAATAAATTCCAGTGCATCAATTATTTTAGGCCACTGTTTTTCTAACGCATAACAAGCATCATGTCAAGCAGACCAACGAGGTTGAGAAAGACTCTTAAGCCTTAAACTTGTACGCTGCACCAATATATCCCAACGATGTGTTGATATAGTAAAAAAAATCTAAAGTTCTTGCAAAGTACAAAAAAGTCAACTGCTTCAGTTACGGATTCAGCTACACAAGTTCCTACTAAATTTAACGAACGGAAGCACAAGGAAGATATCCTGCTAATGGATTAATCGTTTTGATTCGTGACTGCACTCCTGAATATAAGCCTGACATATTGCCTGCTTTATTATAAGATTGACCACGACAATTCATTATGTCTAAATCATTATTCTCAAGAGATTTTAACACAGCATCTTCAATATCTTTAGCCTTGTGGCCAGTATTTGGTATAAATTCTAGAAATCTTTCGACAATTTCACCGTTATTACGTACATATCTAATAATTATCGTAAGCTGATCAACATGTGTAATATCAGGCGTAGAATCCACAATTACACCAAAATACTTTGCAGATTGCACTTCGCTAGAAATGTGTTGTAATACTTTATTTTGAATTAATAATATGATTTCTTCATACATTGTTTTAGATAAATACGAGGTATTTCCGCTGCCAGGGTACGCATGCAATTTTAAATGTCCCGATAAAAACGGGTCAAATTCAGCAAGAAGCTCGACCGTACCTAAAAAATTTCCATTATGAGGATCTCCGATTCTTTCTGAATGTCTTCTAAATAGCAGCCCTCTTATTGCGAGGGATTTAATAATCGCAATTCCTCGATACAAAACTTTTTTCCAGTACAAAATTTCTTCGAGCTGTTTTATTAGACGTTGATCAACACGCCCTTAAACGACTGCTCGAGCTTTCAAATGACTAACATTCGTTTTGTGAAAATCCGAATTTTCATGAGCTTCAATGTGCGCTTTTGAATTTTTCCAATCACGAAACCCTTCGCCGGTGAAAGCGTTCATTTCACCACTTCAACCAAATAGTAAACATGGAGCACAAAATACAGATCCTTTACTTTCTCTTTTTTTGAAGACTCTTCTGCTTTTCTTTTACGATATTCTGAACTGCTAAGTTTTTTTGATAGCTACACATTGTTGATAAAAAAATATTAAATTCAGAACCTTGACAACTTATTGAAGAAAAATATCTGATTCAAAATAATAATTAAATTTTTCTTTTAATAGTAAGGAACACAATAAAAAATTCTGAGACTTCTGTACTTGAACGGCATTCGTAAAACTGAAATAATTACTGCGACTTGTTTACAGCACGATGCTTAATTCTATACGTTAAACAAAACAAAGTCAAACCTGTCAATGTCAATACCCGCTACGCGTAGCGCTCTTGTTTTCTGTAAACATGTGTCACACACTCACCCCCTCCCCCGAACTAAATCTCAATCTCAATCATGCACAATACTCTCACTTTACTCGAGTTGTTGAGATTACGATCACACAAATAAAACACTCGGATTAAAAATTATATATTGAACTCTTTTAACACATAAATGTAGCTATATCACATCGATCGCTTTAATATATATCGACATCAACATATATATATATATATATATATATATATATATATATATATATATATATATATATATATATATATATATATATATATATATATATATATATATATATATATATACAGTGTGGAACAGCCAAATGGAATAAATTCGATAACGGATAAATGAGGGCGTGTTGGGAAAAACGCTTGGACACGTCGATTTGTATTTTTAACTGCGCATCTTTTTCAAGAAAAAAAAATTATATAGGGTGCGTCATGTGACAGTGGCCAATACCAACTTTCTTATTTTAAATACAAGCCCCTGTATATTATTAATTTTTTGGATTCTTCAGAAAATTCTAGACATAATTCATGTACAATGTTCTATACCTATCTTCAACTGTTTCGGAAATATTAAGTATTTTCAGATTTATTACAAAAATTAACATTAAAAATAGAAAATTATTTTATTTCACAAATTCGCTACATTGCATTCAATACTTATTTCCCATTCAGCTCTTGATAATGAGAAAGTAAACAAAAACCATTCCTGCGTTTCTTTTTACTGATATGAAATGAAACAAAAACAAAAACAGTTTTCTTTCTGTTCGTATAAAACTCGTAGCCTTAGCAACTTGTTGTCTGCCTGCATGACAGTAGTGATTAGTGTCAGTGCTATTGTCGTTTGAATTTCGTTAACTGTACGTAATAATATCAGAAAAATGGTTCATTTAACAGAAATGCACAAAATAACCATTCTACAAATGATTGGTTATGGAGATAACACACGGACACAGATGGAAGTGTCTCGCTTATTTCACGAAAAATTTCCAAATTTGCCGCCTGTATCCCAAGGAACAATTAGCAAAATAGAAAAGCAGTTTCGCGAGCTTGGTCATGTGAGACAGATAAAAAAAGTAGCTGCCAATGCAGTAAGTGATGATACGAAATTGGATATTACGCTTGAGTTTCAAGAAAACCCACATACTTCTGGTCGACAAGCAGCCCAACTATTCAACGTTAGCCACACAGCAATTTTTCGAACATTAAAGGAAAGTAAAATGCATCCCTATAAAATGATACCAACTCAGGAGCTCATGGAGGACGATTTCGATAGGAGAACGTATTTTTGTGAACAAATGATAGCAATGTTAGATAACAATGTGATCCAATTAGAAGATGTTTTGTTTTCTGATGAGAGCACATTTACACTTCACGGTCATGTTAATCGTCAAAATTGCCGCTATTGGTCTAATGAGAATCCTCATTGGATGAGAGAGGAACATACGCAATATCCTGAAAAAGTTAATGTTTGGGCAGGAATTGTTGGAAATCATATCGTAGGTCCCTTTTTCATTGATGGCAACTTGAATGGGGATAAATATTTAGAACTGCTCCAAAATAATGTCGTGCCAACTTTGACAAACTTATATCCAGATCCAGCAAACCCACAAGTTCCTGCCAATAAAATATGGTTTCAGCAAGATGGAGCACCGCCCCATTACCAAATCAATGTCCGGCAGTACCTGAACCAAATTTTTCCAAATCGGTGGATAGGGAGGCGCGGATCGATAGAATGGCCAGCACGATCTCCTGATCTGTCGCTATTAGACTACTTTTTGTGGGGATATGTCAAAAGTATTGTATACAAAACTAAGCCCCTCAACTTAGATGACTTAAAAAGACGAATCACGCTTGCGATTAGATCAGTCACGCCTGAGATGTTGAGTAATGTTAGAAGACATTTCTATACCAGATTAGCATGTTGCCAAGATGTTCGTGGCGAGCATTTTGAACATTTACTACATTGACATTAATTTTTTTTTGTTTTTTTAAATTATTAAGAAATAATCAGTATTTCTTATTAGAATTTGTGAAATAAAATAATTTTCTATTTTTAATGTTAATTTTTGTAATAAATCTGAAAATACTTAATATTTCCGAAACAGTTGAAGATAGGTATAGGACATTGTACATGAATTATGTCTAGAATTTTCTGAAGAATCCAAAAAATTAATAATATACAGGGGCTTGTATTTAAAATAAGAAAGTTGGTATTGGCCACTGTCACATGACGCACCCTATATAATTTTTTTTTCTTGAAAAAGATGCGCAGTTAAAAATACAAATCGACGTGTCCAAGCGTTTTTCCCAACACGCCCTCATTTATCCGTTATCGAATTTATTCCATTTGGCTGTTCCACACTGTATATAGGGTAAACTACCCAGTGATTGGCCTTTTCTAAATTAGCAGTCAGTTATTGGCCGTTGAACCAAAAGATGCATTAGTAAGATTTCATTCACTTTATTATTGTATTTGTGGAGATGTGCACAATCTGACAACACTACTTGATATTCGGCAACAAACGCGTCACTCGTCCTCCCGCCAGTTTAACACATGTGAAGGTTATAAAGTGGTGAACCGACCAGGCTGTATTCATCGAGAATATATTGTGTGATCCGACAAGAGAGTGCTCCTACTCGTAAGTTATTTATCTAGCTGTAGACATACTATACCTATAAATATGATTAATTCAGTGCTTCTCTAATGAACATTTTTGATGATATTCTGTCGAACTGTAATGATATAACCTCAAATTTTCCATAAAAGTGGGGGCCAATCACTAAACATTATGTTGAACGTTTCATTTAGTGATTGGCCACACGGCCAATCACTGAATTGTTCAAGTAATGTAGGAAATTCATTGTTTGGTTCGTTTTCCATCCAAATATAACATAAGAAGCCACTTATCGACGAATCTGGCTAATAATTGCCGCGTATCTAGTTGCTGGCCGGGGGCCAATAACTAGATTTCATAAAAGGCCAATCACTGAAGAAACATTACTTATTTCAGGTCAAAACGATGCCAAAAATTATTCTAGGAGAGAAATATCACAAGAAATATACAGAGAATAACTTACAAAAAGCTCTTGATGATATTAAGAATGGAATACCTATAAGAGAAGTATCAAGACGTTACAAAATTCCGAGGGCTACTTTGCAGTTCAGGAAAAATCAAAGTTATGTGAAACCTGGGTTTGGCCCCAACCCAGTTCTCTCTAGTGATGAAGAGCAAACATTGGTAACCTGGATCTTTGAGAACCACAAGCGTGGATTTCCTCGCCGCAAAGAAGATGTCCAAGAATCAGTAAAAGAGTTTCTGGACCAAAATCCGAGAGAGAATCCCTTCGTCAATAATCGTCCAGGTGAGACATGGTATAGGGCTTTTCTCAGAAGGAACCCAAGAATTTCGGAGCGTACAGGTGAAGCTGTGACAGCAGCAAGCGCAAACGTATCAGATGCAGATATAAAGAAATGGTTCAAAGAAATAGATACCTACTTGACATCAAAAGGATACAAGGAAATTCTGAGCGATCCGAATAGAATAATGAACGCTGATGAAACATGTTTCAACGTGTGCCCTAAAAGTAGTAAAGTGCTTGCTCCAAAAGGGACACGTAATGTGTATGAGGTGGAGCATGCTTCTTCTAAGGCCACGTTAACAGTAATGTTCACTTTCACAGCCTCTGGCCAAGTGACACCGCCTATGATCGTGTATCCTTATAAAAGGCTCCCCTCAAATATTGCAATGTCTGTGCCCTCAGGATGGGGGATTGGCCTTTCAGACACTGGTTGGATGAAAATTGACGTCATGTGTGACTATATAGAGAATATTCTACATCCTCATCTGAAGAATATCGATACGATTTTCCCTGTAATTCTCTTCTTAGACGGTCACAGTACTCATCTCTCATATAAACTTAGTTCCCTATGTGTAAAACTTCAAATTATATTAATTTGCTTGTATCCCAACGCTACTCGAATCATGCAACCCGCGGATGTCGCGGCGTTCAAGCCAATAAAAAATGGCTGGAAAAAAGCCATAATTGAGTGGAGAAGAAATCATCCGTTAGAGACGCTGACTAAGGAACATTTCGCTCCCGTTCTCGAACTTGTAGTACAACGTTGTGCTAAGAGTGACACAATCAAGAATGGATTCCGTGCTTCTGGACTTTATCCTTGGAATCCAGACGCGATCGATTCTTCAAAATGTCTCGGAGGTCAGAACAAACCATCTAAATCAACAAATAGGAATATGGATGGTACATATTTGAGCTACAAAGATTTTGCAAATATTGTTGGATGTGAATTATTGGATGAATTTTCCTCGCGTAAGCAGAAGTGTGAGAATGATTCAAGTGAGAAGGCTCTCCTTTATGAGCTATGGAGAAATTTTGCGCCATTAGGAGAGGAATTTTATCAAGGAGTTGAACATTCTCACTCAAATCAACCGTTAGCAAAAAGCGTTATCATAGAAGAGCTGGGAGAAATTACGACTAACGAAGAAAACAACTGCTTTTCAATTGATATAACTGATATTCCTATTCTGTTTGTGACAGATGAAACTCAAAATCATGTTGATTCTGCAGAAGATATAATAAGTCAAAATGAAACGCAAGCCAAGTTATTGACAGAATGTGAGGGATGTTTGGGAAATTATCCTGAAACAGGGGTGAAGTTAAACGCAAACATTCCAGATAGTTCAATTCCTCTGGACAAAACATTGTGGTATGCGAAAACACCTACCAGGAAGGGAAAAAGACAGAGTGAAAAAATACCATTCGCAATTACTTCAACGCAATGGCGCAAGCAGAAATCAGAAGCAGACGATGCAAAAAGACAGAAACTCATTGAAAAAGAAGAGAGAAAGAAGCAAAGACTCCAAAAACAGATTGATAAAAGAACGACTGGGGTCACTAGACGTGCAAGCAAGAATGGCAAGAACACCAAAATTTCTAATAGCTGTTCGAAAGAAACGGAAACAAACGAAGATAATGTTGGTACGAAACAGATTTTGAGAAATTGTGACCTAAATTTAACGAGCTGTGAGGTAATTGATATTCAAAACGTTGGAGCAAATGTCGTTGATAGAAACAGCAAGTCAGAAGATCAGACTAGGATCATCGCAACTGAGCATTCCGCATCCTGGGAAGAAAAAAATGAGAATAGCATTACAAACTACAGAAAAAATGATTATGCGAAAGAGAATATTCTGTCAACAGCTGACATTAGAAGAAGCTCACCAAAGGAGAATTTTGAACAATTTGAGGAGGAAACACACGAAGAAGAGCTGGAACGAGAGAAAAAAGGTATCGAAAAAGTCAAGAAATGGCTCTTCACGGAGACAAATTCAGAAGTTAAATTGAGTTTCACAAAACAGACATTATATCAAGGGTTATGTTACTGCTGTACCAAAAATTTTAGTTCTCAAAACTGTGGAGTGAAATGTTATTCATGCAGACGTGTTTACCATGCCTCATGCATCCAACGACTCAACTTACACAAATCGACCTCCAGTATATTTACCTGTCAAACTTGTTTGAGGAATCAAAAATATGCATGGAAAGAATAAGCCTGATAGATTGGAATCAAAGGAAGAGAAATGCGTTTTGTTACTCATACATTTTGTGTTAATTTTTGTATAATATGAAATGTGATAGAGTTTCAGTTTTTCTTTTGGTATTTGTGCTTAATAAAGTTTATTTTGAATTTGAAGAACTGGCTTCATTAGTTATTTAGTTATTCCCGCTCGTTTACATGCAGTGGCCAATAACTGAAGCATCTGAGGGCCAATGACTGAGTCAGCTCGGCCAATGACTAGCTCTCAATATCTAGAAAACTAATTAATTAATTTTGCGAAATTCATTAACAGATGAGTCAATCTATCGTACTTCTCGAAGAGGTTGATCTACAACCTATCAAAAAAACACGGCGTCATCGCAATTACTGCCCTTAGTTGAATATAAGGAGCAGCGGAATCTAATTTCGAAAATAGGAGGCCAATCACTGGGTAGTTTACCCTATATATATATATATATATATATATATATATATATATATATATATATATATATATATATATATATATATGTTGATGTCGATATATATTAAAGCGATCGATGTGATATAGCTACATTTATGTGTTAAAAGATTTCAATATATAATTTTTAATCCGATATATATATATATATATATATATATATATATATATATATATATATATATATATATATATATATATATATATATATATATATACACTTAAACTTGATAGAATTTTGTAATGACAAATTCTTGCCTCTAGATTTTTAAAATTAGTTGAAATTTGTAAATATAGTTCAACATTTATGCAGACATAAAAAATATAATTTTTTTTTCGATTTAGATAAACATTGAATTTTCATTTTTCGAAAAATTGGATATATAATAAATAGGATTTATTTTGAATAAAAAAATATTTTTATAAACAAAAAAATATTTTGAATTTCAAATGAATACCAGAAGTTAATTCATACATGTTAATCCACCATGTTTTTATTTACCACCGAAAACAAAATGAAAAATCAAGTAATTTTAAAAGCTTAACATATGTAAGAGTAATTTCACTAAAGACACAAAAAGTAAAAAAGAATTTGTTCATTATTTCAGCTCTAAAATTTTGGCGTTCTCAAAAGTTTGCTGCCCTCCAAATCGTGCTGCCCTTGGCCCGGGCCTTACGGGCCTAGACGTAAATCCACCACTAGGGAAAACTATTATTTCAAAGAAAATTAATGAAACTTTAAAATAAAATTTAACTTGACCCGTTCGAAACGGAACTTTTTTTGACATCCCACAGAAATTTGAAAAAAGTAAAGATTGCATTACTGTACAAAAAACGAACTAACTCTTTAAAAAACTAAAATAAAACTTATCCAAGGAATCTGCAGCCATGTCTAAATAATACCGAAATATAACAATAATATAAACTTTTCCGAATCACCAAAAATAGCGAGCACATATCGATAAAAAATAAGCACTAAATTGATATGTTTCATACCGATAACTCGGATCATCTTCTTATCAGTCATTTTTTGTACTACACAAAAAACTGTTGTGGTTTTAAGGTGAGCAACTTTTCTAGTTTTAAGAAATGGATATAAATAATTGATTTATGTGGTAAGACTTTATGACCTAGTGTCCTCGTAAGTCAGCAAAATCCATCATTGTGCGACGGCTTTACGTCCTCTTCGAAGGGCGGAACCTGTAAACATTTAACTTGCTCAAATACAATTCCAGAACCTCGGTTGATGTTAGTGTTGCAGCACTGAAAAAGTGAAAGGGGAACGCTGGAATCGAACCCGGTACCCTCCGGTTCCGAGGCACACGTTCTTATCACAGAACCACCGAGGCTCTACCATAATTACATAAAGTCGTATGTAAATGAAAGATACCTGCCTAATTTATATTCTTCCCTTCGTTAGTCGCATGCATAAGTTCGTTAGCGATCTCAATCAAACCGGTTTTACCGAAAAATATGTTTTCCTCGGAAACTTATTTGTATTTGGGAAACTTACTATTTTGTTATCTTGTGTATTTTGAAATATTTGTATAAAAATTCGTTACCATAACGCATTTGCTGCGTACAGACTTTTTGTTGTTTTACTTAAGAAGTATGGCACCGGGGACAGAAATGGCAACAAAAAAATGTCGCTTAAATGTCAAAAAATATAGAAAACATGATTTGGGAACGAACATTTTTTGTCCGTTAGTAGCCACGATGGCATTAGAACGAATGGAGATATCGTCTTCAAATTTGGTATACAGTTATCACCCAACCAACGAACGGTTAGGATTGTTTTTGGGTAAAGTCAGGAGGTTGGGATGAATCGGCGGTGATTTGGTGAAAATTAACATTTTTTCGTCAAAACTCGCGTAATATAACGGTGCAGGGTTTGTTTATTGGAAAACGTTCAATTTTATCACACATCTGGTATTGTGTGGTGAAATTAAATGAGGGGTAGAATGTGTGGGGGTGGAATATCGATGACAGAAATTTTGATGTTTTTTGCTAAACGGCGTAAAATGTCTCAAAACATTAAACATCGAGTATTATATCGTTTCAGAAGTTTTGGGTACCGGAATATGAATATTTTCTTTGTGGTCAAGTCGTGGACCCTTAATTCATTCCATGAAAATGTATTTCTGAGGGAAGTAAATTATCACAGCTATGTGGAAGTGATTTGCAGCACTTTTTTCGCCATGACGGAGAAAACCCGGTCGAAAGATTTTGGTGGGTCACCTGTGTAAAACTTTGTATCAACTTTTGGACAAAACATTTTTGTTTTATAATATTAAATCCTATTAAATCCTTTTTATCTCAGGTATAAACGAAATAAACTGCTGCCAAGTAGACAATTTAAACATGAAGATGACCTAATTTGTATTACATTCACAATGCCTGTTTGTCCTTTTGACGTCACATACAAAGAAATGTGTTGCTGATAAACTAGATACCTTAGGACATCAACGAAAATAATATCTGCCCTCTCTTCATAACTCATATTAACCCTGTCTTCTCCATTTTCATGAAATGATTTAAATAAGACAAGAAAGGAATGCTGATGAGAGCCTGGCACTGCGAGGCTTATTAATTAGCTGAATTGGAAAGTGAAACTAAAGCAAATAATACCACCTCTCTGAGTTATAACTCTACTAAATTTAATTTCATTTGTTTGATGAAAGACAGCCAGCATTCCAATTAAAGTTCCCGGTCTTATTTCATCACTAAAACTTTGTTGTGTATAATTATGTCACAAGTGTGTTGAGCGAAAAAAAAACCCGCTAAGAAAGCGAAATGTTTTCTTCCACTGTATGTATAAATATTGTCGATATACGCCGCATGTATCCTGATTTAAAAAATCTCTGGACGCAGCAAGTGCGTTATGGTAGCGAATTTTCTTAAACATATTTTTAATAGCAAATGTCTTTCTTTGGTGAAAGCAGGCATCAAACTTGGTTGCCTATATAGTAGAAACAATGTACCATATTTCATTGAAATAAATTTATTGTTTGAAAATATATAAACAGTTTTCAAAAGTTTAGATGCAGCAAATGTGTTATGGAAGTGAATTTCCATAAAAATGTTTTTAATAGCAAATGCGAGCAGGCATCAATCTGATTATCGGTATAGCCTATATAGTAGAAACAATGCACTATATTTTATCAAAATTACCTATGGTTTGAAAATATCCAAAAATTTTCCGAAAATAAACTTAAATGTTGGTTTTCTAACTAACAAAGCTTACGTTAATAGCAAATTGAGGTATTGAAATTTGAAGGATTTAATGAAAATTCGGTAAATTTGCAGATTAGCCCCCGAACGCTTTTCAACAAATTGTTTTCAGAAACATTACTAGGACCCCACCTGGATGCACAAACCACAAGAAAAATTTCTTGTTCACACCCCCCAAGGAAGTTACGGGACTGGGAGTGAATAGGGGTGCTGTGCGGGGTAGGCAGGGTTTAAGGGGAATATGGCTTCAAGATGTGAAAAAGACAGCTTTTTAGCGCGCTTTATTTGAATTCTCTGCTCATATTTCCTTTTTACTACCTACCCCGCCCAGCACCCCTACTCACTCCTGGTCCCGTAACTTCCTTCGGGGGTGTGAACAAGAAAATTTTCTTGGGGTTTGTGGATCGGGGGGGGTGGTGGTGGTCTAGGCAGGTTTATAAAAACAGTGCTTTGAAAAGCGTTGGGGAATTAAACTGCAAATTTACCGAAAATTCGATACCAAAACGCACTTACTGCGTCTAGACCTTTTTCTTACAAACGCATCATATTTAGATAAAAAATGCAAAAATGTATTAACGAACTTGTTCTACGAAAATTAGCTAAAAAATTATACACCCCTACTCACTCCTGGTCCCGTAACTTCCTTGGGGAGTGTAAACAAGAAATTTTTCTGGGGGTTTGTGGATCCAGGGGGGGCCCTAGGCAGGCTTGTGAAAACAGTTTTTTGAAAAGCATTCGGGAGCTAAACTGCAAATTTACCAAAAGTTCGCTACCAAAACGCACTTACTGCGTCCAGATTTTTTTCTTACAAAGGCATCATATTTCGATAAACAATGCAAAAATGCATTAACGAATTTGTTCTACGAAAATTAGCTAAAAAAATATAGACCGTTAAACCATAAACTTCACTAAACCTACAGCGAAAGCATCAACTTAACCAAACTGACAGCCAAAGCATCAAAGAAAGGGTCTATTTCAAATGAATTTTCTGTAAATATTTTAGTAAAATGAAGGGCAATGACGGTTGAAACTGAAACTTAACGGTTTGCAGAACACTCTACTTGCAACATGTTCTTTTAAAAATCCGTATTTATTTCACGTTATTTGCCTAAACATTGCCAATTTTGACGTTTAAAATTGCGAGTTTGACGTTTTGAGGAAAACTCCACAATGTGTTTCTTTAACTGTCCATAACTTCTTTGTCTTTAAAGCTAGAGATCCAAATTTTGGAGTTCCCTCTTTATAATACAAACACGCGTACCAACTTTGGGTGCCCTTGCTTTGTTATTTCTGAAGATATGAATTTTTTTAGAAAGAAAACACAAAATTTTCCGGGAAAACCTGGTTATATTTTCCTGGCTAACGAACTTATCCAAGCCACTTGCAAAAGGAAGGTACTCACCAAATTTGATCAATATTGGTCCATTATTTTTTTAGTTATCGGTCGGATATATATATATATATATATATATATATATATATATATATATATATATATATATATATATATATATAAACACAGATCTCCTAATTAGCGAATTAAAAAAAATCGCTAAAAGTATCTTTAGAAATACTTATACACGGTGTTTCATTAGTCCGTACAGAAAACTTAAGGGGTTTTCTTATTTTTTATAGATATGCACAATAATTTATATTTCTAAAAAATCCCGAAATACGTCAATTTAAATTTAAAATGACATCCTGCAACGTGAAAATGTCACCCCTACATTCAACCCTCTTCAAGTGACAACCCCCAAATTTTAAATAGGAAGTTGGGGCTTGTGACATCTCATTTGAGAGATCTCTTTGTTCTTTATAAAAAAACAATGGTTTAAATTTTTTCAAAAATTATCATAAAAAAAGAAACTCATCTGATTGACGGAGTTTGCTACAATACACTGAAAAATTAATAACTAATCGCGTTCAATTATTTATAATAAGAAAGCAAGCAAAAACAATTTGAGTGTACTTTTTGGGCGGTATTAATTAAACAGAAGACACAAAAAGTTATGAATCTTGTTCATAGATGGCAATGTTAGTTTTGTTTGAAACGCGTTGGCAACTTTCTGTGTGAATGTAACCGAATATCATTAGTTGTCAGTTGCTAACTGTAATTCATGGTTCATTTAAGAGAAATGGATTAAAGAACAATTCTACAGATGACGGGTTACGGAGATAAAACACGATCGGAGATCGAAGTTGCTCGTCTATTTCAAGAAAAATTTCCCAACAATTTGAGGGTCCTTTTTGAACGGTATTAATTAAAAATAAGACATACAAAGTTATTAATTTTTTGCGCTGTTGGCAATGTTAGTTATGCTTAAAAAGCCTTAGCAATTTGCTGTGTTTGTAACCGCATGACAGTAGTTGTCAGTTGTTAACAACAATTCTACAGATCGAAGTTGCTCATCTATTCCAAGAAAAATGTTCCGATTTGCCGCCTATCTTCCAAGGGGCAATTAGAAAAATTAATAAACTATTTCGCGAGCTTGAACATGTAAGGAAGATACAAAAAACCTTCGAATGTACTGAGTATTAATAGCAATTTGGATGTAATGCTTGAGTTGAAGGAAAGTCCACATATTTCTAGTCGACAAGTAGTCACAACATCGGATGTTAGCCATTTATCGATTAATCGAATACTAAAGGAAATAAAATGCATGCCTATATATTGATACAAACTCAGGGGCTCATGGACGACAAAGGTAGGTAAAGAAAATATGTAAGGACACTCTAAGGCATCAATCTGCCTACTCCTTAGAGCGATGGACAAAGGTGGGTTGGGTTGTTGTAGCTCGATTACGGGGCCTCAATCTGCCTACTCCCCAAATCTCGCCGGAGATCGTCTGTGAGGTCTCAGTGTGTTCAACCCTCTGAGGCCTAGGGTTGAACACACTGAGACCTCACAGACGATCTCCGACGAGATTTGGGGGTAGGCAGATTGAGGCCCCGTAATCGAGCTACAACAACCAAACCCACCTTTGTCCACCGCTCTTAGGAATAGGCAGATTGAGGCCTTAGAGTGTTCTTACATATTTCCTTTACCTACATTTGTCCACCACTCTAAGGAGTAGGCAGATTGAGGCCTTAGAGTGTCCTTACATATTTCCTTTACCCACCTCTGTCCACCACTATAAGGCGTAGGCAGATTGAGGCCTTAGAGTGTCCTTACATATTTCCTTTACCTCTTGAAAATGGTTCCAAAACAGGAGCCGAAACGAAGAGTTTCCAAAAATTCTGGACGCGGTTTAACCCGAGAACCAAGTATATCTCACATTAAAGATCACGGAAATCTTTCTGAACATATATATATATATATATATATATATATATATATATATATATATATATATATATATATATATATATATATATATATATATATCACACCCATCACCCAAAAAATAATAGTCCGATTTTGATCAAATTTGGTGAGTAGATTCCTTGTGCCAAGTGGATTCGATCGTATTGTTAGCCAGAAAAAGCGGCCCAGTTTTACCGGAAAATTTTGAATTTTCTTTCGGAAATCTCAGGAAATAATAAAGTAAGGGCAAATAAATTTGCTGCGCGGGTTTATATTATAAAGGATAAACTACGTACAAAAAGCTAGACCTGTAAGTTAAAAAGAAAGAAAGTTATAGGCTTTTAAAGAAAACAGGTTTGTGGTTTTCCTCTTAACACGTCAAAGTCGCGACTTGAAAGGTCCAAATTGGCAACTTTTAGGCAAAGAACCTGTAACGCGTAACGTAGAGATAATGTTGCAAGAAGAGTGTTTTTGCAAACCCTTAAGGTTCAGCTTCAACCGTCATTCCTTCATTTTACTAAAATATTTATAGATTGTTCATTCCAAATAGACCCTTTCTCTGATGCTTTGGCAGTAGTTTTAGTTATTGAGTTGATGGTTTAATAGTTTATAAGTTTTTGCGAATTTTCGTTGGAAAAATTCGCTAATGAGAAGAATACGATTTTTGTATTTTGAAAAATTTCTTCACATGAACGCGAACTAGACCCCTAGAACACATATCCGGGGTTTCTGTCGGCTTTTTTGTTTGTATACAGGGTGATGCATTTATACGGAAAAGCTCAATATATATATATGTTATTATACAAGATACGAAAAAAAAATTGTATACGCTTATTATATGGTATCTTGGGCTGCATCAATTAAAATTATTCTAACAATCAGAGGTTGGCCCATAACGTTGGTTATACAAATTTTTTTTCGAACATCCCTTATATCATAGCATTTTTCCATTTTTTTTATCGAATTATAATGCATGTTTGTATGGAAAAGAAATTGATAGCGATCATCGTTTTCAAGTTATTTCAATTGCTTTGTAATTTTTCACATTTCTGGCACATATCAAAATCATGATACGGCGTTTTGTAACCCATAGATAACAGAGTCCCATAAAAGTGACACATTCAGAGAGGTCTTGGTTTATATTATTCGTCGAAAATGGACATGTATACAGGGCACTCTCAAATAATGACTGAACTTAAAGAAAGGCCAAACTGCCGTAATTCAATTGTTTCAAATGGAACATCTTGTATTTTGTGTTTCAGAAGTAAAGGGCATAATAATATAAAATTTCTGAACGCAGCAAGTGCGTTATGGTAGTGAATTTTTATTAAATGTTTTGAACTTGGATAACTCAATTGTCGATAAACTTAGAAAGTTCAGTTTTGGTACGTAGTAAGACCTTTCCCAAAGCAACATGTCCGCTGAATGTCATTAAAATAGCTTTGTAATTTACGGAGAAAAATTTTTTCCAAATAAAACTCAAAATTTGAAAAACACAATTTTCTATAAACTAAGAAAGTTGAGTTTTGGTGCATAGTAAGACATTTCCTAAGGCAACGTATTTACTAAATTACATTAAAATAGCTTTGTAATTTTCGGAGTAAAAATTTTTTTCGAAAGAAAACTTAAAATTTTCCCGGAAAACCTTGTCCGATTTTCCTGGCTAACGAACTCGTCACAGCCATTAATAAAAGAAAGTACTTGCTGAGTTTCATCGAAATCGGTGAATTATTTTTTGAGTTATTGGTTGGATATATATATATATATATATATATATATATATATATATATATATATATATATATATATATATATGAAACTGACCCCGGACATGGGTTCTAGGGGTCCTAGTTCGCGCTCTTTCAAGAATCCACCATCGATACCTCTCTATTAGTGAATTTTTTAAAATAAAAATTCACTAATGTAATAATGTTTAATAAGTTATTGTGAAAAAATGTTTTCAGATAATTAAAAAATTGTTTGTAAATTTTCATGCAATTTTTTTTGCGAGTTTTGTTAAAAAGCTCTTTGGGATTAAATAACTTGCAGAGGTTCGTTAACCAGGAAAATCAGACCAGTTTTTTCGGGAATATTTTAAGTTTATTTTCGAAAATTGTTGGCACTTTCTCACAGAATAAAGTTATTTCTGTGAAATGTGGTACCTTTTATCTTCAAGTTAAACCATAAAAAGTAACCTTAGATTCTGTAGAACACCCTGTATAGCTTGTACACAAAAGAGAACATTATTACGATATCTACGGTACCTCATTAATCAAAGGACCTAAAGTATTAAAGGGATGCCAGTTATTTATTTGTTTGTTTTTGTTGGAGGAACAGCTCAAATAACAAAGCTGTTCTAACTTTTGATGCTAGTTTTTATAATTTTTCCTTTTTTTAGAGAAATTGTGATTTGGATAAAGGCCCCAGAAATAAAAACACACATTTAGTATTAACAAAATGACTTTATTTATTTATTTATTTAACCCTTTTTGTTCGGGTTTGTCAAGTTTTTTTTACACACAATACACAAAAGGTCGGCAAATATGTTAGCCAGTTTATTAAAACCGTGAATTAATTATCAAGTGAATTACAAAATTTAATTAATGTTACTTAAAAATTGTTAAATCATGAAATAAAGTTAATTATTAGAGCTTCACCATAAAAAGAAGAGGCTTCTCTTATACGAAATATAAGTCAACTTGTACCTTTTTTAAATTTTAATTATTACTTATTAATACTAAATTACAGGAAAATAACAAAAGAAAAAATATTGACAATTAGTCATTGTACAAATTCTAATACAACACACAAATTTTGTTCGAAGAGGATACAGTTTATGTTAGTATCAGAACACAAAAGTTTGGCATTTAATACAATAACTTTTTTTTAAGTTAACGTCGAACTATTTCTGCGACTATGGCCAATCACAGACGCCAAGGAGCAGTTTCACCTCACTATCCTGGAAATTTTTCCAAACCACTGCCTTTCTGTAGGAGGGGTAGGGATCTTTAACGTGCCCAACATCGCATAGACACGGGACCGATGGCTTTATGTCCGTTCCGAAGGGCGGAATGTGCAGACATACAACTTGCTCAAATACAATGCCAGAACCTTGGTTAATGTTAATTTATCACAGTTTATACTAAAAAAGTGAAAAGGAAACCCTGGAAAACGAACCCAGTACCCTACGACTCAGAGGCACATGTTCTTACCCCTGAACCACCGAGGTTCTAATAACAAAAGTTGGTAAAACAATTATGAAATATACACTTAAATAATATGAAAACTCTTTGTTTATTTATGCAATAATGTCATTATTACCACAAAAATAGTAATTAAAAGGTTAATTAGCACTCACTACTTTCAGCACTGATATCTTGTATCTTGCCGAAATATCTCCTACACTCGGTATATAGTTTTTACAGGTAATATGCTGATGGTTTAATAAAACTTTTGTTAACACCTGTATTAGCCCATACAGCCGCTTGGTTGTTTAGGCTGGCTGCCATAATGACTTATGACAAGCAATCACCTGGAATCTACCTTCGTATTTCGAAATTTGTTAACAAGATTCTGAAGGATTGTCTCACAATAATTGTGAAACGGGTAATTTTTTATCTGGTAACACCGTGGAATGAAAATGTGCCTGTACGTAAGAGGAAGCTCTTCGATTATGAAGACGTTAATGACTCTGCGGTTATTCCGGAAAACCCTGATTGAAATAAATTTCCTTAGTTGATTGCACACTTACAAATAAATTGTATTGCAACTCACCCAGTGATTAAACCGAGGTTCAAAACAATAGGGACAGCTTGAAACTGCACCGGCACAGAATACGTGGTAAAGGCACCACTAGTCTACAATCGAATGCCGGTCATGGTTCTCAAAAATCAAACTTACCACGCTGGCCTTGTTGCGCGCAAGGCCATTACTATTAGTTCGAAAGAGTGAGAGATGAATGTGAAATTTGTCACTACAAGTGTCGTGTCATCGCTGTTTTGCCTCATTTTAAACGGCCAAGCGTTCTCATTCGATGTTTCAAAATAGAATTGCTCTAAATAGTGGTCGTATTCCTCACGCATTTATGGCAAAAAACGTGCAGGTTTGAGCTTGACGAGAATCATTTACTGCGTACCTAATGGTCACGGAAATTTACCAACAAATTTTAACTAAATACTACGCTAATCTCTCTTTAAAATAATATTTATAAAGCGAATGTATTGGTGGCGAATTTTCGTACACCCGCTAAATGATTTTTTTACGGAATTTAATTTTAGGTAACTTTTTAACGTAATTAAATCAGATGTTAATATGATTTTGATGCAAATTCTGGCATTTAAACAAGCTGTAAAAGTGGAGCGTCACCGTTGTAATTACCGTCTATATTTAGGTGATAAAGATATGTCTCACTTACCTTGTACAAACCATGTTTATAATCATTTTGCAATCGAATCCTTTAACAAGTTAATTGTAATTATACTGGGTGGTGAGGTACCCAGACACAGCTGAGAAAAATACAGCTCCGGTATATATGGAATAATGGAAACCACTTAAAAAAAGAATAAACAGAATCTTTTGAAAAAAAAATGTTTGGACTATTTTTGGACATATTTTTGCGTGACCATGGAATTTTTTGACAGCTTAAATTGTCAACTTTATAACAACCAGAATTTTTTTAAAATGAAAACCTTACTGTTTTTGCAATCTACGAATTATTACGGAAATGGGGTCATAAAATTTTAATGTGGTTGGATAACAAAAATTTTGAGAAAAAACAAATTTCTCTCTATTATTATTTGCATCGGTTCCCCAATAAATAAAAAAATATTAAAATGCATCGCAGTATCATCCATTGCTTCTAAAACATAAATCGAGGCAAGCACTTGCAAATGTTTCTTGCCTCACTGATTCTAGCTGCACCTAGAATCCGAACATTCAGGTCATCAAATTTGCTTGGCCGCTCTTTGTACACTTTATATTTCAGATGACCCTATAACGAAAATTCCGCATGGGTTTAAATCAAGCGACGGAGCTGGCCACTCTGTTTCTCTCTGACATTCAATCTATCTGCCCGAGAAAACGTTATTTAAGAAATTTTGGAGCCAAAATGGGAAGGTGCTCTATTTTGTTGGAACCATACATCCTGATACTCACCATAGCGATTTTGTATTCCTGAGAGGATACCTACTATCTTTTAATAAATTTATAAATTTTTAAGTCTAGTTTCCTTCGATTAAGAGTGGTCCAATTAACTCATCTCCGATAAAAGACAAATGTGGGTCAGGTCGATAAAAAATATTACAGGCGGCAATGCCGCACTAAACGTTTTTATTGAACGTAAGACTAATTAATTATTAGTCATACATGTGTATAAGACCACCGTGTATATATATATATATATATATATATATATATATATATATATATATATATATATATATATATATATATATATATATATATATAGATATATATATATATATATATATATATATATTTAGAATTTTCATTATCCAACCTACTGAAATTTGAGGACCCCGTGTGCAGAATATTGTGTACATTGCACAAAAATATAGTTTTCGTTTTGAAAAGAACAGTTTATTGTTATCAAGGCGACCATTTGAGCTTCGAAAAATTTCAAGCCCACAAATACCAGGTCAATAAAAGGTACCGGAACGCTTAAATATCTTTAAGACCGCTACAGTTAAGCGGATATCGGCACTGTTGCCAGTTTTCCCAGTTTTGCGCTACACGTAGTCTTTTTGTTATCTTAAATACAATGCCTCATATATTTTTATTGCAGTGAATTGGACGTCTTAAATTTGGAGAGAGCCCAAATTTTTTCCTTACTAGCAGCTGAGATACGACAACACTCCATTTTCCGTAAAAAGTACCGGAACGCTTAAATATCTTCAAGACCGCCAAAGTTACGCCTACAAAAATCGTCACTTGGGCGATTCTGGGTATGCGCAATTGAACAATGCTATTGGCACTGTTGTCAGGATTCCCAGTTTTGCGCTACACGAATAAATTATGAGATATGAAGGTTATTTTTTCATAAAATGATTGGCAGCTTTGCCTTACACTTTATCCAGGCGTGCTTGAAAGCCAAGGAGCGAAACAACATCGACAACACAACAATAACGCTAATATAAAAACGAAATTAAATGCCAACGGCTAAAACAACAATAACTTATCAGTTTATAGTAGATACATCACTAGTTTTTAATTAAATGTTAAAAGTGGGCCCCATTATTTGCCAGGCAGAATCCAAGTCGACCATAAAACTCTCGCAGTTTGTTGCTCAACATATTCGGTATTATACGCAACTTCGGTGCGGATTCTTTCGCAGAGTTCATCTCACTTTTCTGGACGAATTTTTTAGACACGGTTCTTCAAATTACCCCACAAGAAGATGTCCAGTGGAGGCATATCAGGGGATCGAGGTGGCCATTCCATTGCACCACGTCTTCCTTTTTGGGCGTCCGGTTTTAGGAAAACCTTTTAATGGGCCCTGTTTCCTGGTACCGTAGTTAAATTCTGTGTACGGTGGACTTTTTAATGTGTTGGTTAAGATAGCGGTCATTAAACAACTCGTAAAAGTCTTTATATGCCCTTGTCATATTTCTATATCCATGGAAAATCAAAATGTAGATACGTTGGATCTCTGATAGAACAAAATCCATAATAAAATTATAATTTTGTAATCAGTACAACATTAAGCTTCTTACTGACAGTGATGTGTTTAATTTGTCAGTGTCGTCGCATGGCGACGAAAAACAGAATCAGGTGTTTTCCTCTAGCTGAATTTATTGATTTTTATTGTAAAGTTTAATTTAAGTAATCAAAAAGTATCCTCCAAAAAAAAAAAACATGCATCGAGGATACGATTAAGGAATAAAAAGTTCGGGACGCAGCAAGTGCGTTGTGGTAGTGAATTTTTTTAAATGCTTCAAATTTGAATAACTCAATTTCATATAGATTTAGAACATTGAATTTTGGTACGTAGTAAGGCCATTTCTAAGGAAACATATATACTAAATTTCATTGAAATAACTTAGGGAGAAAAATTTTTTTTTCGAAAGAAAACTCAAAATTTGAGTAACTCGATTTTCTATAAACTTATAAAGTTGAATTTTGCTAGCTTGTAAGGCCTTTCCCAAGGAAATATATGCGTCAAATTTCATTAAAATAGATTTGTAATTTTCGGAGAAAAATTTTTTTTGGAATGAAAACTCAATATTTTTCTTCTGGGAAAACCTTGTCCGATTTTCCTGGCTAACGAACTCATCCAAGCCATTATAAAAAGAAAGGCATCTGCTGAGTTTCATCGAAATCGGTTAATTATTTTTTGAGATATCGGTTGGATACATATATATATATATATATATATATATATATATATATATATATATATATATATATATATATATATATATGTATATATATATATATATATATATATATATATATATATATATATATATATATATATATAAATTTGAAACTGACCCCGGATATGGGTTCTAGGGGTCCTAGTTCGCGCTCATTTGAAAATTTGTTTGCAAAGTCTCACCATCGATACCTTTCTAATAGTTTTTTTTTTAAATAAAAATTCACTAAAAGGCGAATCAAATTCTATATTATTTTTCAGTAGTATAAACGGGCGTCTAAAAATAATAACGTAACTTGTACGCATTTTACGAAACAAGTAATGAAAATATGGTAACACTGCCGATAACATTGTTCAATTCCGCATGTCCAGAAACCTTCAAATAGCGATTTTTGTAGGCGTGACTTTAGCGGTTTTGAAGATATTTAAGCGTTCCGGTACCTTTTACTGAAAATGTAGTGTTGTCATTTCTCAGCTACTAGCCACTAGCTTACTAAACTTGAGACGTCCAATTCACTGTAATAAAAATAAATGGGGCATTCTATTTAAGATAACAAAAAGACTACGCAAAACTGGGAAATCTGGCAACAGCGCCGATATCATTGTTCAATTTAGCATGCCCAGTAACGCCCAAATGCCGATTATTGTAGGCGTAACTTTAGTGGTCTTGAAGATATTTAAGCGGTCCGGTACTTTTCACTAACCCGGTACGTCTGATGTTGCATTATAGATTTGGTATAAAGGATTGAAAAAAACAAACAAAAGCTAGGTCTTAAAGCAATTTATTTAGGTAAATATTTACATGGAAGTCACTCATCAACACACAGTAATTAGGGTATAAAACATTTAATCATTTCACATAGCTATAGAGAATGATATACATGCATATATACAATATCAACACGTAACAGATTTTTAACACTGTATTTTTACAGATATGTTACCATTTTAATAAGATAGATAGTTTATATTTTTTTCAAAGTGTCTTTATTTAAACCCTGTGTCTTAAAGTCTATCAGGAAGAAACTTGTGTGGTCCAAACTGATCGTGGACTACCAATTCTTTATTCTACGGGGTATACGATTTATTGTTTTCCGATTGTTTTAAATCCATGTGATGAAATACCAGAATTCTAAATGTATAAAAAATTAATTGTCGCTATTTTTAATGCATTTTAACTACCACTTTTAGTAATACAGGATGAATTTATAATTTTATGGAAGGGTACCTAAAAACAGTTAAACAGACTAAAATAAAATTTGTGGATATTTATTGATTTAGTATTTATTTATTTATTTAAATGCCCAACAGAAACAATATTCTCTTACAGGACATTAAAGATAAAGTAATATCATCAGAATAACAATACACAACAATCTAAAAAACATTAAATATATAAGCATTTTGGAAAAACAACAGCATAATTATTAAAAAAATATAACAATAAAAAAAATAAAAATCTAACAATTTGTAACGATTGCGTCTCGTTACTACTTTAAATATTCAAAATAAACCCGTAAAAGACTTAATTAATAGCCGACAATCCAATATCTGTAAAGCAATTCATGTTTTAATTTCAAAAATTATTTGATGAAAAGGCGTAAATGTTTAACTACCCTGAACACCGTACTGTATTTTAATTGTGTAGGTTAAAATTCAATATATGTTTGCCATGAAAAACTACCTCGCATTATTACTGAACAAATATTTCCAGGAACGAAATAAGCATTGAAAATATTCGTTAGGCATATTCTAGAACAAAATATTGTTTATCTTGGAAATCCTTATCGGTGATGTCACCCACAAACGACCGTTTGAACCGTTGAACAAGTTCCCGGCAAAACCGTCAACTGTAGACACGGGAACTGTGACGGACGGAAAGAGGGGTGAGAGCTGAACGGCACAGCACGCGGGCTCGGAGGGTCTCTGCCTGGCGCTTGTCGAATAAACATCTTTTAGTTTCGGTGAAAGAATTATCTTAAAACGGGGTTATAATATTCTTTCTGTTATCTGTACTACCTGATGATTATTGTCAGTGATTGTTTAAAGTAATTTAAACGATTTTTAAATTTAAATAAACATCGTATTTAGCCTAAAACGCGAGTTAAGTTGTGGCTCTTTGTTCCGACCTGTTGATTTCTTGCCTTAAATCATGAGTTCTTGGTTATTACCGAACTTTAAGTCAATTGGCAGTGAATTTCAGTTGAGGCAATTCACGTTTTAATTGCGATTTGCAAAGTTTCCATCTAGCGAGTTTAAAACATCGACATAGGTGTCAAATGGTCTTATAGTATTGGAGCAATAAATCCACCGGCCTAATAATCGCCAATGAGAAGTACCACTTGTTTTCTCCAGCTTCTTCTCTTTTATTGGAGTCTCTGTGAACCTGTGTCAGGTACTCATAGTTGATCCCACTTGGAAAGCATCTTCACGGGGTCATCAGGTAACTCGATGCAGGAAGACTTGGTGAGTCTCTATAAAATTTCTATCTGAACCAGCAGAATTTTTCATGCAGCAATCTAACATCTGAAGTTTTATAAGCTGAACTTTTAAATCACTTAATCAACTTTGAGCTTAAACAATGTCAGGGAGGTGCTGTTAGAATAACTGTACATTTCCTGTTTAACCTGTAGAATTTTTGTCAATTTTGTAAATTTAAACACATAGTTTTTGAAATTGTAATTAGCAAATTTTGTCTGTAAAATATCTAACCTATATACTCTCTTTAATATCTCCCATTTTCAATAAATAATGTAGAAATTTCACGTAGGAGTATATTAAATTTTTTAAATGGAGCCTCACTCAAAGAACTGGCTAGTTAACCCATTGAAAAATCAAGCAATTGACAAACGTTAAGTAATTTACCTAATCATTTGTGTTTATTTTGAGCTGTAAAATACAGCATTTGATCTTTAATATACCTCAAGTAATTAATATTAACCTATTAGTAACATGCAACTATCTTTATCTTATTGTTTTGTCATATGTATGTGAATTAACAATTTCTTGTTATTGAAATTCTTGCTGCATATATAATTTCTATTTGTGTGCAATTAATGTTTATTTGAGATTTATCAACCATTTTATTTCATTTTGTTCGCTATTCCAAATTTAATTTATATGAATAAATTCAATGTTTTCTTATATTACTATATCAGTTTAATCGAAGAGAAATTCCTTCCTAATATCTCCTTTCTTTTGGCGTCAGCGCAAACAATTAATTCTTATTAACGATTATCTAGATATCTAAATTTCTATATAACCTGGCACTAGTCTAAAGCGTCCACAAATACAGGACTCTGGGCAGTGCAGAACAAACAAGGAAAAAGAACGTGAGTATCAAGCTACATCCAGATCTGTCAACCTCCTAAAAATATTGCTAATCTTAATAAATATGATAATCTGATAGATAGCTATTTTAGGGTAGGGTTTATAGGCGATCGTGACCTCACTATTGAGTAGATCTATATCCATCTGAGGTCAATCACAATATACCACGGTTCTAGTAGTTAAGTTTTTTTGAAGGAGGTTACAAACTCTGGTTTTACACAGAAGCTATCCAGAGACCAAATAACAAAATATAATGTTTACTCTAATCAGCCCTAAAAATGTGTATGTGATACAAACGGCAGACTGTGATTTAAAGAGTCTGCGTTTATGTCACATCTTTGGCAGGTCCTATTAAAGTTCGTTAAAACGAAATAGAGGAGATACACTATCATTAAATTGGACATCCTGAGAACGTTAAAGTAAAGAGAAAGAACAAGCATTTGGACGCTGCACGAGTAAGTTAATCTGGAATAAAATGTCTGCAGAATCCATTCTGTTATGTAGCAGACTATATAAGAATTTCAGTGACAGATCTACTCTACGACTAAGCAATTACATCTCATTAAATTGCAGGAGCAAGCTTTGTTGCTCGACACCTCTAGGTGGGTATGAACTATTAATTTTAAAATAGAGGTGCTTAACCAACTTTCGTTGAACTGACTTCAGGACCCGGCCAGCCTTGACCTATGCATCCCCTGCATGAGCCACCGCGGCCGCAACAAACATCAAGACCCTTCAAATCATCCAGAATAAAATTCTGAGAATGGTTACCGAAGCGCCATGGTTTGTCAGAAACAGTCAGATTCATTCTGATCTGGAAATGCCTGCGATGCTTGAGTTTATAACTCAACTATCCACAACTCAGTTCGCAAAAGCCGCTTCTCACCCAAATGCTCTTCTCCGTAGTGCCGCCGACTACGATGAGTAACTTCGACATAGGCATAAATGTCCAAAGTTTATATTTACCCGCTAACGCCCCCGCGGCAAAAACAGATTGGAAACATTCAAACCCAAACGTCATTGTGTGTAATCTTTCCGACGGAGGTAGGGACTAAGGTCCGGCACTTCAGGGAGCGGAGTTTTAGTGAGTAAGATTCTCACAGTAGCTCGATATTCCACGCACTACGGTGTCGGAATGAGGTCTACATGATGCATTTCTCCCTCCTGTATCCAAAAACAAAGAAAAAAAAAACAAACAAAAAACTGACTCCAGACTGGATACATAACAGTTATAATATGGGCTCCTCACCAGACAACAGTACTTAAGCCTCGACGTAACGTAACCTTAGTAGAGTGTTATTAGAGTTTGCAAATTGACAAAAGTTACTGCAATTTCTTATCAAAAAGCCAACCATGACTAGAGCCAATAATACTGTCTGCAAAACATGGTAACGAAAAGAAAGCTGAGGGTCCAATATAACCCTCAAATCTGTCACTGTGCCGCTGCAACGGCACATAATGACGACAATTAACTTTAAAATAGAGGTACTTAAGAAACTTTTGTTGAACTGACTCCAGATTTGATATATAACAGTTATAATATGGGATCCATACCAGACAACAGTACTAGAGCCTCGACCTAATGTAACCATTATAGAGAGTTTTTAGAGCTTGCAAATTAACAAAGTTTTTGCAATTCCTTATCAAAAAGCCAAGCATGCCTAGAAATGATACACCTGCCTGCATAACGTGATTGGTAGAGGAAAGCTGAGGGTCGAAAATAACCCCCAAGCCTGTCACTGTGTTGCTGCAACGTCGTAATAATGATATGATTACGTATAGGTAAAAAAGGTGGGATTTTTTTTCCTGGAAAAACTTATTACCTTGCACTTAGATCTCTAAGTGCAAGGTAATGAGTTTATGTTAAGAATATTCTGATCACATCACGCATACACCCTGTCAAGTCCTGCTTGAGCGGTACAGCGTCCTGAACAGAACCAATCCGTGTATACAATTTAAGGTCACCGTAGAGAGGAGCTGTCTGTTTGTAGCCACGATAACTTTAGAACGAATCGAGATATCGTCTTCAAATTCGGTATACAGTTAGCACTCGACAAACGAACGGTTTGCATTGTTTTTGGGTAAAATCGCTTTAGCGGGTAGTGGATGAATGGGGGGGATTTATTTGGTGAAAATTGACATTTCTTCGTTAGAACTCGAGTAATGTAACGTTTTAAGCTTTATTTATTAGAAAACTTACAATTTCAACAAACGTCTGGTATTCTGTGTTGTAATTAAATTAGAGGTTGAATGTGTGGGGTGGAATATTGTTGACAAAAATATATAGGATTGTGTATTGAAAACGATACAGACCGATTTGCGTCTAGAGAATTTTTTGTAAGAAACGCCGAAACATGTCAGTTTTAATATTGAGGGGGACATGTTTTGGAATAAAATTCAACATTGTCACATCAACCCCTTAAGGGAGTTGATAACAACCCTTATATTTTAAATAGGGAACATGGGTCGAGTGTTACATCATTTGAAAGCTTTTTCTTTTCTGAATTCAGCACACTAATCTTTTTGGAAGTTTTATCAACTCATTTAAAAATTATTCAAACTTGAAGATGCAAAAACGTATTTCACTCATTCCGATAAGAAATGCCCTCATAGTCAATGTTTTCTTGGTTTGTAAATAAAAAATTGACTATCGGAACATTTCTTATCGGAATGAGAGAAATGTGGGTTATTATTACAGTTAATCGGTCGGTTTGATACTTGATAGTACTACCGAAAATTAATTTCACAATGGTGTATTCTGTAGAAGAAAGAGTTGAAATAATTACTCTTTTTTTCATAAACGATGCCTGTGCCAACCGCACCGCAAATTTGTTTAATGAACGACATCCAAACAGACATGTTAACAGAAAATACATTTTGGAGTTAGTTTCAAAGTTTCGACAAAGTGGTTCAGTAGCCAACGAAAAACGGGATCCTGAACGTGCATTTCCGGTTATAAATGAGACTACTGAGATTGAAGTTTTAGGACAAATTGCTGCAGACCCAACTTTGAGCACGAGAAAATTGGCCACTGTTTCAAACATCAAAAGAAGAACTATTCAGCGAATATTGAAGCATCATAAATTTCACCCGTATAAAATTCATCTTGTACAATAACTGAATGAAGATGATTTTGATCGGCGGCTGGAGTTTTGTGAAGTTATAACTGCACGAATAGCTGATAACGGGAACTTTATGTTCAATATCTGTTTTTCAGACGAGTGTAGGTTTTTATTAAACTCTACAGTCAATCTTCATAATTGTCGTTATTGGGCAGATAATAATCCAAGAAATTTTCACGAAGTCCACACTCAAACTCCACAGAAATTGAATGTCTGGACTGGCATTTTTGGAGACCGTTTAATCAGACCAATTTTTCTTGATGGCAATTGGAGTGGCGAAACGTATTTGGAGTTATTAGAAGATATCGTTTACCCTCTACTAATTGACATTGTTGAAAATGATGATCGCAATCAATTAGTGTTTCAACAAGGTGGAGCTCCTCCGCATATTTCACAACGTGTTAGGGAGGTTTTGAACAGAGAGTTTCCAGGACAATTGATTGAGCGTAGAGTTGAGTGGTCCCCTAGATCACCGGATTTAACTCCTTTAGACTTCTTTTTATGGTGCAATTTAAAGAGTAGAATTTATGCAACAGAACCAGAGTCTCTGGAAGAATTATGACGACGCATTGTTGAAGAATGCCGTCTAATAATTCCACAAATGCTCCAGAATGTCAGAGCCCGTTTTGAACAAAATTTGTACTTTTGTATGGAAGCTGGTGATCAACAATTTGAACACTTACTTAACTGTATAAACATTTTTGAACGTTTGGTTTTGTTTTTTAGCTTTTTTTAACGAAAAATTGACTAATTAGTGCATTTCTTATCACAATGAATGAAATACGTTCTTGTAACGCTAACTGTGAATAATTTTTAAACGAGTTGATAAAACTTCCAAAAAAATTAGTGAGATGAATTCACAAAAGAAAGAGCTTTCAAATGATGTAACACTCGACCCATGTTCCCTATTTAAAATATAAGGGTTGTTATCACCACCCTTAAGGGGTTGATGTGACAAAGTTGAGTTTTATTTCAAAACATGTCCCCCTTAACATTAAAATTGACGTGGTTCAGCGTTTCTTATAAAAATATTCTCTGGACGCAAATCGGTCTGTTTCGTTTTCAATGTGCCACCCTGTATAGGAAAATATATAGAAAACTAGTTTCTGGAACGAAAATTTTTTTGTCTATCGGTATTTCGGTCAGTCGGTCTGTCGGTATGTCGGCATGCACGTCTGTCTGTTAATAGGCGCAATAACATTCGAACGAATTGAGATATCATCTTCAAATTTGGTATCCAATTAGCACCCGACAAAGGAACGCTTTTAATTGTTTTGGGGGTAAGATCGCTTCAGACGGTAGGAGGTAAATAAGGGACGATTTGGTGAAAATTGACATTTTTTCAATAAAACTCGAGTAACATATTGTTTCAAAAGTTTATGGGTACAGGAATCCAAATATTTTCATTGTGGCCAAGTCATGGGCTTTAAATTAATTCCATGAGAATGTCTTTTTTAAGAGAATTAATTATCACAGCTATATGGAAGTGATGATTCATTTTGTACCAGTATTTACTTCCAGATCGTCATAACGTGTGGAGGTATGTCGGTCTGTATATCTGTCTGCTTGTAGCCACGATAACTTTAGAACGAATTGAGAGATCATCTTAACATTTGGTATACAGTTAGCACCCAGCAAATGAACGGTTCGAATTGTTTTTGGGTAAAATCGCTCCAGGGGGTAGGGGATAATTTGGGGGTGACTTGGTGAAAATTGACATTTTTTTCATTAAAACTTGAGTAATATAACGTTTTAGGGTTTGTTTATTGGAAAACTTTCAATTTCATCAAACATCTGGTATTCTTTGCTGAGATTAAATTAGGGGTTGAATGTGTGGGGTGGAATATCTGTGATAGAAATTTCGAATTTTTTCTTGCTCAAACGGCCTAAAAAGTCTCAAAACATATAAAAAACTTGATTCTGGAACGAAATTATTTTTGTCTGTCTGTCTGTCGATCGGTCGGTCTGTCGGCCTGTACGCCTGTCTGTTAGTAAGTGCAATACGAAATAATTAAGATACAATCTTCAAATTGGCTATCCAGTTAGCATCCGACAAAGGAACGCTTCAGGTGGTAGGTAGATAGGGGATGATTTGGTGAAGTTTGACATTTTTTCGTTAAAACTCTTGAGTAATATAACATTTCAGAAGTCTATGGCTACAGGAATATGAATAATTTCTTTGCGATCAAGTCAAAAGAATTTATTTCATGAGAATGTCTTTCTAAGGAGAGTAGATTATCACAACTATGTGGAAGTCTTGATTCAATTTGCAGCACTATTTCTAATAGTTGCCCAAAATTTTCACTTTAAATATAGTCTACTATCTTTCTGGGGGCTCTTTTACCTATTTACTGGAGTGTTAAGGTCCCCTTCCAAGGTATTTGAGCCTTTTGCAGAACTGAGTCATGCAGTCGCATAGCAAGTGTTCTGTGGTTTCTGTTGTTTCAGTGGAGTATCTGCAGCTTTCTCTGTACACCTTATCCATCTTTATAAGGTGATTCTTTACTGTACAGTGTCATGTGAAAGTCCTGTGATTAATCTCAAGTCGTTTACTGTTCAATTCAAGAAACTGTTGAGACCTGTCTGTTTATATGGTGATAAATTATGGCTATGCTGAGGACTGGGCAATAGCAACCAGAAGCAAATCAATGGAAGAAACGCAGGAAACAATAACTGAAGATTTGTACACTCTAGGGAAATACTTCCACAACTGGAGACTCCAACCTAGTGCAGGTAAGACGAAAGTGACATGCTTCCACATAAACAACCGCATGGCCAATAGAGAACTCAGCGTGTACTTCGCTGACAGGCTGCTTCACCATAACCGATATCGTGAATACTTAGGAGTAACTCTTGATAGAACTTTATCCTTCAAACAACACCTAACTAAGACTGTCTCAAAACTCAAAACCAGAAATAACATCATACAAAAACTTTGCAACACTTCGTGGGGTTCCTCCGCTGCCACGCTTCGATTCTCCGCCTTGGGGGTTGTTTACTCTACGGCGAAGTATTGTGCTCCGGTCTGGAAAAACAGCCCACATGTCAAAATGATCGACGTCCAGTTGAACCATACGATGCGCCTAATCACGGGCACAGTTAGATCTACACCAGGTCACTGGCTACCAGTTCTGAGCCACATTTCACCCCCAGCGATACGGAGATCCACTGCACTTGTCAGGGAGTACAACAAGATTCTTCAAAACTCACAACTACCAATAAACACAGATATCGATGACATAGGAAAGAATAGGCTACGCTCAAGAAAACCCCCAATCAGAACAGCTGGAGACCTGTTGGCCGGTGACTTTAGTCCAATAAACAAGTAGAGGCGGAATTGGACCGAGGCAGCCCAACCGAAGCTTCACAACATGCCGTGCATAACAACTACTCTAGCCGGCTTCGAACTACCACGCAAGACATGGACAACACTTAACCGGATTAGAACCAACCATGGCAGGTGTGCCGATGCCTTCTACAAGTTAAACCTAATACCCTCCACACAGTGCGACTGCGGCGCTGAAAGGCAGACTATCCGCCACATCACGGAGCATTGCAACCTGAGGCATATGGGGGTCATCCGGGTCATTTCCTGACAGCGACGCCAGTCTTAATTGATTATATAAATAATTTGGACATTCAATTGTGAATTTTATTATATTATGTTATATTCTTATGTTCTAAATTGTGCTATATGCTGTATCATTGACTTACACGATATAGTTATATGATGTGTGCCATACGATAAATAAATAAATAAATGGTGATGATTATGGCAAAGCAGCATGCGCTTGATCTGAATCCTGTCAAATCGAGTGCTCTTTTACTTGGTAGTCAACCTGGCTGTGACAGGGTCAGAAGTATTGTGAGGTTAGTTAATGGGGAAAGTATACCTCTTGTGGAGGAGGCAAATGACTTGGGGCTCACAATTGATTATAAATTTAGATATATTTTTTTATTTCAACAACACACCACGCGGGCTTACAGCCTAATTACTATCGTTCAACAACACACCATGAGGGCTTACAGCCTAATTACTATCGTACCGTGGGTGACGCCAAGGAGGAAAGAGGCAACTTGATAATTTTGGACTTGAAGGTTTGGAGGTTCTGAGGAGAAGGAAAAACATATGCCGGCAAGGAATTCCACAACTTGGAAGTCCTCGGGACAAAAGAGCGGGCATAACAAGATGTTCTATGTCTGGTGACCTGGACAGTAAAAGGGTGCATTCGCTCTGTTCCCCTGGTAGATCTGTTGGGGGCAGCAGGTGGAGGAACTATGGAAGAAAACTCATCTGAGTAGTGCCGGGCAGATATCTATATAAAAGAGAGAGAGAGAGAGGTCACCAACGGCACGTCGGCGGGCAAGGGATGGCAGCCTTTGGGTGAGGGTAAGGTCACCGATGAGACGTATAGCTCTCTTCTGAATGGAGTCCAGGATAGCGAGTGTAGAAGCGGCAGCAGCACCCCAGATGTTGGAGCAGTATTTGAGGTTTTGCCTTATTTGTTAAGTATAGAGATTAGCTGGTGAAAAGTATTTGTGAGCTCAAAAGAGGAAACCTTATTTCTTAGCAGCCGCTTCTGAAATTGATGTGACATGTTGGTGCCAATTGATATTTCGATCCACAGAAATGCCAACAAGTGAAAAGGACTCATTATTTTGAATAACTTGGTTGTTCATTGTGATGGTTCTAGGGCTGGTGTATCTCTTATGAGAAAGAAAGCAATACTGAGATTTAGTGGGGTTGAATTCTACAAGATTTCTGCTTTCCCAGTCTAATATTTTTTGGAGATCCACGGAGACATGAGTCTGCGATCCTCATCTAATTGGGCCAAAGAAGTAGGCTTAGAATATTGTATATTTGAGTGGAAGGTGCTGTCGTCCCCGTAACTGTGAACTGGGTTGGATGTGCTAGAAAGGAGGTCATTGATTTGGAGAAGAAACAAAGTAGGGGCTAAAGCTGAACAATGAGGAACTCCTGGATTAATTGGATATAGTTTAGAGGAATGGCCATCCACGACAACAGAAATGCTCCGGTTGGAGAGGAAATTTGCTTTCCAGGTACAGAGTTTTGGTGGTAGGCCATAGGCTGGAAGTTTATTAAGCAGCGCTGCGTGTCAGACCTGGTCGAATGCTTTGGATATGTCTAGAGCGACAATCTGGGATTCACCGTGTAGTTCTATAGACTTGTTCCAAGAATTTGTGACAAAGGAAAGGAGGTCGGCAGTTGATCTGCGCTGACGAAATCCATACTGCCTGTCGTGGATTAGACTGTGTTTTTCAAAAAATTTTAGTAATTCGGTGTTTATATACTTTTCCATAACTTTAGAGACGACTGAAAGGAAAGAAATAGGCCTGTAGTTGCTAGGAAGCGCTTTGGATTCTCTCTTGGGGACGGGTTGTACTCGAGCAGTTTTCCAGTTACTAGGGAATATACCTCTATTGTAAGATGTTTGAAACAGACGAGTCAGGACAGGAGCAGGTTTTGGTGCGTATTTTTGAGAACAATTGCTGTGATCTCGTCAAGGCTTTCCTGGTATTAAAAGAAGAGAGCATCTTTCATACCTTTTTAGTTTTGAAAATGATATCCGTCATTTCCTGCGCGACATTGGGGACTGTTGGTGGTTGAACGTTTGGAGGTGGGTTGAGAGTAGAATTGCCGGTGAACAACGAGGCAAAAAGTTCAGCCTTGTCCAGGGCGGTAGAAACAATTTCATCCCCTGAGACAAGAGGTGGGAACGTGCTCTTGCAGAAATTATTCCCAATAGATTTAGGAAGAGTCAAGAAATGTTTGCTGCCCTTGGAGCTTAAGAGGACTTTGTTTTTGATGTGGTTATTAAACGAGTTTTTTGCCTCAGAAAGAATGCGGACATAGCGGTTTCTTGCATAGTTAAATGCTTGACGGTTTTCTTGACTGGGATTGTGTAGAAGCGTTTGTGAGCTTTGAGCTTTTCAAGCCTGGCTTTCAAGATTTAGAGAACCAGGGCTTTTGAGTGGCTGAAGATATATATATATATATATATATATATATATATATATATATATATATATATATATATATATATATATATATCTATATATCTATATATATATATATATATATATATATATATATATATATATATACAT
The DNA here is from genome assembly GCA_964006375.1 of Tillus elongatus. NCBI lineage: Eukaryota > Metazoa > Arthropoda > Insecta > Coleoptera > Cleridae > Tillus > Tillus elongatus. The sequence continues at coordinate 131,576,961 of OZ023266.1, read as the reverse complement.
ATATATATATATATATATATATATATATATATATATATATATATATATATATATATATATATATATAGGGCAGGTGCGTAGTTGTATCTGATGAGTTTTAGAATCAGTTCTTCGCAATGTCTAGAAAAAGCGCCACGGTAGATTATTTTCTATTAAAGTTAGTTGTTATGATTTCAAAATTGCGAAGGCACTTGACCAGATGTGGCACGAAGAACTGATTCTAAAACTCATCAAATACAAAAATACAACTACGCACCTGCCTTCTCTCTCTCTCTCTCTCTCTCTCTCTCTCTATATATATATATATATATATATATATATATATATATATATATATATATATATATATATATATATATATATATATATATATATATAGAGGGCAGGTGCGTAGTTGTATCTCATGAGTTTTAGAATCAGTTCTTTGTGCCACATCTGGTCAAGTGCCTTCGCAATGTCTAGAAAAACCGCTACGGTAGATTATTTTCTATTAAAGTTAGCTGTTATGATTTCAACGAGTCTGCATATTTGATCCTGAGCGATTGATTCTGAAACCAAATTGTTTATCGGGTAAGATGCTGTGGTTGTATGAGTGGTAGGTAACTCTTGACAGTATTATCTTGGTCTGTAGTTTTCGGGTTCCTTTGGGTTTTTGTGTGGTTTTTAGTTAGGTTTATTTTAGCTTGTTGTCAGGGTTCAGGGAAGGTGCTTAATCGTATGATGACCCATATTTTCACAAGCGGTCCCCATAGGATGAAAAATTATATCAACTTGTTATGTTCCTTTTACGCTTCCTACATAATTACAAAACATTGCTCACATGTTGCAGGACCACTGTAGATAAATACAATATACCCTGTAGAATAAAGACAACTCACAACCGCTTAACTATAATTGCTATCTACAAATAAACTTTAGAAGAACCGGAAACATAACAGTGATATGATATGATCACATTTATTATGACTAGATATTTTACAATGCCTGTACATAGCCTTATTAGCTTGTGTTGAACAAGGAGTTAATTGCCACAAACGCTGTGTTTAATTGGAAGGTATTTCATTTCAAATGACGAGGATTATATCCAATTATACTTTAATCCTGTCCATTTAACCGAGCTACCGTGTATTGATATCAATTTGGTGCTGTTTAAAACAGTTACATTGATTGAGATACTAGATGATTGCTTTTGTTTGCATATTATTTTTGTAAATGAAAAATTTGTTAGTTGACAACGCTCATTAAAATATATTGTCTAAATCAAATACAATTAGTTTAAACGTTTTGTGATTAATAACCTCGTTTATAGGTTTAATTAAACATTGATCAAGTATTATTTTGTTAGAATAAATGCAATTTGCTACACGAGCTCTTTCTGTTGTTTTTGACGTGTTAGTATATGCAATGAAAACCTAGTTATTTGTTTAATCAGAATTAAGCAGAAACAGAATGACAAATATAATAAAATAAAAGCCTGGACGCAGCAAGTGCGTTATGGTAGTGAATTTTCATAGAAATGATCTGGTACAAAATATTTTATTATAACTTTTTTTTCTTGTAACATAGAAATCTAAATTTTGGTGTATAGTTTACTTTTTATATCGTAAACATACCTACCAATTTTGGTTATCATAGATTTTTTATTTTTTAAGATAAAATTTTTTTTCAAATGAAAACTTAAAATTTTTCCGGAAAACCTCGTCCGATTTTTCTGATTAACGAACCTATCAAAGATATTTACAAAAGGAAGGTACATGACAAATTATATCAAAATCTGCCCATTATTCTTTGAGATAAAAAATTTTTTCGAATGAAAACTCAAAATTTTCCCGAAAAACCTTGTCCGATTTTCCTGACTAACAAACTTGTCAAAGCCATTTACAAAAGGAAGGTACATGCCAAATTTTATTAAAATCGGCTTATTACTTTTTGAGATAAGAATTTTTTTCGAATGAAAATTCAAAATTTTCCCGGAAAACCTCATCTGATTTTCCTGACTAACGAACTTGTCAAAGCCATTTTCAAAAGGAAGGTACATGCCAAATTTTATTAAAATCGGCTTATTACTTTTTCAGATAATAATTTTTTTCGAATGAAAACTCAAAATTTTCCCGGAAAACCTCATCAGATTTTCCTGACTAACGAACTTATCCAAGCCATTTACAAAAGAAAGGTACATGCCAAATTTTATCAAAATCGGCCCATTATTTTTTGAGTTATCGGTGTGATACATATATATATATATATATATATATATATATATATATATATATATATATATATATATATATATATATATATATATATATATATATATATATATATATATATATATATATAAACATATAAAAATTGAAACTGACCCCGGATATGGGTTCTAGGGGTCCTAGATCGCGCTCATTTGCAAAAATTTTTTCAAAATTCAAAAGTCGGGATCTCCCCATTAGTGAATTTTTTCTACGAAAATTCACTAAAAGGTTAAAAATACCAAAATTCTGGACGCAGTATGGCGTCATGTTAGCAATTGAAATAAAAACGTGTAAAACCCTCTACATATTCATTTTTTTTTTAGGTTCGAGTCTTTATTATACAAATTATACACTAAGTTGAACTTCAAAAACTGTTCCGGTTGTTCTGGATAAGGCACCCAACCAAGCGGAAAAATTATCTCGGGACGCAGCAAGTGCGTTATGGTAGTGAATTTTTATTAAATGCTTCAAATTTGAATAACTCAATTTTCTATAAACATAGAAAGTTAAATTTTGGTATGTAGTAAGGTCTTTCCTAGAGCAAAATATCCACCAAATTTCATTAAAATAACTTTGTAATTTCCGGAGAAAAAATTTTTTTTCGAAATTTAAAATTTGAATACCTCAATTTTCTATAAACTTAGAAAGTTGAATCTTGGTAGGTGGTAATGTCTCTCTCAAGGCAACATATATAGTACATTTCATTAGAGCAACTTCGTTATTTTCGGGTAAAAATTATTATTTTTTAAAGAAAACTCAACAATTTCCCGGAAAACCTCGTCCGATTTTCCTGGATAACGAACTTATCCAAGCCATTAATAAAAGAAAGGCACTTGCCGAGTTTCATTGAAATCAGTTAATTATTTTTTGAGTTATCAGACGGATACATACATACATACATACATACATACATACATACATATATATATATATATATATATATATATATATATATATATATATATATATATATATATATATATATATATATATATATATATATATATAATAACCCCGGATATGGGTTCTAGGGGTCCTAGTTCGCGCTCATTTGAAAAATTTTCTGCCACCATCGATACCTCTCTATTAGTGAATTTTTTAAAATCAAAATTCACTAAAAGGAAGATACCTACCCAAGTCTAATCAAAATCAGCCTAACATATTTTATTGTGTTTTTGTTTCTTTAACGTCGGTCTATTTCCGCGACTATGGCCAATCACCGACGCCACGGAGTAGTTTTACCTCACTATCCTGGAAATTTTGCCCAAACCCATGCCTTTCTGTAAGGAGGGTAGGGATCTTTAACGTGCTCAATATCGCATGGACACGGGACCGACAACTTTACGCCCCCTCCGAAGGGCGGAACGTGCAGACATTCAACTTGCTCAAATTCAATGCCACAATCTTGGTTGATGTTAGTGTTTCAGTAAGTACTGAAAAAGTGAAAGGGGAACCCTGGGATCGAACCCAGTACCCTTCGGTTCAGAGGCACACGTTCTTACCACGGAACCACAGAGGTGCAACTTATTTTAGGAAAATGAGGTTATACATGCATACATATATACTGACTAAAAACTTATATTTAAAATAACTTGGTCATAAGAAAAATATTTTGAGACGCAGCCAGTGCTTTCTTTTATTTCATTGTCTTCAATTTAGTAACGTTTAACAACGCGTCGTGTCGGTATTATTCCATGACTTGAGCACTTGCTTATAATTCTGCTAAATTGTGTTCTATTCATTGGAGCCAGATGAGGGAATCTGTTGTTAAATGTTCGAACTGTTCTCTTAACTATTCTGTTACATTCACCATATATTGAAAACAAATTGAAAACATCATCTGCAGAATAACGAAAATAAAAAGTGTTGTTATTCATATTATTTTAGCACTTCTGATAACAAAAAATTAACAACAAGCATGCAACAATGAAATCGCATAGGAAGTGTCAGTTGAATTTCATTCTGTTTTTGACATTTTCAGTCAAATGCAACTACGTATGACCAGATATCTGATGTATGCACCAAAATATAATAGAAAAATCCACATATCTCAGAAATAGTAAGAGATAGGTATAGAAAAGTGTAAACAATTTTCAAAGAGATTTAAATGAGCAATCAGATATAGTAAAAAAATATAGGCTGTTCTATTTAAAATTATCAAGTTATGAATGAAAGAAGTTGTTCAAGTTGGACGCTTATTATATAACGCTATGTATAAGTTATTGAAAATATTATCCATCGCATCCTTAGAACTAAGCTTTTTTAGCTCACTCACTAAGGTATAATTTCCGATCTTGTCTAATAGCGGAGATATGTCTTATCAAACATGGTAGTGACATTTAAAATTTTTTTTGAAAAATCGAAATTGAAAACGTCACATTTTTGATACATGGTGCCTTTATAAAATTTATTTTAGAATTCGATGCGGAATCTAAAAGTGCAATAATATATAGGGTGTTCTATTGATAATAACGATAGTACATGGTACTTCCGGTATAACCGGAAGTACCATATGCTTAAAGGGATTTCACTTTGCTTCCACATAGCCGCTTATGGCCAAATCCAAATTTTCTCTTTCGAATTCTGACTAGAAGGTCATAAACTTCTAATGAACGCGACTCGCCAAAGACCCTGTATATATAGATATACATCTAAACATATAAAAATTTAAACGCACCTTGATAATGGGTTTTACAGGCTCTAACTCGTGCTTATTTGAAAATATTTGAAGTTTTACCATCGTTATATCTCTATTAGTTAATTTTTTAAATGACAATTCACGAATCTGTACATGGTATTGTAATGTATTAGACCAAAACCAAAACACGAAACAAATATGCTTTAGAAAACTGGACATGGCCCATAAAAGAACAACGATGTGCTAGTTTGTGTTGACACACACTAAAAAAAATTCAAATTTATTGGACACTTCCTGAGAAGAAAAATAACTTTTTGACAAACGAAGAAACATACTTGAAAAAAGAGAAGACGAAGACCAGCAGAAGAGCTTCCCAGCAATTGACTCAATATTTAAAGTGTGAAAGCTACAGAAAAAAATTATTTCCGGAGACAGGATAGTCTTGGTTGGAACGACAAGGTGACATTGCCTTAAGACCATAATAATTGGTGACACTATTTTATTTAAACAACTCGCGGAACAAATTCGTTGTAATATACTACAAAATCTGGTCAAAATTGTATATTTACGAGAGTCGATTAAAAAGTACACGTGTGAATAAAAACGCAAGTTATTCACAATGTTTTTTTTTCAATTTTTGAACGTAATCTCCTTTTAGGTCGATACACTTTTCCTAACATTTTTGCCATTGCTTTAACTCCTCCAAAAATACGATGTGTCATGCGCTTTTGTCTTGACAATAACCTCCTTTAAGCTGAGTTTGTTTCTCCCGAGCCATGTTTTCATGTTGGGAACAGAAAGATGTCGCGGGGAGCCAGGTCGGGCGAGTACGGTGGGCGCGGTGGCAATTTGTAGCGTAGTTCATGCAATTTAGGCGCGACAATTCCGGATGAATGTGCTGGTATGTTATTGTGGTGCAGCTGCACTTTTATTTTAGCCAAATACGGCCGCGTCTCATTCAATTTCTTATCAAATCGACCCAATAGTTCATTGTAGTACTGTAACGTGATCGTTTTTCATTTCTGCAAGAAATCAATGGGGATTATTCTCTTGTAATCCAAAAAATCTGGTTGAAGGGAGCGACTTTGCCTCAATAAGGGCAGATTTTGCCATAAAAATCTATTGTTTTGACTGTAACTTTATCTCTGGCGTTTAATAATGCATCCAGGTTACATCAATGGCAAAAATTCGACGCAAAAACTCCTGAAAATTTTGCCTAAAGACACTGCGTCCATATAAACAGCCGTAGCCAATAGTTGTCCACCCATCGGACTGACACCTTTCCCATACTTTACTTATTATGTATAATATTGATTATCGTTGCCTACGACAAGTCTACGTCTTCTGCTACTACGCGCACTTTAGTTGGGCGGTTAGCTATAATCATGTCGTGGACCTTTTCAATGACTTCCTCGCTAACCACATCTGCTAGGCGGCCTGGCCGCTCCTCATCAAATACAGATGTACGACAACGTTTAAATTCGTTGAACCATTATCTCAAGGTTGTCGTAGATCGTAAAGGGTCCCCATAGGCAGCACCCTACTTCGCTTTTTCTTCGCATGTCTATCCATCTTAAAATAAAAAGCAATATACGGATCGATATTGCACTTTTTTTATTTTGACAAATGTTTGACAAATGAGAGTACACGACGGTAATGCGAACTTCCCGCAGCAACGCCACCTGTCTTCTAACATGGGTACTTATTGATACACCCTCGTAGATAACCGATGGAGTCATTTCATAAAAGAAAGCGTTGCTAATTTTAAAATAACAATGTTCATTTAAGCTTTGTTTGCTTAGCAGCACTGCAATATATTGCATTAAGTTTGAAATTCGCTTGGAATATTGGTAGAAAAAGATTTAAATTAAACAAAGCTACTTTATAAAGTCTTGCATTTCTGTAATATTTACCTATAGGTAAAACAATACAGCTATACAAATAATGAAAAAAACTCTGACAGAAAGTAGCCAATTTAAATTAAAAGGTCTAGGTCCTGTGAGACGTTATTTAGGTATGAAACACGGAAACCAAATTAACTCAAATAAGTGTAAAAATATTATAAAATAATGATATTCTGAGTTGGCAGTTATATTGAATAATTAACGAGATTGAGTCACGGAAAATTAAACAAAAGAATAATAAATTGTGTTTTAAACACAGTAACTTCTGAACCTTTTTCGTGTTTAACAGTCCATTAAAACAATAAACACCAGAAGGGCCGATACAATTTCCTTGTAAAATAAACTTTCCCTTCTTCCAGCTGTAGAGTTGCCTTGAGGAAACCAGGAGAGCCATGAAACATAAAATATAATCGGAAAGTAAATACCACATTTGAACCTGCTCCAGTAAAAGCTGTTCACCTTTGTAATTCTTGGCTCTTGGAGGTTCCTTGCTTGCTTCCCCTTTAAAATTTACTCTCTTGAAGCGCTTTTCTGCTGACTGCTCACATTTTATTGCCTGTATGGGATTTTATGTCTCTCCAGGGCTCCGTTCTAACGTTTGAAAAATCGAAATTCTGTCAACCATGCAACCATGTGTCTGCTCTAAGCTTTTGATGGAATATCTTATATTATAAACTCTAGAGAAAGATTTTCTTGAAATTTTTGAGCCAAACATTAACGCACGTTTCAGCAACTTCTAAACTGTAAAACGTTTTTCTTCTAAAAGTGTAAAATTAAAATCGTTTAATTAGAAGAGATAAATATAAATAAAATATTATTATTAGTCACACGGTTTAATACATTTTGTTCACCGACATTTATTACTTTTATGTTATTTTACCAGTAATTTACGATGTGAATTTTTTAAACTTTGACAAGGAACCAAAATCTGAGCGATACCACGCGTTAATTTTCATAAGTTTTTTATTATCAGTCAGACCTCTACATATTCGCAGTTGCTAAATTCATGAAAAAATTCTCCACTTATCATTCACCTATTTCTCATTCTATTACAGGATCAATTAGCTCGAGTGAAGTAGCAGTTCCTTTTAGGTCCTTAAATTTTTCACAACAGCACATTTCATACATGGGTCCACTAATATACAATTAAATTCCAGCACAGTGCGCACAGAGTACTTTTCAAAATTTCATCGGTTCTTTTCAAAAGTGGTGTGACACAAATAAGGATCAATTACGCAAAAAAATATTACAAGCTTAACAAACTATTTTATTGTCAAAATTTTTATTTTTTTGTTTGTTTTTTTGAGGAGATCCGTCTTTATATATATATATATATATATATATATATATATATATATATATATATATATATATATATATATATATATATATATATATATATATATCGTACCGATAACTCAAAAAATAATGGACCGATCTTGATCAAATTTGGTGAGTACCTTCCTTCTGCTTGGATAAGTTCATTAGCCAGGAAAATCGGACCAGGTTTTCCCGGAAAATTTTGTGGTGTTTTCTTTCTAAAAAAATTATATCTCCGGAAATAACAGAGTGAGGGCAACCGAATTTGGTACGCGCATTTGTATTATAAATAGTGAACCATATACAAATTTAGGTCTCTAAGGTTAAAGACAAAAAAGTTACGGCCAGCTAAATAAACACATTTTGGAATTTTCCTCAAAACGTCGAACTCGCAATTTAAAACGTCAAAATTGGCAATGTTTAGGCAAAGAACGTGAAACAAATAGGGATTGTGAAAAGAAAATGTTGCAAGAAGAGTGTTCTGCGAACCCTTAAGTTTCAGATTCAACCATCATTGCCCTTCATTTTACTAAAATATTTACAGAAAATCTATTTCAAATAGACCCTTTCTCTGATGCTTTGGCTGTCGGTTCAGTTAAGTTGATGCTTTCGCTGTAGGTTTAGTGAAGTTTATGGTTTAACGGTCTATAATTTTAAGCTAATTTTCGTAGAACAAATTCGCTAATGCATTTTAGCATTTTTAGTCGAAATAGGATTCATGTTTGTAAAAAAAACTCTGGACGCAATAAGTGCGTTTTGGTAGCGAATTTTTATTAAATCCTTCAAATTTCAATAACTCAATTTGCTTTTAACGTAAGTTTTGTTGGTTAGGAAACCAACATTTAACTTTATTTTCGGAAAATTTTTGTATGAACGTAGCAAGGGCGTTTTGGTAGCGAATTTTCATTAAATGTTTCAAATTTCACTAACGCAATTTGCTATTAACTAAGGTTCATTGGCTAGGATACCAGTTTTCTCGGAAACATTTAAAGTTTATTTTCCGAAAATTTTTGTACATTTTCTAATAATTGTTTTGATGAAATATGGTACAAATATTTCTGCATGCCCTATTTTTCCTGTCCACATCGGCTCTGTTCCAACAAATGTGGTCACTGACTAGATTGGCTTCACATTTACAAGGTCTTTAGATCCTCCATCTTGTACTTCTTCCATAATTTATTTTCTACTTGCTTTTGGTTTTGTCACTGGGTCGCCACTTCCTCTCACATATTTCGTCACTGGAATGATAGTTTCACGGCAGACGTTGCTATTTTTGTCTATGGTGATTTTCCGCACTACCAGGTTACTGCCAGGTGACATTATTATTTCTTCATCGCCGATAGTCAGGCTGTTAGTGCCAAGATCAAGTTTAGCGCGCTGACCTTGAAGTATGTCCAAGCCAATTATAATCGGGTCTGATATGGGGGCGATTATGGCTCTCTGCTTTGCCCTCCATGTTCCAATTTGCAGCTCGATGTCAGATTTGCCAAAAATCTGGATCCCATCACCATTGGCTGCATTTACTCTGTACGCTCTAACTGGCTCTCTTATTCCCTATCTTGGTACCATGTCGCGGCAAATAATAGTCCTAGGTGCGCCGGTGTCGATGACCACCTGGCTCTTATTGTCGTTTACGAATCCATGTACGACGAGAACGCTGTCAGAATCACTAACCTGAAGAACAGTTACCGGATTTACCTCCAATTTCTCCCATGCGCATGATCTTAGAGCCCAGCATTCGCCTCGTATATGCCCCACCTTTCCGCAGTTCCAGCAACGCAACGCATTTGCACGGTGAGCTCTTATGGGGTGCCCATGAGACGTAGGCCTTATTTGTTATGCTAGTTTCTTTAGTAGCTGCATGACCTTGGATTAATCCCTTTTATTTTCTTCTTGGACTTGGAGATTGCGAAATTTTACATGACTTTCTGACACTTGCTTTGCTGCTTCAAACTCCAAGAAATGTGTCAAAGCATCGTTCGAGTTTTTGTGTATCGCGCCTGTTGTGTGTCGGTATCTCTGATGCCAGCAATGAAGGTTTGCAGCGACAGCTGGCTTATAAACTCCATCGGAGCTATGGGGTACGCTAACCGTGTCAGTCTGACAACATCGCCGTGGACATGTTAGAGACTTTCTCCCGATTTCTGACAAAGATTTTTCAGCTGGAATCGATACAGCTGTTGTAAATACTGGTCGCCAAACCTCATCTCTAATGGATGCCTAATGCTGCCAAAACTCAACGGTTCTTTCCTGGGAATAACTTGGAGCACATCTAGGGCATCTCCTCTGAGAGCTACAATTAACAAGGTCGCTTTCTCTCTCTTGCCCCAATCATTTTCTGTAGCAGCGGGTTCGAATTGGCGTAGATAAATAGTCCATGGGACTGAGCCATCAAATGTGGGAACCTTAATTATTACGACGGGGCTATCTTCGAGTCGACGTTTCCCTTGGCTAGGGTATTATACTTTGTTTCTAGTGATTGCATTTTCTCCTGTACTTCCGCTTGTACCTCTTGCACACTCGTCAGCTTTTCGAACATACCTATATAGAATTTTCAACAAATGTCGTTTCACTTGCTTCTTATTATCAACATAGGTTGAAATTACTTTTAAAAGTAATTATCAAGCTCGGAGCATATTAAATACAATATTGCGATTATGTAGTTCTCATCTTTAACCGACAGGAGGCGATGTCTCAGTGGTTGCTAAATGAATTTATGAAAACTGTACGCAAAGCATTTTTTCTGAAGCAGCTTAGTCAGTCCCACTATTTAATTTTCATACCCCGCATTGAATGTTACGATCTTTGTTGGATAATGTAGCCATTATAGCAGCCTATAATTTATTTAATTGGTTATTTTAATATTATGTAAGACGTATTAAATTCAGACAGGTTTATATCAAAATTTAAGTGCGTAAAAGGACGCCATAGATCAATGTTTGCCTTGTCCTTTTTGTCGTAGTCTTATCTAAACGTCGTTCTTACCACAAAATCTTCATCCGTCAAGTAGCTATCTCACAAAGTTTTCAGTCACATGTTTTTATAAGCTCTTGTTTTTATGCGTTTGGGTTAGCTTTTGCTATTACATCTTGTATAGCCTGGGCTCTCCACTCATTGATGTGAATTATATTTGTCAAAGTTGATATTCTCTTCTTTATTAGTGAATTTTTATTTAAAAAAATTCGCTAATAGAGAGGTATCGATGGTGAGACTTTGCAAAAATTTTTGCAAATGAGCGCAAACTAGGACCCCTAGAACCCATATCCGGGGTCAGTTTCAATTTTTATATGTTTATATATATATATATATATATATATATATATATATATATATATATATATATATATATATATATATATATGTATCCGTCTGATAACTCAAACAATAATTAACCCATTTCGATGAAACTTGGCAAGTGGTTTTCCTTTATTAATGGCTTGGATGAATCGGACGGGGTTTTCCGGGAAAAATTTAAGTTTTCTTTCGAAATTTTTTTTTCTCCGAAAGTTACAAAGCTGTTTTAATGAAATTTACTATATATGCTGCCTTGGAAGAGATCTTACTAGTACTGAAATTCAACTTTCTAAGTTTATAAAAAATTGAGTTATTCAAATTTTAAATTTTCTTTCGAAATTTTTTTTTTCTCCGAAAATTACAAAGTTATTTTAATAAAATTTTGCGGATATCTTGGCATAGGAAAGACCTTACTACGTATTAAAATTAAACTCTCTAATTTTGTAGAAAATTGAGTTATTTAAATTTGAAGCATTTAATAAAAATTCACTACCATAACGCACTTGCTGCGTCCCAAGTTTTTTAGTTTAAATTTGATTTTATCAATTTTTTGTTTGTCTAATATTTTTATTAGACCAATATAAAATAATTAAACTTATTTAAATAACAGCGTGTACGTCTGTATGCTTCGTGTTTATAAAGCTATTTAAACTAGTATAACACTGTTATTAGTGAATTTTCGTACAAAAAATTCATTAACGGGGAGACCCCGACTTTTGAATTTTGAAAAAATTGTTGCAAATGAGCGCGAACTAGGACCCCTAGAACCCATATCCGGGGTCAGTTGCAATTTATATATATATATATATATATATATATATATATATATATATATATATATATATATATATATATATATATATATATATATATATATATATATATATATATATATATATATATATATATGAGACATACTTGGTTCTCGGGTTGAACCGCGTCCGGAATTTATGAAAACTCGACGTTTCGGAAGCCATTTTCAAGAGGTGAATGAAATATGTAAGGACACTCTAACGCCTCAATCTGCCTACTCCTTAGAGTGGTGGACAAAGGTGGGTAAAGGAAATATGTAAGGACACTCTAAGGCCTCAATCTGCCTACTCCTTACAGTGGTGAACAAAGGTGGACAAAGGAAATATGTAAGGACACTCTAAGGCCTCAATCTGCCTACTCCTTAGAGCGGTAGACAAAGGTGGGTAAAGGAAATATGTAAGGACACTCTAACGCCTCAATCTGCCTACTCCTTAGAGCGGTGGACAAAGGTGGGTTGGGTTGTTGTAGCTCGATTACGAGGCCTCAATCTGCCTACTCCCCAAACGATTAGTGTGGGTTGGTTTTCGGTAGACAGTGTAAGAAAATCCTCTGACTGGGTTTTTAGTGATGCGTACATCTAAGAAAAGGAAAGAAAAATTATTTTCTATTTCCATGGTGAACTGGATTTGGGGATTGATGTTATTTAGGTAAGAAAGGAATTCGTGTAGAGATTCTTTGCCGTGCGGCCAGACAGCGAAAATGTCGTCAACGTATCTTAACCAACAGGTTGGTTTAAGTTGGGATGAATTGAGGGCTTGTGTCTCGAAGTTTTTCATGAAAATGTTAGCTAATGCAGGAGAGAGAGGTGAACCCATTGGAGCACCTCCAACTTGTTTGTAAAATTTGTTTTGAAAAAGGAAATAAGTGTTAGATGTACAGTGTTCTACAAGAGCTAAGGTATCGTGGGAAATTTTGTGTTTATTTTTGAGAATGTCAATGGTTTCAGATAGAGGTATATTCGTGAATAAGGAAACTATATCAAAGCTAACCAAGATGTAGTCTTGAGAAATGGTGTTGTTTTGAAGGTCAATGAAAGTGGTGGAGTCTTTGACATAGGATGTGGCGTTTTCTACTAATGGTTGGAGAGTTTTGGCTAGATGTTTTGCAAGTTTTTGTGTGGGTGAACGGTGAGCACTTACGATAGTGCGACCCACCTTTGTCCATCGTTCTAAGGAGTAGGCAGATTGAGGCCTAAGAGTGACCTTACATATTTCCCTTACCCACCTTTGTCCACCACTCTAAGGAGTAGGCAGATTAAGTCCTTAGAGTGTCCTTACATATTTCCTTTACTTACCTTTGTCTAAGGAGTAGGCAGATTAAGTCCTTAGAGTGTCCTTACATATTTCCTTTACTTACCTTTGTCTACCACTCTAAGGAGTAGGCAGATTAAGGCCTTTGAGTGTCCTTACATATTTACTTTACCCACCTTTGTCCACTACTCTAAGGAGTAGGCAGATTGGGGCCTTAGAGTGTCCTTACATATTTCCTTTACCCACCTTTGTCCACCACTCCAAGGAGTAGGCAGATTGAGGCCTTAGAGTGTCCTTACATATTTCCTTTACCTCTTGAAAATGGCTCCAAAGCAGGAGCCGAAACGTCGAGTTTTCATAAATTATGGACGCCGTTCAACCCGAGAACCAAGCATGTCTCACATTAAAGACCGCGGCAATCTCTCTGAACACACACACACACACACATACACACACACACACACACACACACACACATATATATATATATATATATATATATATATATATATATATATATATATATATATATATATATATATATATATATATATATATATATATATATATAAGTATCACACCGATAACTCAAAAAACAATGGGCCGATTCTGATAAAATTTGGCACGTACGTTCCTTTTGTAAATGGCTTGGACAAGTTCGTTGGTCAGGAAAATCAGATGACGTTTTCCGGGAAAATTTTGAGTTTACATTCGAAAAAATTTTTTATCTCATTAAATAAAAAAGCTATAATAACCAAATTTGGTAGGTAGGTTTACGATATAAAAGGTAAACTACACACCAAAATTTGTCTTTGTATGTTACAAGAAAAAAATTATAATAAAATATTTTGTGCCAGATCATTTCTATGAAAATTCACTACCATAACGCACTTGCTGCGTCCAGACTTTTTTCTTATTTAATAGCGCTATCGCATGAAAGGTATCCTGTTGCTTGTTGTCTTGGGTGTGTGGTTTTACTACACAGTACCGTGCTACAATCGTGAGGTTCTTATTCCAGTATTAAACCTTATCGGTACTTTTGGAATATATGTTCACGGGATATTGTCACTGATTCTTCATACCGAATTTTTAACACTAATCGCGGCCATCCGAGCATCTACTACTGTATTATATTCATTCATCGTATATTAATTATCCTAGTTGTAGTTTTCAGTCTGATTATCAACATCCATAATACCACCGAAATGTATCAACTATAATGGCCTGGTTGCAAATTCTCCCGCAAATGGAATGCCCTGCGACGGTTGTCGTGACATAACTCATCTTAGCTACGGTTTTGCTGTATAAAAATCTATTGCTCAAATTGTAATTCTACTGGTCTATAAACACTTATTTTTAACCAGCTTTGCAGAAGACTGCAAGCAACTAAAAACTTGGCACACTTAATAGCTTTGATAAATTTATTGGCCAGCCCTATCGGGCCAGTTTTCCGAGAAAAATCAAATTTACTGGTTTCATCTTAAGAAGTAGTAAAGCTATTTTTTGTTAACTATATCATGACTAGATTGTATTTGATCTCTTGCTTGATAAAAAATTAATGTATGTACTTAATAAAATTGTTTGTTTCTCCAACCAAGCAAAGGCACAATATTAACTTATACATGCTAACGAAATTTTATTCTAGTCTACAGTCCCAAAAAATTAAAATATACAAAATAAGTTTTGTAGCGGTAGGAGAAAAATAACATTACAGTATTAATTAAACTAAACGTATAGTTACGTTACTTGTTGCACACGATTGTCAAATTTTGACAAATGATGCTAAACTAATATTCAAACTGACAGATCCAATAGATACTCTCTCAGAAACTTTAACAACTTAAATGCAAATAGGAGTAATACCCTCGTTCAATTAATTTTCATATCCAATATATATATATATATATATATATATATATATATATATATATATATATATATATATATATATATATATATATATATATATATATACATACAGGATGGCGCATTGAAAACGAAACAGACCGATTTTCGTCCAGAGATTTTTTTTAAGAAACGCTAAAACACGTCAATTTTGATATTGACGGGGACAAGGAGACATGTTTTGAGATAAAACTCACCTTTGTCACATCAACCTCTTAAGAGTGGTGATAACAACCCTTATACTTTAAATAGGGAACATGGGTCGATTGTTACATCATTTGAAAGCCCTTTCTTTTCTGAATTCAGCAAACTAATTTTTTTGGAAGTTTTATTAACTCGTTTAAAAATTATTCACAGTTGGAGTTGCAAGAACGCATTTCGTTCATTGTGATTAGAAATGCAAGTGTTCAAATTGTTGACCACCAGCTTCCATACAAAAGTACACATTTTGTTCAAAACGAGCTCTGACATTTTGGAGCATTTGTGGAGTTATTAGACGGCATTCTTCAACAATGCGTCGTCGTAATTCTTCCAGAGACTCGAGTTCTGTTGCGTAAATTCTACTCTTTAAATGGTCCCAAAGAAGAAAGAAGTCTAAAGGAGTTAAATCCGGCGATCTAGGGGGGCACTCAATAGCACCTCTACGCCCAATCTATTGTCCTGGAAACTCTCTGTTCAAAAACTCCCTTGTTGTGAAAAATGCAGAGGAGCTCCATCTTGTTGAAACACTAATTGATTGTGTTGATAGCTCTCATCATTTTCAACAATGTCAATTAGTAGAGGGTAAACGATATCTTCAAGTAACTCCAAATACGTTTCGCCACTTAAGTTGCCATCAAGAAAAATTGGTCCGATTTAACGGTCTCCAAAAATGCCAGTACAGACATTCAATTTCTGTGGAGTTTCAGCGTGGACGACAATTATGACGATTGACTGTAGAGTTTAATAAAAACGTACACTCGTCTGAAAAACAGATATTGAACAGAAAGTTCCAGTTATCAGCTATTCGTGTAGTCATAACTTCACAAAACTCCAGCCGCCGATCCAAATCATCTTCATTCAGTTATTGTACAAGATGAATTTTATACGGATGAAATTTATGATGCTTCAATATTCGCTGAATAGTTCTTCTTTTGATGTTTGAAACAGCGGCCAATTTTCTCGTGCTCAAAGTTGTGTCTGCAGCAATTTGTCCTAAAACTTCAATCTCAGTAGTCTCATTTGTAACTGGAAATTCACGTTCAGGATCCCGTTTTTTTGTTGGCTACTGAACCACTTTGTCGAAACTTTGCAACTAACTTTAAAATGTATTTTCTGTTAACATGTCGTTCATTAAATAAATTTGCAGTACGGTTTGCACAGTCATCGTTTTTGAAAAAAAGAGTAATTATTTCAACTCTTTCTTCTACAGAATACACCATTGTGAAATTAATTTTCGGTAGTACTATCAAGTATCAAACCGACCGATAAACTGAAATAATGAACTACATCTCTCATTCCGATAAGAAATGTTCTGATAGTCAATTTTTTGTTTACAAACCAACAAAACATTGACTATCAGCATATTTCTTATCGGAATGAGTGAAATGCATTTTTGCATCTTCAACTGTGAATAATTTTAAAACAAGGATAAAATTTCCAAAAAAAATTGTGTGCTGAATTCAGAAAAGAAGGAGCTTTCAAATGATGTAACACTCGAGCCATGTTCCCTATTTAAAATATAAGGCTTGCTATTACCACCCTTAAGGGGTTGATGTGACAAAGTTGAGTTTTATGTCAAAACATGTACCCCTCAATATTAAAATTGACGTGTTTCAGCGTTTCTTAAAAAAAAAATTCTCTGGACGCAAATTGGTCTGTTTCGTTTTCAATGCGTCACCCTATATATATATATATATATATATATATATATATATATATATATATATATATATATATATATAAACCTATTTCAATTTCAGCTTTAAATTTCCTTCATTCTTATTTGAGAACAAGGGATTTCGGGAACCTAACCTAACAAAGTACTTTTGTTGTATGTGTTTGGTATTTTTCATGAAGCTAAGTTATGTAAATTACAAAAAAAAACAGTAAATTATTTTATTTGTATTATTTTAACCAGTAATTTTGCATGTTTATTTACCGTTAAGGACACTTGAAGAACCCAAATCACCACAACACATTAAAAAACCCTGACGATCGTTTCACTAACCATAGATGACGCTAACTTGGTTAGTGAACCGATCGTCAGGTTTTTTTAATGTGTTGTGGTGATTTGGGTTCTCTAAGAGAACTTATCGGTAAATAAACAGGCAAAATCACTCGTTAAAATAGTAAAAAAGAATTCACTGTGACAATTTTTTTTTTGTAATGTACATAACTTAACTTGATGAAAAATACCAAACACATCCAACAAAAGTGCTTTGTTAGGTTAGGTTTCCGAAATTCATTGTTCTCAAATAAGAGTGAAGGAAATTTGAAGCTGAAATTGAAATAGGTTTATTTAGTCATTAACTACGTTATAAAATAAAAATTTAGCGATCAATGCATATTAACATATTTTTATAATTACCTACCATGAAATATAAATACTGACAATACAAAGTAACCTTTGTTTTTAATAAACTTAAACTTGTATCTGAATGACAAGGATATTTTTTTTTAAATAAAAATATATTAACCTTCTTTGAAAATAACTCTCTGACCTGTTAAGGGCATATTTAGTTCACTTGATGAAATACCTGACCATTCTGGCAGCTTGCAGCATTAAGTTATACCGATGGCGTTCTTCCAGAATTCGCACTCGCCTGCTTTATATTTAGCCCCACTGATTTTTTAAAGTAATCACAAACAATGGATTCTGTTTCCTAAGGACAGTGATTTGATTTTATTAGTTCAAAATGACCAATAAAATCGGTTAATTATCCCCACTAGCACTTATTTACTTATTTACCGCTTAATTACTCGGATAATTAACCAGTTTTAATAACCGGTCAATAACTCACTCACATCATATATATATATATATATATATATATATATATATATATATATATATATATATATATATATATATATATATATATATATACAGGCTGTCCCACGTAAGGCGTGCATTAGAAGTTTTTAAATTAATATTGGGATTTGGAATCTGAAAATTTGCAACTGGATGTATCACCATCCGATCATTATAACTAAAACATATTGGTGACTGTATCACTTCCGGTTGTACCGGAAGTTGCCAACAACTTAATTAATTTTAATGGAATATCCCATATGTTATTGCATATTCCGAATCAGCATGAAATTCTGAGGAAAATGATATGCCACTTGCTTATACTGGTGTCAGCCGTTCTCAAGATTTCCGACTTTCTATTGTTTTTCCGTCATAAAGTTGCAAATCTTTGAAATGGCAATTCTCAGGCATCAAGTACGCTATAATTTTGAAACTCATCATAACTATAGTCCTAATAGTCAAAATTCTTCTCATGGTGAAAAAAATTACAAAATAAATACAGGGTGTTGTTTAACAAAGTTCAAATATCGATGTTCTCAAACACGAAAAAGTATTTTTTTCCAAATAGAACACCCTGTATATTTTCATCGCATATCGTTTAATGGTATTTTGCTTAGATCTGCATCAGCATTCCCTATACTTATCTCTTGTGATTCCCGAGTTATGATGGGAAATATGTGAATTTTGTATTATCCGAGATAATACTCTTTTCTTTTCTTTGTATTAATAATAATAATAATAATAATAATAATAATAATAATTATTATTATTATTATAATCACAATAATAATAACAAGAATGACAATAATAACTCGTAACTATACAACGGTATGGGGGCATGTTAATAGATACCACTAGTAAGCTTTGGGTATAGGGCAAAGAGAACCCAGAATTTTTCATGTAGGTATTCCATTCATATTCTGGACGAGAAGAATGAAAACCTGTATTAGGTTTTATTATATGTGAGCTATAGTGTCGTGTGTTCGTGTAGGCGTGCGCGTGTGTGGGTGTGTGCGTAGTTTTTTTAACTGTGGGGCATTAATTTCGCTCTTTAGATTAATTGAATAACTCTCAAGAAGTATTTTTTCCATTTCATTTTTTCATTTCTTGGTGTTCGAATACGTTTTCACCTCATACCCTTTAAAAAGAACACATTCCGATTCGACTTGCCATGTTTGAGAAATTATAAATCCTCTACTCAATCCAACATAGTGAGGGATGTTTATGAATCGCCTTGAAACTTAATTACTCAAAACGAAAACAAGTTGGAGAACCATCTATCAGTACGAAAATATATCAGTGGGTTTTAATACAGAAAATAATCAACGAAACAGTGATATAATTAATTTAAAAAATGCGTATGAGTTTTAATACAAAATATGCTCTATATGACCAGCATTGACTTCAAGACACTTCAGTAATATTACTTGCAATCCAGAATTAGTGGCCCTTCGGATCATTTCTGGAGCGAGCTCATTAAAAGCTTGTCGCACTTTAGCTTCCAGTTCTTCTCGGAAGGTTATTTGACCGGAATAAACTTCATTTTTAATGTGATCCCATAAGAAGAAGTCAGGTGGAATCAGATCTTGTGAGCTGGCAGGCCTAAGCCATGGACCGCCGGGTCCAATCCAACGATCCTCAAACATAGAATGCGCTGGAGCGCCATCTAACTGGTACCAGAATTCTGCATTAGGCAAACCAGTCAAGATACCAGCAACAACTTCACGAAGTATTCTACGATAACTTTCTGAGGTCAACATTTCCTCGTAGATATGGAAAAAACTCTTCCATTTCCAATAACAGCGAAAACTTTGAATCTGAATTCATACTGGAAATGCACGTCACGCATAAAGTGAGGATTTTCATCTGCGCAGAAATGACATCGCTTCCGATTGATGATATCTTTTCTTGTGAATTTTGATTCATCCGTCCATAAAATCCTATTTAACATATCTGGGTCTTCCTGGATCCGTACCATCAACCATTCACAAAATACAATTCTTCTAATCTGGTCAGCCTCCCGTAATCCATGCACTGTCCTTTGGGCATATGCATGCCATCCGTACTTAGAAATAATTCTTTGAATTTATGTTCGAGTTAGTCTTAAACCTTCTACTGCCTGCCTGATGGTAACATGTGGATAGGCCGTAAAATAACCCAACACATTGATTTCATTTGTGTCATTGCCGGTTATGTACTGGAACGATTTCTATTTAAATTACCATTCCAGTTATTCCGAAAATTTGACACGATTCTGGAGAACTTTGTCCTATTCATAGGTGGCAAATATGGAAATCTCTCATTGAACAAGCGGCACGTTCTACTCACGATTCTCCTGCATTCTCCGTGAATGTAAAATAAGTTTATATATATATATATATATATATATATATATATATATATATATATATATATATACATATATAAGATCAAAGCAGAATACCATTCCGAAGGATATGCGATGAAAATATACAGGATGTTCCATTTGGAAAAAAATACTTTTTCGTGTCTGAAGTCATCGATAATTGAACTTCGTTAAACAACACCCTGTATCATTTTTGTAACTTTTCTCACGATGAGAAAAACTCGGGACGCAGCAAGTGCGTTATGGTAGTGAATTTTTATTAAATGCTTCAAATTTAAATAACTCAATTTTCTATAAACTTAAAGAGTTTAATTTTAATACGTAGTAAGGTCTTTCCTAATGCAAGATATCCACAAAATTTCATTAAAATAACTTTGTAATTTTCGGAGAAAAAAATTTTTTCCAAAGAAAATTTAAAATTTGAATAACTCAATTTTCTCTAAACTTTGAAAGTTGAATTTTGGTACGTAGTAAGGTTGAGGCAACATATATAGTAAATTTCATTAAAACAGCTTTGTTACTTTCGGAGAAAAAAAATTTTTTCGAAAGAAAACTCAAAATTTTTCCGGAAAACCCCGTCTGATTTTTCTGGATAACGAACTCGTCCAAGCCATTAATAAAAGAAAGGCACTTGCCAAGTTTCATCGAAATCGGTTAATTCTTTTTTGAGTTATCATATATATATATATATATATATATATATATATATATATATATATATATATATATATATATATATATATATATATATATATATATATATATATATATATATATATAAACATATAAAAATTAAACCTATTTACAAATGAACTTTAATAAGATATTATGCTGTGACAATACCTCTCTCAAGCACCCTAAAATATAATCAAAATGTGCACAGTTATATATGTTTTATTTCTTTTTCCCTTAATCTTAATACACTACATATTTTATGACAATCGATTTAATTTACTTATTTGATATCATAAATAGTAGGTTAATAGTGACTTGGAATCAAGTAGACACCACATCTTCAAACATATTAAGAGAATATGAGTAAATCAACAGCAACTGGGAATGAATTCGGTCAGTCCCCCAGCCACGTGGTTAAAAAACACTGGCTGTATGAGTGGTTACAACTCTACCTCTAAATAAAAAGACTGTAACAGCGGCAGAAGCAGAAGACAATGGAAGGTTTGTGTATTCGGGAAGAAACTATTGACTATTAATAACAACAATTGACTAAAAACGCTGAGATTTGTAAGGAAAAAAATAATTATACTACAGAGGTGATAATTGATAATAAATTACAATAGGGTTATATAAAATCGTAAATGCTTCCAATGATTAACAATCAGTGAATTCAGTATTATTGACATTTCTCTGAAACTTAAAACTCGGGACGCAGCAAGTGCGTTATGGTAGTGAATTTTTATTAAATGCTTCAAATTTAAATAACTCAATTTTCTATAAACTTAGAGAGTTTAATTTCAATACGTAGTAAGGTTTTTCCTAAGGCAAGATATCCACAAGATTTCATTAAAATAACTTTGTAATTTTCGGAGAAAAAAATTTTTTTCGAAAGAAAATTTAAAATTTGAGTAACTCAATTTTCTCTAAACTTAGAAAGTTGAATTTTGGTACGTAGTAAGGTTGAGGCAACATATATAGTAAATTTCATTGAAACAGCTTTGTTACTTTCGGAGAAAAAAAAATTTTTCGAAAGAAAACTCAAAATTTTTCCGGAAAACCCCGTCTGATTTTTCTGGATAACGAACTCATCCAAGCCATTAATAAAAGACAGGCACTTGCCAAGTTTCATCGAAATCGGTTAATTATTTTTTGAGTTATCATATATATATATATATATATATATATATATATATATATATATATATATATATATATATATATATATATATATATATATATATATATATATATATATATATATGTATATATATATATATATATATATATATATATATATATATATATATATATATATATATATATATATATATATATATATATATATATATATAAACATATAAAAATTAAACCTATTTACAAATGAACTTTAATAAGGTATTATGCTGTGACAATACCTCTCTCAAGCACCCTAAAATATAATCAAAATGTGCACAGTTATATATGTTTTATTTCTTTTTCCCTTGTCTTAATACACTACATATTTTATGACAATCGATTTAATTTACTTATTTGATTTCATAAATAGTCGGTTAATAGTGACTTGGAATGAAGTAGACACCACATCTTCAAACATATTAAGAGAATATGAGTAAATCAACAGCAACTGGGAATGAATTCGGTCAGTCGCCCAGCCACGTGGTTAAAAAACACTGTTTGTATGATGGTTACAACTCTAGATCTAAATAAAAGGACTGTAACAGCGGCAGAAGCAGAAGGCAATGGAAGGTTGATGAATGAATCTCATGAGTCAATAAGAAAAGCATTGACTAACCAACAGCAACCACATACTTATGATTTAAACATGTTTCAAATTTGAATAGCTCAATTTTCTGCAACCCTAGAAAGCTGAATTTTGGCACATAGTTAGGTATTTCCCAAAGCAATATGTAGACCAAATTTTATCGAAATTTTCGGAAAAAAAAATTTTTTTTGAAAGAAAACTCAAAATTTTCCCGGAAAACCCCGTCCGATTTTCCTGGCCAACGAACTCATCCAAGCCATTAATAAAAGAAAGGCACTTGCCGAGTTTCATCTAAATCGGTTAATTATTTTTTGAGTTATCAGACGGATACATACATATATATATATATATATATATATATATATATATATATATATATATATATATATATATATATATATATATATATATATATATATATATATATATATATATATATATATATATATATATATATATATATATATATATATATATATAAGCATATAAAAATTCAAACTGACCCCGGATATGGGTTCTAGGGGTCCTAATTCGCGCTCATTTGAAAGAATTTTTGCAAAGTCTCACCATCGATACCTCTCTATTAGTGAATTTTTTAAATAAAAATTCACTAAAAGAGTCTTCATTAAAGTGCTGAGAACATAAATAAGAATATTTCGGCAGCGTATCCGTTTTTATACTTAAGGCTGCGCACCATTTTTCTCTCATTTCTTTAATAGATGGAAACCTAAAAATAGTGCCAAACTGACGTGCCGCCGCTGAAAATAGCAAACAGCAAGGTACTTACGTATGCAGAGACACCGTTGCCACATCCCCAGGTAATCTTCTACAAACAATACACCTTTTCACCATTTTGCCAAAACAAAACTCAAAATCTTTATTGCCAATCAAGGTAACACATAAAAATAAACTCTCAGTATACTTGCGTACTATTCACAGACAAATACAAGCCACAACTGAGGATTAATAAAAATCTAGATACTTCACATGCAGCAGGAAAACGATTTAAAATAATGGGCTGAGTTTTCTGGTTATATTTACATAAAGAAGGGAGAAACCAAGGAAAATATATGTTAGTACATCTTTACATTCATAAATAAGCCCTAATGAAAGTGTAATGTCTTAAGTGACAGAAAAGTAATAAATTTGTCATCCTCAATGACTTCCTTGTCATCATATTCGGCGATTTAAGGATGAATTATTACATAGCGGCAACGCGTTAGCCACCACCCAATCAGAGCAGAGGACCGATGTAAACATAGAGTCCCTTGAATGTTGGCTTCAAACAATTCGGCTGTGTGCCCAGTCTATTCGTAGATAGATAGTCAATGGTTACAACTCTAGCTCTAAATAAAAGGACTGTAACAGCGGCAGAAGCAGAAGTCAATGAAAGGTTTGTGTATTCGGGAAACTATTGACTATTAATAACAACAATTGACTAAAAACGCTGCGAGTTGTAAGGCAAAAATAATTATACTACATAGGTTATAAATGATAATACATTACAATAGGGTTATATATAATCGTAAATGCTTCCAATGATTAACAATCAGTGAATTCAGTATTATTGACATTTCTCGGAAACTTACAAATGAATCTCATGAGTCAATAAGAAAAGCATTGACTAACCAACAGCAACCACATACTTATGATTTAAACATGTTTCAAATTTGAATAGCTCAATTTTCTGTAACCCTAGAAAGCTGAATTTTGGCACATAGTTAGGTATTTCCCAAAGCAATATGTAGACCAAATTTTATCGAAATTTTCGGAAAAAAAAATTTTTTTTGAAAGAAAACTCAAAATTTTCCCGGAAAACCCCGTCCGATTTTCCTGGCCAACGAACTCATCCAAGCCATTAATAAAAGAAAGGCACTTGCCGAGTTTCATCTAAATCGGTTAATTATTTTTTGAGTTATCAGACGGATACATATATATATATATATATATATATATATATATATATATATATATATATATATATATATATATATATATATATAAGCATATAAAAATTCAAACTGACCCCGGATATGGGTTCTAGGGGTCCTAATTCGCGCTCATTTGAAAGAATTTTTGCAAAGTCTCACCATCGATACCCCTCTATTAGTGAATTTTTTTAATAAAAATTCACTAAAATTCTGATCACTATGACTATAATTGCGCCAAGTTTCAGAGCCATGACGTACTTGATGCCTGAGAATTGCCATTTCAAAGATTTGCAACTTTATGACGGAAAAACAATAGAAAATCGAATATCTTGAGAACAGCTGACACCGGTATCGACAAGTGGCATATCGTTTTCCTCAGAATTGCATGCTCATTCGGAATATTGAATAATATATGGGGTATTCTATTCAAATTAAGAAAGTTGTGTGCAACTTCCGATACAACCGGAAGCGATACAGTCACCAAAATATTTTAGTTATAATGAGTGGATGGTAATACATGCAGTTGCAAATTTTCCGATTCGAAATGTCAGTACTAGTTAGAAAACTTCTAATGCACGCCTTACGTGGGACAGCCTGTATATATATATATATATATATATATATATATATATATATATATATATATATATATATATATATATATATATATATATATATATATGTATTTATCTGAGAGATAACACAAAAAAATATACTTAACAGATTTGAACGAACTTGACACATATCTTCATGTTGTTAATTTCTTGGACAAGCGCAGAAATCAGATATAACAAACATACCCCCCCCCCCACTTTCCCTAAATATACAAAAACATTTTTGAATGCGCTATATTGTTGAAAGTATTGGAGTAACTGGAATGATAGTTTTCATGTAGATAATAATTGTGTAAATAAACTTGTGTTGTGAATTTTAAGTAATTTGATTCACAAAATTTGGACTTTTTTACAAATTAAAAATAACATCTAAAAGGCAAGAATTGAAAGGACTTAAGTGACTAAGTCTAATGCATGACAAAAACAGAGTAGTCAGCTGCCATGCGTAAATTGATACATACATAAATCATAATTCAACGATAATCAAACAATTCAAATAACACGTGTAAATACACTACTCGAACAAGCTATCAAGAAATCTCGGCCAATCAAATCCCAAATACCCATTAAATCGTTTGTCGACAAATAGGACGTTAGAACGACAGATGACACTAAACTAAAAATTTGTTAATTGATTGTTTTTTAAGTTGGATGTCCTTTTATGAACGGCCTCAATTAAAGCTCTAGAGTAAAAATGTGGTATGTGGTGAAAAGACCAAGGTTTAGGAAAGGAAACGAAGAAATTTGTTAAGAACTATCGCTTTTATAAAGAAAATATGACCTTTTTTCAAACCATGATTTGACAATTTTTTTTAATCACAGAATTGGTTCAAAAACAGTCTAATCCTAGAATAGATATCCGAGAATAAGTTTTCAAAATTTCCTGCCTTTTGGATTCCAAATAAAAACGTAGTGAAAACTGAAACTTAGTGTATGACACTCCTTAATTATTTCGTGAAAGTGACTGCTGAAAGTAGCGACTGTCGCAATCACTTGTAAATCAGTCGTTTTCTAAGAGATGACGCATTAAAAATTTTATTTTTACAAATGCCACGACGTTATGTACTTCATTCATAAGTAGGTGTCATAATATAAGAATATGAGAAGATACAAAAGAATGAAATAAATCACACGTCGTTATGAAAATTATGTTAAAATAGTTTATTTTTGTCTTTAAGCTTAAAGATAAGACGCCATCTAAGCTCGAAACAATTAAATGTGTTTCAGCCACCAGCAAATTATCAAGTCACAATTCAAATAATTGTGCAATTAGTTGTTTACTTACATTTACTCTTAGGATATAATACAAAATTACCGAGGGCAGCAAGTTGCCGTCTCTATAAGTGCCACGTAAACAAACAGTTTTATTTTTAGCTATCAGTAGCATGTAACATTTTCTTTGGTTTCACTAAATTTAATATTTGGTAAAAACAGTAGTGTACAGATTTCATACGTTTGGACCAAGACCTCATCTTCAGTTCAAAGAGAGCTCTGAAGCTGCTAAATCTTAGCAGGGGACAGCTCAGAAACACAACAGGGCTCTTGACGGTACACATGGCCGTCAAGAAACACCTGCATAAAATGGGACGGTTCGAAGGGGACCTCGCATGCAGACTCTGCGGCGAGGGGGAGGAGGCAGCCCAGCACATCTTGTGCGAGTGTAAAGCTCTGGACCGCAAAAGAAAACTGATCTACGGTCAGTCTAGACCGGAGACAGAACAATATAAAACTTCACCCTACCAATGCCTACTGTGCATTGAACTAGTCTGCACAGCGATTTTGGAATGGGTGGAGTAAGATTCAGGGTATGCACAATCAACCAAAGGTTGCTGTGCTATCGGGGCGGCAAGGCCGCGGACGAGCCCTGAGGGAAAAAATACCTCATATTTCTATTAAACGTTCGCATAACTTTGTTACCGTTGAGTCTAAAATTATAATTTTTAGCAGATATTATTTTTTTATTTATGATATAAGAGAATTTGTTTAAAAAATCATACATGCGATTAGTAAGGAAAAATACCTGCCACGTTTGGTAGATACATTCGTTTTCTAAATAATACTTGTTTTCTTCTGGAAAGTTTCGGTAATTTTGATGTTTGTATTACAAAATTCTTTTAAAGATACTTACAGTACCACCAAGTTATACCAAATTTTAATTTTCTAGCTTAATAGAAAATTGAGTTTTGGACATTTAAAGTTTTTTCCCAAGAGGAGCTGGAACACAGGATTTGAATATTTCTTATGATAATAGAGAGATGTCGATGGCAGTACTTTGAAAAAAGTTCTTCAAATGAGCGCATATTCGAACATTTAAAACCGTTCTTGAAGGTCTGTTTAATTTTAAAGTATTAATTTTAATAATAGTGTACAATTCTTTAATCCGAATTTTTAAAAATTAATTCCTTTGTAGGACATGCCAGACTTTTCTATAAGCCTCCAATGTTCAAGAAATGATAATGAAAAAAAAACATTTTAATGAAAATTTTCTACTATAACGCACTTGCTGCCTCACAACTTTTGTTTACCGTTACGAAAGTGAAACACGGTCTAGTAAAAAAAAGATTGTCAGTAAATCTTCAGCTTGAAGGTTTTTGTGTAAAAAAGAGATTTGACGTTTCCTCTGTTCGTTAAAAATTTCGCATGTTATTCTAATTTTTATTGTCGTTGATAAATACGAGTACGTTGTTGCTTACCTCTTTGACAGCTGAAACATTTAAAAAAATAACTTCCAGGAGAACTTTAACCTGTAAGCAAGTCTTAAACTTTATTTGCTAAATTACAGAGTTAAATTCACTTATGGCTGCTTACACGATCGAACATTTTTATTCATGATCATAGTCCTCTAAATTTCATTGTGTTGTGTAACGTGAATAACTTTCAAAACGTTACAAACTAAAATTTAATATTGTAAACTGTGTATTAATATATATTGACTAAACAAGTATGGTGATGTGACAAAGAGTAGTTTTGTTACACTGACTGTAAGATTTTTAGCTTGTGAAACAAAAACTGTTAATCAAATATATCGATTTATCGTGTTATTTAGTAAGTATGTTAGACTATTTCGAGAAACTGATACAATTATTCTTACGTTGATTACTAGTAATACCTTGACACATTCAAATAATTTGTGGCATTTAACCCCAAGTAAAATCAATTCCTTTTAAGAACATTTAGTAGAAAAATTGCTATACATTAGACATTACTTGAAATTTTCTTTCTACTTCTTTCTTTACTTCATTACGACATATATGCCATTTTTCTAAATTCATATTAACTCTGTAGAAGGTGTCTATTACCACTTATTGTAAATAATAAAAAATATATATATAAAAGTTTGGCACAATATAAATAATATGACTAGAATTAATTATTCAGTTTGATTTTTCTAGCAAAAACCTTTTATAGAAATCTTAATCACCATAAATAAAAGGTAAAATGTTACACATTAAACATATATTTTATCTAGTATTCGTTCACCTTATCCACCAAGCAATGAGTAGACATGAAAACTTTATACTTATCCAAATACTCTGACGCTTTTTGATTTTATTCTAGTTATACATACTGGTCGGCAACAGGAGGACCTAATAAAATAAACCAAACAAAAAGAATATATTTTTCGCAGGTTGGACTGCGTTTATGAGATATTTCAACTAAAAAAACAGCAACCCTGGTAATAAAAGTTCATTAAACATATTTTGACAGTCTGACAATAATGAATTAATTTTATATTTATCCTTTATGACTTTCTCTTAGTTCTTCTTATAATTTTTCTTCTTATAATTTCTTCTTATAATTTGCGTTATAAAATGCTGTTGAACATTGTGAGCTGTACGACAGGCTCGCCCTCTCGGTGCATAACTAGGTAATTTGTCGTGGCGGCAACTCTAATAAAAAAAGTTGACCAATGAAGAGGATTCCACTATAATTTTTGTTTATGGATAATGCGATCGGAACGCTAGAGCTGCGCGTTATAAATACAATTTAATATTTTCAAACAGGTTTTTTTGCAATGCATCTCGAACGCTTTGTAAGAATGAATTAGTGATCGTTGTAGTGTAGGCTCTGCTCAAAATCACACTGTTGCTCTAGAAATTGCCATTATTTATGAATAAACTTCTGCGCAGCTACAACGGCCTTTTAAGATTGTTTAGAAAATATTTAATCTGGAAGCCTTACACCTTCACCACTACCAAAGCATTAATCACCTGCAGCCTGGCGATAAAGTACTGTGACTAAAATTTTATCATTGGCTACTGGAACAGCGTCACCTAAGTTTTAACTTTATAAGTGAAACTTCGTCCCCTGTGAGTCCGCGGCGAATTAAAAGAATAGGCACCCGGATCTTAAGGACTAGACCGTGGGCTTCGGAATATACAATTCATCTCGCTTGATTGTTACTAGGGAGCGGGGTTCCAAAGGATACCGCCTTGGGTTTAGCGCTGGCGGGTGTCGGGTGTCCCAACAAACCCGTAAGGGGTTGAGATCTCTGGGGAGTGGTATACACCCGGATTTTGAGGCCCCCACTGTGTGCTTCGAAATGGACAAAAGACCTCGCTTGGGTGATGGTTGGGAGCGTGACACGGTGGGATGTTGCCTCGCGTAAAGCACTGGTGGGTGTGGAGTCTAGACGAACCCGGAGGAGAGCCGAGCTCTCTGGGGTTGGATTACAACTGAAGATTGAGGCTTTCCCTGTGAGCTTTAAAACGGACAAATGACCTCGTTGGGATTCTGCTCGGGTCGGGACTCCATATGATACCGCTTAGAATCAAACACTGACGGATGTCGGGTGCGGACGAACTCGAAGAGAGGTTATCTCTCTGTGAGCTTCAAAATCGGCAAGCGACTCCACTGGGATGACAGTATAGGTGCCAAACCAACTTTCAGTCTCAAAAATATCGTCTTCTGCGGAAGCTCACCTTTATGGGTATAATTTAAGCAAACACTGGCAGGTATCGGGACTAGACGAGCCCAGAGAAGAGCTGAGATCTCTAGGGCGTCGATTACATCTAGAGAGTGAGGCATCCTATGTGGCTTCGAAACGGGCTAATGACCCAGCTTGATGCTGCTCGAGAGCGGAGCTTCATTACAACTCTGAGAGGTCGTCTCCCTTTGAGCATCGAAACGGGCAAGCTACTTCACCTAGATGGCAGTACACCTCTCAAACCAACTTTCGCCTTGAAAAAAAGATCGACTCCCGCAGGGTGTCCAACTGTACCACATGCTGGAAGAAATGTGGTACAGTGGCTCAATAACAATTTCAATGAAAGATGACTGGAAAACGCGGAGCAGTTTATTGGCCTACTAGTTCCCCAGATCCAAATACGCTTGATTCACAATTGTAAGATCGTTTAAAACCATAAGTTGGACCTAAACAAATTAATATTTTGGTGGCGCATTGAAAACGAAACAGACCGATTTGCGTCCAGAGATTTTTTCCTAACAAACACTGAAACAAGTCAATCTTAATATTGAGGGGGACATGTTTTGACATAAAACTCAACTTTGTCACATCAACCCCTTAAGGGTGGTGATAACAACCCTTATATTTTAAATAGGGAACATGGGCCGAGTGTTACATCATTTGAAAGCTCTTTCTTTTCTGAATTCAGCACATAAATTTTTTTGGAAGTTTTATCAACTCGTTTAAAAATTATTCACGGTTAAAGATGCAAAAACGCATTTCACTCATTTCGATAAAAAATGTGCTGATAGTCAATGTTTTGTTGGTTTGTAAACAAAAAATTGACTATCAGAACATTTCTTATCGGAATGAGAGAAATGCGGTTTACTATTTCGGTTTATCGGTCGGTTTGATACTTGATAGTACTACCGAAAATTAATTTCACAATGGTGTATTCTGTAGAAGAAATAGTTGAAATAATTCCTCTTTCTTTCAAAAACGATGACTGTGCCAACCGTACCGAAAATTTGTTTAATGAACGATATCCGAACAGACATGTTAACAGAAAATACATTTTGGAGTTAGTTGCAAAGTTTCGACAATGTGGTTCAGTAGCCAACAAAAAACGGGATCCGGAATGTGAATTTCCGGTTAGAAATGAGACTACTGAGATTAAAGTTTTAGGACAAATTGCTGCAGACCCAACTTTGAGCACGAGAAAATTGGCCACTGTTTCAAACATCAAAAAAAGAACTATTCAGCGAATACTGAAGCATCATCAATTTCGCCCGTATAAAATTCATCTTGTACAACAACTGAATGAAGATGATTTTGATCGGCGGCTGGAGTTTTGTGAAGTTATGAATGCACGAATAGCTGATAACGGGAACTTTCTGTTCAATATCTGTTTTTTAGACGAGTGTACGTTTTTATTACACTCTACAGTCAATCGTCATAATTGTCGTTATTGGGCAGATAAGAATCCAAGAAATTTTCACGAAGTCCACACTCAAACTCCAGAGAAATTGAATGACTGGACTGGCATTTTTGGAAACCGTTTAATCGGACTAATTTTTCTTGATGGTAATTTGAGCGGCGAAACGTATTTGGACAGACTAGAAGATATCGTTTACCCTCTACTAATTGGCTTTGTTGAAAATGATGACCGCTATCAAGAAAATCAATTAGTGTTTCAACAAGATGGAGCTCCTCCGCATTTTCACAACGTGTTAGGGAGTTTTTGAACAGAGAGTTTCCAGGACAATGGATTCGGGTGTAGAGGTGCTATTGAGTGGCCCCCTAAATCACCGGACTTAACTCCTTTAGACTTCTTTCTATGGGGACATTTAAAAAGTAGAATTTAGTCAACAGAACCGGAGTCTCTGGAAGAATTACGACGACGCATTGTTGAAGAATGCCATCTAATAACTCAACAAATGCTCCAGAATGTCAGAGCTCGTTTTGAACAAAATTTGTACTTTTGTATGGAAGCTGGTGGTCAACAATTTGAACACTTACTTAACTGAGTAAACATTTTTGAACGTTTGGTTTTTTTTTTTTTTTTTAAATTGACTAATTAGTACATTTCTTATCGCAATGAATGAAATACGTTCTTGCAACTCCAACTGTGAATAATTTTTAAACGAGTTGATAAAACTTCCAAAAAAATTTATGTGCTGAATTCAGAAAAGAAAGAGCTTTCAAATGATGTAACACTCGATCTATGTTCCCTAATAATAAAAAATAAATAAAATAAGGGTTGTATCACCACCCTTAAGGGGCTGATGTGACAGAGTTGAGTTTTATGTCAAAACATGTCCCCCTGAAAATTAAAATTGAAGTGTTTCAGCGTTTCTTAAAAATGGACGCAAATCGGTCTGTTTCGTTTTCAATGCGCCACCCTGTATATATATATATATATATATATATATATATATATATATATATATATATATATATATATATATATATATATGCTTTTATATATTGTATGTTTGAAAATAACGCACAAATTACTCACCATGACATTAAGTGCCTTTGAGTTAATACGAAATTAAAAAGACAATGTTAGTTCGCCGCTGGTTTATAATATACAGCACTTCTTTTAGAAACAATCGAGTACGGTGTAAACAAAAAGATTCTACGTTCAGATTGTCTAAATTAATATTTCCTTCTTAACCTTACCAGCGCATTTTTGTTTTCGCTATCCGTTCAAATTATTATTACGTTCTCCCAAAATGCTCAGTTCGAAAGGCAACGTATCAATATTTACTTGACTTCTGCTTTTTTTTCGAAACTAACCAAGGTAATATTTACGTTTGCTAAATCTACTATCTTTGTACTCTGGCTTAAGTTGAGTTCAACCAGTAGAACTTTATTTTGTTATCATATTCGCTTCCCCTATTATATTCTACTTCCCCCACATCTCAGGGATATGTGGCGGTTTGTTGTCGCGAACACTTAGTTAAAACGATCTACATGGTGCAAAAAAAAATGGCTGGTATTTGCGAATCTCTGGGAGAAGTTGGAGTTTGCTGTAGTATACACTTCGTTAAAGTATACAGGGTGACAAAATAAGAGACGGCTGGTTAGATTGGATAACATTGGCATAAGCTGCTCTCATTTCTTCTGGATTATAGCCTATTTACAACAGATATCCTTTTTCGCAAGGGTGCATTAAATCAGATTCGGTACGCAGGTTGTAAAATCAGGAGTGCCGCATGACTCCATATTAGGTCCAAACCTTTTCAATCTTTATGTCCTTGACCTTTCTACTTTCTTGACCTCAAAACATGTTTCTTAGTAAATTTTTTTGAAATAAAACAAATGAATATAACATCTACACCATTTTATAATTATTATTAGACGACAATTGTTATGCCATAATGGAGCTTCTTTAAATATAAATGTGAAATGGTCACTTTTGTATCTGAAGAAGCTACATCATGCTGTTATAATAAAAATAATCAAGTGTGAATATCATATTATTCTTATAATATTACAAATGAAGACCGAATTCGTAACAATTTAAAAATGTTCAGATCTAAACGCAGGTCTAAAATAAGCCAGAGAACTTAATCATTTAGAGCCTCTAGTCTTTTTGTTATGTTTGTTTTTTGTTTGGTTTCGCTCTTTTACAAAAACCATTTTTGCCCCATTTGTGTATCTTCTTAGGCTGTATACTTTAAATTTTGCATTTTATATAGCCACATAGGTTTCTAAACCTGTGTTCTTATTTAGGTTTGACAATAATAATTTCAATTATTTATCTATCATGGTATCACATTTTTATTTCCATTGTTTCTTTCAGAATACCTTGGTATGTAGCATTTGCAAAACTATGCACCAGGTTAACGAAGTCCA
Organism: Tillus elongatus; assembly: GCA_964006375.1. NCBI lineage: Eukaryota > Metazoa > Arthropoda > Insecta > Coleoptera > Cleridae > Tillus > Tillus elongatus. Next base: position 131,542,458 of record OZ023266.1, on the reverse strand, counting down.
TTTAAGCTGTTACTCCAGGTATATTTCCTGGTGATGATAGCGTGAGTGTTCTCAAAAAGTATACATTATTGCTACACTTTCATGTCAAGGTAATTTTTTATTTTTCATCTAGTTCCAATAGCCGTCATTTATATCTATACTCTATGTTCAGTATTAGTGAAAATCGTTGGTTTTAAATAATAATAACCATGATTGAGTGCAGATTGGAACCTGTGAGGAGCACTGATAGGTACACTTGGAGAACCCAAATCACCACAACAAGCCACATTTCGAATGACTCACATGACAAATACGCACAAAAATTTTGCTACTTTAATTTTTTTATTAAATTGGTTAATACATTTTCTTTCTTTAATAATAGGTAAATATAGCAAAGAACTGGGTATATTAAGAACTTGGCCAAAATATAACCGGATACACTGCTTGCCTAGGGGGGAAATAAGTAACAAACGGAAAACAAATTAAATGGTACCGGAATCAATGACCTTTAGAAAAGAGAAAGCCGAAAAAAGTTTGTTTGCCTACCATTTGAACCACTAATCCGAGGGGTCTGGATGGTATTTTTAGAAAACCCAATTTGAAAACATTTTCGACAAAAATACTGTTGAAAACTTGCTAGGTAACCCAAAAGACAAGGATAGTACCGCAAAATGTCGGTGATTTATGAAATAAGTTGTAAAGATTGTCTTCTTAAATACGTCGGACAAACAAAAAGATCACAACTAGGATACGGTACTATAGATAGGTTTTCCGCTGCCCGACATATATATATATATATATATATATATATATATATATATATATATATATATATATATATATATATATATATATATACATATATATATATATATATATATATATATATATATATATATATATATATATATATATATATATATATATATATATATTGCTAAATATAATAATAAAAGGTGTATGCATTCGGCACCGCCGCTTAATGCCAGTTCATTTCTTGACCGTTTTACGAAAAACATCGACAGTGGCACGTACGATATATAATAGCTAAATTCAGGTATCTCCGTCAAACGATATATGTTAATTTTTGTTTGGCTGAACCATCCTCAATGGTCCTAGACCGACTACGTGCTCAAAATATAAACATAGTTGTAGATTTAAGATTTAGAATTAATCATCCTCTGATGACGCTAACTTCGTTGGTGAAACGAACTTCGCGTTTTTGAAAATTTGTTGTGGTGACTTGGGTTCTCCAAGTGTAATGAGTAAATATTGGAACTTGTGATGAGCACTGATAAGTACAATTTGGAGAACCCAAATTAATTACAATACAGTTTTAAACCTGACTATCGTTTCGATAACAATGTTAGCGTCATCAGATCGTCAGGTCCAAAACTGTTTTGTGATGAGTTGGGTTCTCCAAATTGTACTTACTTTTCAAGTGTACTTATAATAACCATGATGTTTTAAAGTTATTTATAGCGTAAAGTAATTGGTCTGCCCGATGTTTTCAAATATTTAAGACTATAATTGCTGACTATGTAGTATTAATTTACATTAGGTAGGTTGACTATGCAGGAAATATTAAGGATAAAAATCTGGTACCAGTTAAAAAGTCTAATTTAAAACTTAGATGTAGACTCTGCCAGAGATGTTAAACAATGATCATGCTGTATGGCCATCTTATAAACCTTTTTATTTATGGACTCTACATATTCTTAGGGAATATATTTTACAGTAAGTATGTAAATGTGGTTGGTGATATCACCCGCAAAAATATACTAATTTACATTGATTTTTCGCAGAAAACATTGCAAATGTTACTAAGCAATAATAAAGTCCGTATGTCAATAATAGTTATATGAACCTAAAACATATATACGTACCTACATGAGTTAATAATAAATTTAGAAAATGGCTTTCCATATAAATTCTATAGTACATATCATAAAGTCTTTTCTCATCTATATACATCAGTTAAGAGCCTGCATACTTTCTGGAACCTGTATTCCATTACAGATACCTATTCTAGGTGTGTAGCTTACCTAGATGCTTAGGTTTTTGTCATAACCTACATTACCGATTGAATATTAGCGCACAGCCTTTAGGAGACGTATTTTATAGTAGTGTCTAACCCGTCTTCAGCTTGTCTGGACTCAAACCATAGTATCCTGCAGATTGTCATGGTCCTGTCAAATGGCACTTACATCCCCCCCAAGCAGATCCTTATCTGCAGAATTAACTCGAGTTTGTCGGACTGATTCTGTGCTAATATGCTCACTGGAGAACTCTCCAAAAGATCCGTTTCTCCTTGAATTGACTATCATCGTTTTGGCGCCATAATCAGTTACGAATTTGTCACTGGTATTCATAGATACGGATTGGTAACCACATTTGCACCAGGAGGGATAGTGGGCCGTCAAAATTCTTTTGAAAGCTTCTCTAAATTCGGTGTTGAAGATGGAGTAAATGATGGGGTTAAACGCAGAATTGGAATAGCCTAGCCATGTGAGAATCTTAAAAGTGATGTCTGGTATGCAAGTCTTGCAGAATGCTGCTACAATGTTTATGCAAAAGAATGGCACCCAGCAAATTAAAAAGACGCCCATGATAATACCAACTGTTATTGCGGCCTTATGGTCACTCACGTGGTATGGAGAGCTATGGTGGTTGTGCAGATGGATATGCAGAGCTTTGTTCTTTTGCTTCATGCTTTTCTTTTTCGTTGTGGTGTTCTCTGGTAGGTCTATGGGTCGAGTAATTGCTCGTATGTTTTTGACGTGTTTTTGAGCATAGCAGTAAAGTCTGCAGTAGATACCTGCAAGAAAGAAGAAGGTGTGTTAGAAATAAATTTAACAAAGGAACTATAGAATATTTTAAATATAAATACGAGTAGAGCCATGTATAATTGTAAAATTTAATATTTTCAAAACAGTTGCATGTTAATTTGGTATTGTTCGTCAGATCTTAGAGTAAGAAAGAATATATTAAGGTACTCTAATGTAGCAGATTTTAATGAGAGATCTGAGTTTACCGTGACCCAACAAAAATTTTGAATCTTCTTCATACCGTTATTAAAGCACTTGACATAATAAACCTTATCGACTTGACACCGATAACGGTGGAGGTAGAAGTACCACTATAAACAATACAATACCACTAAGACGCAGTCAGATCTCTCTCAGGTCTAGGGTTGAACACACAGCGACTCTAGAGACGATTTTTAGTGAGCTCTGGAAAGCAGGCATATTAAGGCCTCAGAGTTATTTTTCTTTTATAAGTCCTCAACCTCTTAAAGATGGCTCCAAGAAAAGCGATGGAGATCGAAAAACGTAACGATTGTTTATACAAGAAAGAAATGCTCTTCGACCTCCAATTACCTGAAAACCTATAATATCCTCATTGCAAACACACGCAATAACTATTATTTTGAGAGACAATTTAACTGCCCTATTACCTGGCTCAACGAACACCTTCAACCGGTTACGGGTCTAAGTACCATTACACAACTCCTGACCTTATATATATATATATATATATATATATATATATATATATATATATATATATATATATATATATATATATATATATATAACTATAGAAGGATTTATAACACGGCATTTCTGTACTATACAAGGAGAAAGGTTTAAGGGCAAAGCCGCAAGGAGACAACCGCAAACACGTGTTTCAGGCTTATTAGCCATCATCAGTACGGTATAGCCAGGTGAAGATGGAAACACTCTGGATGAAGATGCAAAAATACACGGAGTCACAACAGGCAACCAGTGCACAATTGCAGCAACATTTGGAAGACCCTCAATCCGTAGCTTTTTTGGTTGTTTCTCTCGGATTGAGGGTCTTCCAAATGTTGCTGCAATTGTACAACTAGTGCACAATTGCAGCAACATTTAGAAGACCCTCAATCCGTAGCTTTTTTGGTTGTTTCTCTCGGATTGAGGGTCTCCCAAATGTTGCTGCAATTGTACAACCAGTGCACAATTGCAGCAACATTTGGAAGACCTTCAATCTGTAGCTTTTTTGGTTGTTTCTCTCGGATTGAGGGTCTTCCAAATGTTGCTGCAATTGTGTACTGGTTGCCTGTTGTGACTCCGTGTATTTTTGCATCTTCATCCAGAGTGTTGCCATCTTCACCTGGCTATACCGTACTGATGATGGCTAATAAGCCTGAAACACGTGTTTGCGGTTGTCTCCTTGCAGCTTTGCCTTTAAACCTTTCTTCTTGTATAGTACAGAAATGCTGTGTTATCAATCCTTTTATAGTTAATATAACTGGGCTCCGGATGCTCACACAGGTGATTTCTTTGCCTCCGTAGCTTTTTGGTTGTTTCTCTCGGATTGAGGGTCTTCCAAATGCTGCTGCAATTGTGCACTGGTTGCCTGTTGTGACTGTGTTTTTTTGCATCTTCATTCAGAGTGTTCCCATCTTCACCTGGCCATACCGTACTGATGATGGCTAATAAGCCTGAAACACGTGTTTGCGGTTGTCTCCTCGCGGCTTTGCCCTTAAACTTTTTTCTCCTTATATATATATATATATATATATATATATATATATATATATATATATATATATATATATATATATATATATATATATATATATATTTATTTATTTATTTATTTATTTATTTATTTATTTAAACAGAGTACTTCAAATTCAAGCGTCACTATTGGGATCTTGTAAACGGTAAGAGATACGAGGATGATTAAATTGCTGCAAAGTTGCGCGTTTCTATGGTGAACAATTATTCGAAAAAAAAACGGACATTTTTAATTTTCGTTTTTTTTAGCGGATTTTTCGTAAAACAAAAAATGCACTAATGAGATCTGTGCCGATATAAATAAAAATTGGTGAATACCTTAATTTTGTAAGTGGCTTCGATAAGTTAGTTAGCCAGGAAAATCGGACGAGTTTTATACAAAAATTCCTTAAAATCGCTAAAAAGCAGATCAATATTGAAACAATATGAAACAGTTGATCAGATGTTTAATATCGCTTTGAAATCTAGCGTGATTCTTTACCAACTCTGGTTTCTGGTTATTGACTTCGTTTCCAATTAAAAGACCATGAAAATAAAATATAGTAAAGTTTTGCAAATGAAAGCCCAATTACACTTTCTACTTTTATTATTAGGTTACTGAAGTTATGTTAGTAACCTTAAAGCTAATTTAATACATTTTCTTGTCGCGAAATTTTATTGGATATAGAACATAAATAGCCAGCTCCCCACGCAAAAATAAACACAATTAATTTTTACAGATGCCTGGAAACTGTCCGTCTTTCTTTGTACTTTAAAACTTTCAAACAAAATTATAAGTTAAGTTCGCTGGGTTAAATAACTTTATTAGTTTTAATTCCATTGTTTATTTACGTAATTTTGTGACATAGGAGGGAGGATACTTATGCTCCACCAGGAACCATTAATTATTTTTATTTTGCAACATAACTTTCTTCAATCATCCTCTAACATTTTTACAGATTTTATATAAAACGTTTCTTTGACTTCTTCCCATCACTCATTGACAGCTACTTTCACTATCTGCCAAAAATTTCTGTTCAAATATTTATTGAGTTTTGGAAATAGTTTGTAGCCGCTTGGTGCCAGATCAGGCGAATAAGGTGAATACTCTAGTAGTTTACCGACAATAGGCATGGATGCAAAATGATGAAAATGTTTTGTATCCTCCTACTATGTCGAAAATCATAACTACTGGACAATTGATAGTCCCTTCATTAATCTTATTTTTAAAGGGGTAGACATTGATCCAATCCACTCCATAGCAGGTGGTAGTGGAATTTTCCTTTATGTAACAGTAAAGGATTTTTTCACGCCCGAGGAGGTACCACCCCATACATCAAGGGGCCGGTGAAGTCCCAACGGACGTTTCCGGTTCTGATGTATGAGTCGGTTTCCCTTATAAGCAAAAATGATGATGGCTCCTCCTTGTATAAAATATTCCGGAGGCAAAATACCCCTCCATTCGGATCTCCGGGAGAGGGGTGTACAGGGGGCGCCAACATCAAGATTTAACATATCCTTTTCAAATATATGTGGCCTAAATTCTAACCTGAACTCCGTCCACCATTTCCTCCAGGCTAACAGGCCCCAACTCCTCTTCCTCACCGAAACCCAAATCAGTGCCAAAACAGCCACTAATCACCTTAATTTCCCGGGGTATGAGCTCCTTACTGCCTTTAGATTGCATGGAGGCGTGTGCGCATACGTCCGTAGCAATCTACCCTGCACCAGACTTCCCAATTTAGAAGCTGGAAGAAAAGACATACTATGGATAAAACTCTCTCTCAGGGCTGCAACTAAATTCATCTGTTGCATTTACCGGTCACCTTCTGACAACAACTTTGTCCAGCTCTTTGACTACCTTTCTGAAAAAACCGACTATCTGATTTCTGAATATCCTTCCTCCGAGGTCACTATTCTTGGCGACTTCAATGTCCATAATAAGGAATGGCTAGGATCTTCAAAAACCGATCCACAAGGGAGAGCAGCGGAGGCCTTTGCAGTCAGCAATTCTTTGGCCAATATGGTTCAGCAACCTACTTACTTTCCTCGTATCCCAACACACAGCTCAAATCCCTTGGATCTCCTTCTTACTACAAATCCTGAATGCTATAAGATATCAGTCACCGCCCCCCTTGGTCGCTCAGACCACGGCATGGTCACTGCTTCCTGTGCAATGCAACCCGAGGTCACACAGTCATCACACCCACGTATCGTTTGGCACTACAACTCCGCAAACTGGGACGAAATGCGGGATTACTTTTCCTCATTTCCATGGGCGTCTGTCTGCTTCTCTCATCCTGACCCCTCTGATATCTCAGAAAACGTCACCGAAATTATCCAAGCTGGCAAGGAATTATTTATTCCACGTACACAGAAAACCTCTTCAGCCACTCAAAAGCCCTGGTTCTCTAAATCCTGTGACAAGGCCAGACTTGAAAAGGTCAAAGCTCACAAAATGCTTCTACACAATCCCAGTCAAGAAAATCGTCAAGCATTCAACGACGCAAGAAACCGCTATGTCCGCATTCTTTCTGAGGCAAAAAACTCGTTTAATAACCACATCAAAAACAAAGTCCTCTCAAGCTCCAACGGCGGCAAACCCTTCTGGACTCTTGCCAAGTCTATTGGGAATAATTTCTGCAAGAGCACGTTCCCACCTCTCGTCTCAGGTGATGAAATTGTTTCTACCGCCCTGGGCAAGGCTGAACTTTTTGCTTCGTTGTTCGCCGGAAATTCTACTCTCAACCCACCTCCAAATGTTCAACCACCAACAGTCCCCAACGTCGCGCATAAAATGACTGATATCATTTTCAAAACTAAAAAGGTACGAAAGATGCTCTCTTCTCTTAATACCAGGAAAGCCTCTGGCCTTGACGAGATCCCAGCAATTGTTCTCAAAAAATGCGCACCAGAACTTGCTCCTGTCCTGACTCGTCTGTTTCAGATATCTTACAATAAAGGCATATTCCCTAGTAACTGGAAAACTGCTCGAGTACAACCCATCCCCAAGAAAGGATCCAAAGCGCTTCCTAGCAACTACAGGCCTATTTCTCTCCTTTCAGTCATCTCTAAAGTGATGGAAAAGTATATAAACACCGAACTACTAAAATTCCTTGAAAAACACAGTCTAATCCACGACAGGCAGTATGGATTCCGTCAGCGCAGATCGACTGCCGACCTCCTTTCCTTTGTCACCCATTCTTGGAACAATTCTATGGAACAACACGGTGAATCCCAGATTGTTGCTCTAGACATATCCAAAGCATTCGACCAGGTCTGGCACGCAGCGCTGCTTAATAAACTTCCGGCCTATGGCCTACCACCAAAACTTTGTACCTGGACAGCAAATTTCCTCTCCAACAGGAGCATATCTGTTGTTGTGGATGGCCATTCCTCTAAACTGTATCCAATTAATGCAGGAGTTCCTCAAGGTTCAGCTTTAGCCCCTACTTTGTTTCTTCTCCACATCAATGACCTCCTCTCTAGCACATCCAACCCAGTTCACAGTTACGCGGACGACAGCACCCTCCACTCAAACATACAATATTCTAAGCCTGTCTCTTTAGCCCAATTAGATGAGGATCGCAGACTCATGGAGGGTTCTGTCTCCGTAGACCTCCAAAAAATATTAGACTGGGGAAGTAGAAATCTTGTACAATTCAACCCCACCAAAACTAAGTCCTGCTTTCTTTCTCACAAGAGATACAGCAGCCCTAGACCCATCACAATGAACAACCAAGTTATTCAAAGTAATGAGTCCTTTTCTCTTGTTGGCATTTCTGTGGATCGAAATCTTAATTGGCACCAACATGTTACATCAATTGCAGAAGCGGCTGCTAAGAAATTGGATTTCCTCTTCCGGGCTCGCAAATACTTTTCACCAACTAATCTCTATACCTTATACACTTCACAAATAAGGCCAAACCTCGAATACTGCTCCCACATCTGGGGTGCAGCAGCCGCTTCTACACTCGCTATCCTGGACTCCATTCAAAAGAGAGCTATACGTCTCATCGGTGACCCTACCCTCACCCAAAGGCTTCCATCCCTTGCCCACCGACGTGCCGTTGGTGACCTCTCTCTCTTTTATAGATATCTGCACGGGCACTGCTCAGAGGAGCTTTCCTCCATAATTCCCCCACCTGCTGCCCCCAGCAGATCTACCAGGGGAACAGAGCGAATGCACCCTTTTACTGTCCAGGTCACCAGACATAGAACATCTTTTTATGCCCGCTCTTTTGTCCCGAGGACTTCCAAGTTGTGGAATTCCTTGCCGGCACATGTTTTTCCTTCTCCTCCGAACCTCCAAACCTTCAAGTCCAGAATTAACAAGTTGCCTCTTTCCTCCTTGTCAACACCCACGGTACGATAGTATTTAGGCTGTAAGCCCTCGTGGTGTGTTGTTGACATAAAAAAAAAGTTAGAACCTAGCGCTGCTGACAGCAGATATTGCTAAAACTGACTTGCTGGTTGGTGCATTGAGAGTACCCCTTCCCTCAACCTTATCTGACAATATTCTTTTATGGCGACACGCAACACAACTCTCAAATATTTTGATACTGACCATTGTTATGTACTTTTTTAAAATAATAAGCCAAAACGACATATTGCGTATCACAGAAATTAGTAGGCATCACCTTTCCCATTCGAGAGGCGGGGAGCCACTGTGGCTCCATTCCATTCCATTGCAGCTCAGGACATAACTAGTGATAAACCTAATAATTATTAAGAATTACAAAACGGCAAATAAAGGTACTCTCGTCTACTCTGAACCTGTCCAATCGCTGACAAATCTAAAGATGGTTCCTATTTTGGTCGCGTGATGAAATTTGTGGAATCTCTCTTGTAGGTATCTATTTATTATCAAGCGGTTTTGAAAGGATGTTTTATACTGTATGGCAAGAAAAGCCTATTTTTTGCTATCTGCCTGCTCCCAATGGGTCAGTCATATAGCACAAGGTCATGGATCCTTTCAACATTTTTTGAATAGATTACTACATCTGAGTTAACGATGCAAAAAGTTGCGCATCGGCTTAAACTTTAACGATGTTCAGTTGGCTGTAAGACATCCATTGGAAATATAATGTTTTTAGCTGAACTGTTTATTCTGCGTAATTAATTTTATTTAAATATTGCGTAAAACAATCGGCGGCCTGGATCGCTCACCTGCGTACTGCTTTGGTAGACTGCTTCGATGGTTCTCCGTTTCGAGTATTTTGTTTGTTAAGCGCACTGATCTGAAACCACTTCGTGGAAAAGGTATTAATCGACTCACTGATCCAAGTTCAATAAAGTAATAATGATGGTTGAACCTGTGATTTGAACTTACACGTGGAATGATATAGCATGCATGATTATAATAATCGACGAGTGTCCTCAGTTACTGAAAAAAAGTAATATATGTATGTAGGCTCCAACTGTTCTGCACATGATGCAGTCGACCTAATCCATAGAGAAGACCCCAGTACTTAGACAAATAAGCTGTAAGTTAAATATAATATACGCTAATTACAAGTGCAGTTTCGTTTTAATTAATATACCCGACCATATAACACATGGTGTCAGGTAGGCGCGTCGTGGCAATGATTAGCAAGTTATAAATTGAAATGGAAAATTTGTTCCGGCCACCAGAAGCGCTGGTTCTTGACGGCAATATTGCCGATGATTGGAAGAGGTTTTTTTAGAAGTTTGAAGTATTTCTGAGAGCATCAGGGCTGCATTGAAAACCTGAAGATAGAAGAATTGCAGTGTTCAATATAGTATGTGATGATGGCCTAGAACTTTACAATAGTTTTGTTGTTGTCAAAGGTGTCTGCTCCACTAAGAAACCTGACCCGGCAAGATACTAAGTGGGAATGGACCAATAGTAATGAGCAATCTTTTTCATCTGAAATACTTGCCGACAAAAGCGCCTGTACTTAAGTGTTTTTATTCTAAGAAAGATATAGAAATAGAAACTGATGCATCTAAAGAAGGGTTGGGTGCATGTTTACTCCAGAAAGGTCATACAGTGGCTTTTGCATCTATAACTTTGGCCTCGATCGAACAAAAATATGCACAGATTGAAAAACAAATGTTGACAATTGTATTTGCGCTGCAGAAATTCCATTATTTTGTACATGGTCTGAAAGTACAGGTTCACTTGGATCACAAGCCACTGGAGGCTATATTGATAACATACTTTGTATGCATTTCACCAACACTGCAAAGAATGAGATTGCAATTACTACCTTACGACATAGCTGCGAGTTGCAACCTGTTCATTGCAGATACATTGTCTAGGGCATTTCTGGTTGAAAGGGGATTGAAATCAGACGATGAATTCAATTTTGCCGTCCATTCACTAAAAAAACATCCAAATGGCGGACCAGAGGAAAGCACAATTCAAAATGCATTTAGAGACTATCCTGCAGCTTAAAACTGTTGCAGATTCTGGTATTCAAGGCTGGCCAGAAAAATGATTTGATGTACCACAGTTTGTAAGACATTATTTCAAAATTAAAGAAGACCTCACCTTTACGGAGGGATTATTGTTGCTTTTCAATAAACTAGAAGTCCCAAATTGCGCCTTCGTTTGGGACTGCTCCATGATGGACATATTGCCATCGAAAAAACAAAACCTGCAGAACACGAAGTAGCAATTGATAAAAATGTAGTAAAAAAATCATTGGAGGGTGAGAGTGAGGATATTGATACAGCTTTGTGACAATACCGAAATACTCTATTGAACAATATTGGATATTCTCATTCTCGGCTTTTAATGGGCCGAATTTTCAAGACAAAAATACCTATCAGTGCTGAGTCCTTAAAACCCAGATTGTGTAAAAAGATCAATGAAAAACATAGAAATAAGCAGGAACTATATAAGACATTTTATAATAGGACAGCTGTAGACTTCAAACCATTAGCCAAAGGAATGGATGTTAGACTGTATGATCATATTCAGAGGAAGTGGAAACCAGGAAAGATTGTTAATCATTACTCTTCACTATGTTCGTATATGATACAAAATAAATATGGTGATATTGTCAGGCGTAATAGAATTGACTAAAAACATTCATCAAATACGTTCCAACCTGAACTCACTCCCTCTGAGATCCTACCAGAGTCTCCTAGCTCTAGAACCATGGAGGACCAGCCCTCTACACCTTTCAATAGTCAAAGTGACACCGATACCGGTCCTGAAATAATGAGAAACATTGATAAGTCTTCAGAGCCAATAGGCTATCGTACAAGGTCTCCTCGTCCAATAAGGGCTCTTGACTAAATCTATAAGATGGAAGATGTAATATATGTATGGAGGCTCCATCTGTTTTGCATATGATGCAGTCGATCTCATCTATAGGGAAAGATGTAAGTGTCCTTTTATCTATGATCTAATCATTAGTTTATATATATATATATATATATATATATATATATATATATATATATATATACAGACTCTTAATTCCTATATTGTATGGAAGACACAGATCAACAAATTTTTTAAAAGTAGGTAATAAAATAATTCAAAATTTGAAGAAAAACTTACATTTGTATTTAAATCTATTTATTTTATATTTTTTGGATTATTGAAATCAATATTAATACATTTGCTATGGTAGTTTTCACGCACGAATATTTTGTACAATATATTTATGTTAATATGCACTTAGAGCATAAGCTATTGATGTAAGACAAAATATAAGCTCCGCATCTAAGTGATAGGTTTACAACTAAGCAACTCGATTTCCTCCTTGCCACAAATCTATATTGCAGTAGCGGTTCGTGCCTTAATGCATTGGGGGTGCGCAAGAAAAAAAATTAAGGGCTCGCCTCTTTTTTCGCCGAAAAAGTATTATAAAAAAACCTACTTACTAAACTTAATAATTATTAACTACCAAGTTTTCCTCTAGTTAGTTATATGTTATAGTAGTTAAAAAGTCCTTTCCTTTGATAATTGCTAACACAAATTACAATTCTGTCTACACTCAGCATTCATTTAGTTTATAAGTTATAACATAACAGACCTATTATTCCTTAAACAAAAATCCATACGTCTATTTTTGATAGTCACAAACTGTTCTAAAACTCTTTCATCAAAGTTCGGTATTTCAAATACAAAGTCCCTGTTTATTGCCAAGATTGCTAGCGCATTAAGTCGATCATTCGACATGCTATTCACGAGGATCTAATCTATCGTATTTACTAACTACTATATTTTAGACTATATTTAATTATCGTTGTTTCAATTACGTAATATTTTGCTGTATACAAATCAATAATAACATTGCTTCAAGAAAGATAATACGGTCCTGGCGATAAAATGAGCGATTACGCCTGTGATTCGAGAACAGCATAACTGTATGCCGAGTCCCACCCTGGTCCGTTAAGTTGGAGCGATGTGGGTAAGGTCAAATATTCTATTCTCACAACATCAAAGCGCCGCCCTACAAGATTCAGTGCTGGGTCTTACTATGCTGTGCTACTGTGCTGCAAGTGTGGAATTTTAAATCGCACAGCGGGATTAATTATTCTGTCGTTTTTGACGAAGATAGTCGATAATTTCGCATTGAAGTTTTTCATTTAGTTAGAGCGCCGAAGAATACACACCGATGCAGGAATCAGTGTGTGTGGATGTATATAACGTCGGCAATCATTAACACACTATATTTCTTCGGATTCTGTATTAATAGCTGCCAACTCTGCGGTCCTCGATATACTATCTTTGTTTGTATCTGTAGAATGCAGGAGGTAAAAAAAGAAAAATTTATGAAAATATAGCATAGCAAAAATTTTATTTTTCCCGGCAGGCGGCAGTGCGCGAGCACGGGCGCACTTATTGAGGAGTCGCCCCTGCTATATTGTATCATATATAAAACTCCAAATCCATACCGTATCATTTATAAATAAAAGGCCGTGGCTAGTGGAGAATCATTGCGTTTGCATCCTTGCCTTTGAACAACACACATATCTTGTTTAACAGTTCAGGAACATCTACAAGAAACATTTCAAAATCTTCAACGGCTGATCGATAAATTGACACAATACACCTATCGTATTTTTATAAATATTTATCAAGATCAAGTTTCTAAAAAATGTGCACTAGTTATAGTCTAAGATCCGGCTGCTCAATTAGTACATTAATAATCTAGATTATCAAGATTTAATTTTTAAGTATTTTTACAACTAGGAGAAGTCACTTTTCATCAGGTGCCAATTAAAAATTACCCGCCAGTATTATTAATTAAAATATAATTAATTTACTTTTAGAGAAACATTTCGTTAACATCTTACGGAAATAAAACCTACACAACTTCACAACAGTGTATTTAAAATATCTGAAACGTCATAGTTGCTGCTGATTGCTTAACCGCTACCTCTACGCAGCCAGGTGTAAACAGGTATAATTTTATTAAAACTTTTCGTTCTTAACGTACACTCATTTCATTTATACCACATTAAAGCTCATTTTTTCTGTAGTTAATGATATAAAGGTGCCTATATAAAAAAACCCGCAAATCAAAGTTTCCTACCGTAAAAGATGCTAGGTATGAAAAATAAAGTGACAGAGAGTGATCGCGCGACGCTACTTGTTAGACAAGAATGCTCAATGCCAGCTGAACGTATTTTTTGAGCTATTGCGCATGCTCCGATAAGCATCTGAGTCCAGTCATTTTTATTACTACTTAGATCGTTGGTTGAGAACCCTATTTATCGGAGCATGCGCAATAGCTCAAAAAATACGTTCAGCTGGCATTGAGCATCCTTGTCTAATAAGTAGCGTCGCGCGATCACTCTCTGTCACTTTATTTTTCATACCTAGCATCTTTTAGGGTAGGAAACTTTGATTTGCGGTTTTTTTTATATAGGCACCTTTATATCATTAACTACAGAAAAAAATTAGCTTTAATGTGGTATAAATGAAATGAGTGTACGTTAAGAACGAAAAGTTTTAATAAAATTATACCTGTTTACACCTGGCTGCGTAGAGGTAGCGGTTAAGCAATCAGCAGCAACTATGACGTTTCAGATATTTTAAATACACTGTTGTGAAGTTGTGTAGGTTTTATTTCCCTAAGATGTTAACGAAATGTTTCTCTAAAAGTAAATTAATTATATTTTAAATAATAATACTGGCGGGTAATTTTTAATTGGCACCTGATGAAAAGTGACTTCTCCTAGTTGTAAAAATACTTAAAAATTAAATCTTGATAATCTAGATTATTAATGTACTAATTTAGCAGCCGGATCCCGTACTATTAACTATAATTCAGGTTTTTACCATATCACATTTTCTAACAGGATGTTAAGACCTGAAATTGCTAAAAAATTATTTTATTTTTATCGCCCTATCCTAAGCTTTCGTACTCTTGTCCTGGATACCTACCTGTATAAATCTGTTATATCTTTATTTACTCACCTATCATAACAATACAGGGCACATAAAAGGAGATGCAGCTGGAGACAACGGCATATGTGGGGGTGAGATCAAGGGCGCAGGTGGGGTAGTTCTGACCCCCCGCGTTATAGACTAGCGGTTGGGGGGGCCGGTGCAGCTCCAGCGAGATCGGCACGAAAGATATCAGCGCCGCCAGAAGCCATATTGTCGCTATTGTGCCTAGAGCCACTCGCCTCGTCACCCATCTTCCGTATCTGGAACAATAAATACACATCCGATGAGAAACGTATGCATGTACTAAAAAAATATGGGATTTAGCTTGGGATTATGTGCCTGAATTTGTAATATTCCTACGGATAAAATTGATTATGGGAGCTGTACGAAAACGTCAGGATTAATCCTCGACTTAGCTACATATAGTGTGGAGTAGCTAAATGAAATAAATCTAGTATCTCAATTATATTGTCTATATTTATCACAAATCTCGAAGTACGTCAATCTTAAACAAAAAAAGTCTGGACGCAGCAAGTGCGTTATGGTAGTGAATTTTAATAAAAATGTTTTTAATAGCAAATATGTGTGTTTTTGTAGAAAGCAGGCATCAAATTTGGTTACCAGTATAACCTATATAGTAAAAACCATGTGCCATGGTTCATCAAAATAACTTTATTGTTTGAAAATGTACAAAAATTTCCGAAAGTAAACTTAAAGTGTTCCCGAAAAAAAACTCGTTTCTTGATCAACCTTATAGATTAATAGCAAATTGAGCTATTCAAATATGAAGTATCTGATCAAAATTCGCTACCATAACGCACTTGCTGCGTCCAGAATTTCTTTTCTTACAAACATGTATTATATTTCGATGGAAAATGCAAAAATGCAATAACATAAGGCGTGTTTGAAAAAAAAAAAAGAAAATTTGTATCACCAACGACTTATGGGTCAACCTGTGATTGTAGAAATATTTTTTTAAGATGTAGCTCAAGACACCCTATAATTAATATATACAATTTTTTTCATATCTTCTATAATAACGGATATATTGAGCTTTATTGATTTTTTACGAAAATTCGATGAAAATTATATACCACTAAGCGATAAACTCTATAGCTAAGACTACTGCCAAACATCAGAGAAAGGGTCTATTTGAAATGAATTTTCTGGAAATATTTTAGTAAAATGAAGGACAATGACCGTTGAAGCTAAGACTTCAGGGTTTGTAAAACATTCTTCCTAAAACATTTTATTTCCATAGCCCGTATTAGATTCAAGGTCTTTGGCTAAATGTTGCCAATTTTGACATTTTAAATCGCAACTTTGACGTTTTGAGGAAAACCCCAATTAATTTTTCTTTAGATGCCTATAACTTTTTTGTCTTTTGACCTACAGAGCTAAATTTTGGTGGGTAACTTACCTATAAATATATAAACCCGCGTTTGCTCTTACTTTGTTAATTCTGGATTCATATCCTAATCGAGCCAATCCATAAGTTCCAGCGAATGTAATATGGTTCTGGCAAGATGGAGCACCAGCACATTACCACATCAATGTTCGTCAATACCTCAACTTAACATTTCCAAATCGGTGAATAGGAAGGCGTGGATCGCTAGAATGGCCAGCACGATCACCCGATCTTACGCTATTAGATTTCTACATATAAGGGATGTGTCAAAAGTATGGCATACAAAACTAAAAAACGCCATTTAGTTAACGATTGCGATTAGGTCATTCACGCTTTAGATGCTGGTTTCTATTGTGTGTACTAAATAATTAAATAAATAAAAAGAAACAAATAGAGTCTTGGGCAGCGTATTGTACGCAAGCGTGGACAAATCACACAAGAAGTGGTCCACAATATTACAAAATATTCCCCGGAATCTCTCTATTATTGTATGGGTGTGCCTAAAGGAAATTTTTAGCGTTTCATGACTGAATTATTAGGTAAGAAAATGTCTAGCTATAAGGTCTGCAACTTTGCAAAACCACCAATAGCAATCTAATCATAATAATAATAATAACAGTTTATTCGATAATACTTACAATAAAATTAAATTACAACACAGGGTCAGTTCCTAAAGGAATTAGTTAACATATTTTAACAATAAAACAATTCTCTCACAAAAGTATAGTTATACTTGTACACGAAGAGACGGTACAAGAATATTTATGACCACAAACAAAACATTGCTACAACATAATTATACATATCATATACATACCCATTCATACATGCACACACATACCTACACACATGCATACACATCTATGCATACCTATCCATGCCTTATAAAACTACATATTTCCTCAAGGGCGCACCCACCCACCCACAACGCTTATACGCACATACACATCCATACAAACACACACCCACGCACGCACGCATACACGCACACATCTTCTCACACCCAGCAAAATGCTTCTGTTCATTGAACCACTACCCAGACAAGTGATAACAGTAAATATTTCATCAAAAAACGCAATGGTAGGCCGTTCCATTGTACCAGTTCTCTATGTCTATCATTTGATGTGTTTTCAATGTGGGCATTTCGCCAATTCAACTTGTCACTCTTTTAGCAAACGAACTCCTTGACATGTTTGTCTGGTTCAAGTGTCTGAGCACCTTGTTAAATAACTTGGGACCCAAATAGGTAAAACAGCGCTGCCCTATCGCCTTTGCACATTTATGTACACATGCGTTTTCATTTCTATTTAAAGTTGCGAATTATCAGATACAGCAAATAAGAGCATCTTGACCAAACACCAGCAAACATCTCACAAAGGGTTGTCCACAATCAAAAAACCCAGAATCCCCAAAAAAGATCTATAGGATAGGTTATTTTCTTGTTAAAGATTGTCTTTATTAGCCACTTCTGAACTTCTTTTAGCTCTGAATAATAATGTTTCGTCAGTCCACTACAGGCTATTATTCTGCATGTTAATAGAATCCGAACTAACGCGTTATACATAATCATTAATTGTCGCTTGATAACCAAATCTCTGAAAAATTTAAATTTTGGTATTAGAAATCTGAGGTTTTTTCTTAAGCGTTTTTCTGTATGTCTGTTTCACCTCAAGCCAGAGTTTAGTTTTATTGCCAAGTACTTTGCCGAAACTGTCGCCTTTATTTCTACAAACTGGTCCTGTGTTTCCACTGCGAACTTATCGTAATTTGGTCGGTATTTTTCAGCGTGCTTAAAAAACATAATGTTGGTTTTGCAGAAATTGATTGTTATTTTTTTATCACAGTAATACATTATTTCCTTAAAATAATTTTGTATCAAATTTTTCAAACTAAGCAAAGTTTCTTCGGAATATACGAGTGCTGTGATTTTACCCTTTGTTTCAGTATCAAATACATCGCTCATGTACAAGTAAAAAAAGTCTGGACGCAGCAAGTGCGTTATGGCAGTGAATTTTTATAAAAATGCTTTGAATATCAAATATGTCTTTTTAATGCAAGCAGTCATCAATTTGGTTACCTGTATAACCTATATAGTAGAAACAATGTGCCATATTTTATCAAAATCACTTACTGTTTGAAAATGTACAAACATTTTCCGACAATAAACTTTAAATGTTGGTTTCCTAGCCAACAAACCTTAGGTTAATAGCAAATTGAGTTATTGAAATTTTAAGCATTTAATGAAAATTTGCCAGCAAAATGCACTTACTGCGTCTTGATTTTTTTTCTTACAAACATATTTCGATAAAAAATGCAATAAAATAAGGCTGTTCGAAAAAAAAATTGTAGAGATCACCAACGACTTATGGGCCAGCCGGTGATTGTCAAAATAATTTTATAAGATGCAGCTCAAGACACCCCATAATTAATTTATACAATTTTTTCTCGTCTCTTGCATAATAATAATTATATTGAGCTTTACCGTAGAAATGCGTCACCCTGTATATATGTAAACACACCAAAACTGAACGTAAACCCGGATATGGATTCCAGGGGCCTAGTTTGCGCTCATTTGAAGAAATCTTTTTAAAATTCTAAAGTCGCGGTCTCATCATTGACGAATTTTTTTGTACAAAAATTAGCTAAAAATTATGGACCGTTAAACCATAAACTTAACTAAAACTACCGCCAAAGCATCAGAGAGAAAATAACTAACCTGCTACATATCGGTCCTTTTTGTAAAACTTCGATCCTTTATGTGTTGATAAAACATAACAAACACTGTTTAGTCCACCCACTAACATTAATATAGGAGTACCTCAGTGGTTCAGGGGTAAGAACGTGTGCCTTTGAACCGAAGGGTACTGGATTCGATCCCAGGGTACTCCTTTTACTTTTTCAGTACAAACTGTAATATTAACATCAACCGAGGTTCTGGCATTGTATTTGAGCAAGTTGAATGTCTGCACGTTCCGCCCTTCAGAGGGGGCGTAAAGCCGTCGGTCCCGTGTCCATGCGATGTGGGACACGTTAAAGATCCCTACCCTCCTTACAGAAAGGCAGGGGTTCGGAAAATTTTCCAGGATAGTGAGGTGAAACTGCTCCCTGGCGTCCGTGATTGGACATAGTCGCGGAAATAGGCCGACGTTAAAGGAACAAAACACACAAACAACATTAATAAAGGAATAATTTGCACTTGTATTTAAAAATTTTCCAAATAACACAAATAATTTGCCAACTCAAACCGATAAACATATAAACAATCCAATACCATACGATAAACGTCACTTACAGCGTGTAACAGACCTGCGCAATAATATCAAATGTTCTGTTGACAAGCAACGACATACTAGATCTCATATAAGCCAGGTTTGTCATTGTCAATGAAACACGGTGACATTAAAAATAAATGTTTCAAATTTGAATAGCTCGATTTTCTGTAAACCTAGAAAACTTAATTTTGGCACATAGTTAGGTCTTTCCCAAAGCAATATGCACACCAAATTTCAAAGTCTTACCATTGATACCTCTCTATTAGTGAATTTTTTTAAATAAAAATTAACTAAAAAGTGGGACCCAAGACTGTTCCCTGTGGAACATCAGTCTTGATCTCTCTAGACTGACTCATGACCTCGCCTACAACCACACTTTGCAGTATTCCACTTGGGTAGCTCTTTATGAACGTATGGACTTGTCCCCTGAAGCGAAGTCTCCACATAGTATCCAATAATTCATCGTGACAAACGGTGTCAAAACCCTTGGTTAGATCTACAAACACACATGCCAGGGGAAATCCCAAATTCATTTAACCATATATGTATGTGTCTAATCATCAGCAATGGCGTCCTGTGTTGAGTTATTTTCTTTAAACCCATACTGATTTTCCGAGAGTAGATGATATTTCGTTGCAAAGACTGAGAATCGGATTTTTAATATTTTCTCACATAATTCAGCAAAGTTGGACATTAATGACATCACCACTGGTACAAGAATACACGTATTCTCCACTATATACTAAATCAGGCTTCAGGAGACGGCGTTAAACACAACCGAACACAATAAATCGATAGGTTTGGTATCGCTAGAAAGATGATTTAAGGCCTTTCAAAATGACGTATCGCAAGCCACAACCTGCCTGATCCTTAAGATTTTAATGACTAAAGTCACCCCTGATTAGTAGTTTTAATTTAGGGGTTAAAGAACAATCGAATGTGCCTCACTAAAAACTTAAATACGTCCACGCGTTTTGTTTTGTCTTCTTTTGCAATAACAGAGAAAACCTGGCGCCACAACGTATACCCTTGTTAAGGATTTCATAAATAATGTCGAAATTAGTAATTTTTTTAAACAGCAAAAGAACATAATGCACCCCTAATTTAATATTACTGCCATTCCTATTTCTTTGGGCATTTGTGCAATATAAGCAGTACTTTTAAAAGAGTATTCTTATTTTTTAACTACAATTTTTGAGCCAAAACATAATCAGTCCTGTTTGCATTGAGAATATTAACATTAACCTAGTTTATTTATCACAAAATAATTCATCAGCGGTAATGCAAAATCTCTATCAAGAGGGTTTGGCTTGTGTACATAGGTCCTATGCATTGTTAATGATGAGTTTAACATGCCTCTGCTGCAGTGCCTGACGTACTAGCTTTAGGAAACAATGTAATTATTAGCTTACTCAAATGGGATACAGACACTGCATCTGGACTCTAGAGTGAACCTTACATCACTCTGTACCCGGTAGTGCAAACAAAATGACACTCCCCCAACTCAGATGGCAAATATCTATTGTATTTGTGTAATTATTAGATCTGACTGCTGTGTTATACAGTGGCAGCAGGTAGTTGCACACTAACAATAATTTTGATTTATAATATTACTATTCCAGTAAGGAAATATGCAGCGCATTGTAAAAATTGAAAGTTGAATATCTCGAGCGGAGCAAGGTGGAATTTAATGATTTAAAAAGCCCGCAAAGTAACGAAAACTGATGATGTAAGGTGAAAATGAGGGTGACGGGGTCGAACGTCCCATTAAGGGGACCGCGAGAGACATCATTCAGTTTATACAGGGCTTTCATTAATTCCCGAACCCCACGTGATTGGATTCTGTCTCTCTATTAGTGGAATATGATTTTATGAGTTGGCAGTCAAAAAGTAACCAAAAAAAAACCACTAGACTAGGGACCGTAAAGTTACTAAATCAATTGACAATTGACAGCTCAGTCCATTGGCGCTCAATTCCCTTTTGACGGTTATTTTGTATGTATACTGTGCATTTTCCAAGTTCGACCAGTGTTTACCTTCTTCAAATAATTTTCTATCTGTTGGACAATAAAAATAAACAGTTTTTATCAAAACTTAGCATTTTCATTGCGTTTTTACGTAAGTTAAATGTGTAGGTATGATAAGGCTATGTTGTTGACGATATTCGACATCGCATGGAACGAGGCCCTACCAAATCCGTTCGTCGGTAATCTGCCCAAACAGGTACATATTTGTTACATGTTACACAATACACATTCCTACAACCGTCAATTAGAAGTTTAAATAATCGGACCTCAATTTGTTTACGTACATTACCAAATTTTGATATCTATACAAAATAAAAGTAATATTTTAGGTTGTTTTTAATTTATTTTTTAACAATCAATAACAGTAAACCATACATGAACAGACTTGCTGTTAAAAATACTAAATAATAAATATATTTAAGACATTTACTGTTTCAACATAGTATAATTTTTCTATTTTTTATAAAACCCCAAAGGAAATATGAGACAACACTGGCATCTTAGGGATTTAATTAATTCAGGTTGTACAACCATGTATGCCGGGTTGCCTAACTTAAGCGGTCACGCGGGGTTCGGGAATTAATGAAAGCTCTGTACTATTCTTATAATAATCGCAAATTACAAGCTTGCGATTAGCATTGAAAATCACATTTTGAAGATAGTTTTGACGCAGCAGGTGTGTTATCGTAGCGAATGTTCAAAATATTATTCAAACAATTAAGTACACTTTGAAAAACCCAATTCACCACTACGCATTTATAAGACCTGACAATCGTTTCACTACCAACGTTAGCGTCATCGGAGAAATGAATAATCTAAGGGAATAAAGACCAGAAATGATATTTCTATACTGTACCTATAAAGTAACCCATAAATTCAATAAATTTTATTTATTTATAATTTAAGTGCCTTAACAACTAAGCTCATTGACACTAACAACACTTTAAATAATTACACAAAAAAATTATATATAAAAAGAGGAACTAATAAATAGACTTAAATACTATTATATAAATTAGACCGTTCTAAAAAATCTAAGTAAATAGATTACATTCGTAAAATTTAGACCTAAACTTTCAGATAAGTTTCTTTTACCAAAATTTTCAAATCGTGGACAGGCATATAAGGGACATTCTAATAGAATGTGAAAAATTGAAATTGGCCGGTCACAGAGCTCACAATACGGGCGCTGCTGTTGATATAAAAGATAACCATGTGTATGTAGAGAGTGGCCAATTCGAAGTCTTCTGATAATCACTTCTTCCCTGCGAGTGAATCAGGAAGTTTCTTGATTGCCACAGTTGGTTCAATTTCTCGCAGTTTGTTGCTTAGCGAAGACCAATGGATTTGCATTTCTGTCTATAAAAATTTGTTATCTGTGCAGAAACGTCAGAGTAAAGCTGAAGAGGGATTACAGTATCGATTAAGATAGCATTCCTGGCACATTCGTCTGCATTTTCATTTCCAGTGATGCCACAGTGTGATGGGACAAATATAATTCTGATAAATTTGCCCGATTTGCAAGGCACAATGAATAGATTATTGTACTTGGATTACAAGATGGTCCTTTGGGTAAAGGTTTGCGAGTGATATAATCGACGAAAGAGAATCGGTGCATATTAAGGCATTACTGAAATGAGAGTTGGCGAATGTGTTAGTTGCTCTCATTATGGCGTATAGTTCAGCTGTATAGTTACTACATATTGACGGTAAGTGATATGCTTCTTCCTTTAGTGCAGAAGTGATACTACATCCGACACCATTTTCACTTTTTGATCCATCAGTGTAAAGAATTATATCATATCGATATCTAGAGATAAAATTGAAAGTGGTCATTATTAATGAAAATTAAAAAAACATGTCGATTTTTATTTTGAAAAACTAACTTTTTGGTATGAAATCCCATCCTGTCGGTAGCTACCCTTTCGAGATTTTGAAATTGGATGGTGGGTAGTGTGATACATCTTTTTAAAGCGAATCCAATTCTCTATTATTGTGCCTGACCATATCCCAAATGGTAAACAAATTCTTGTTGAACCTTATTTACAGTCTCTGGAGAAATGTTGGTAGACTCCGTTCTAATTCTTGTTTTCAATTCGTCTATAGTATCTGGTTTACTTTTGAATACGACATTCTTCAAATCACCTACAGAAAAAACAGAAAAATGTAAGGGTGTTAGGTCAGGTGATCTTGCTGGTTAATCGATTGCGCCGTGCCTGCCAATACATCTGTTGGCAAATTCTTGATCCAGATACTGTCGAACATTAACGTCATAATGCGCGGGGGTACCATATTGATACCACAAGTTATGATTTACCATAGCAGGATTGTGTCTATCAGCAAATAGGTTCAAAAACGTCGAAATGAGACTTTACTGTAAAAATTGTAGATATCGTGGTCCATTTGCAGTTTCATAAAACAGTAGGGACAAATAATCCTACTTATAACAATTTCCGCCCAAACATTTACCTTTTGTGGATATTGCGTGTGATTCTGCCGCATCCATCTTGGATTTTCCCTTGCCCAAAATCTGCAGTTTTTATGGTTTACTTATCCATGTAGTGCAAGAGTAGATTCAAGCACTAGGCTTTTCAAGAATTAATACTTTATGTGGCGTCTCAGCTGGAATTTCATTGTTTCGGCCAATTTGCCGAATACTACTGTAGGGATTTTCTACCACTGCCAATAAAAAGTTTAATTTCACTTCTTTACTTATAGACCGGCGACCTGTTTTCAGAAAATCTTATACGCTAGACGTTCCTCAAAATTTCTTATCTAGTCGACTCGCTGTTGATTGATTGATATACATACTCCGATATTTAGTATTAAAATACACACCTCTGCCTGAGTTCAGATCCTGTTACCATAACCAATCATTATTAGAACTCCAATTCCTTGAGCCATTGATAAACGCAGTTTACTAACAATTTAATAATTAATTTGAAAAAGCAAAAGTTGAAAATTATACGTATTCACTTTGCACGACAACAAAAATGTAAATTAACTACGGTTATCTGTAGATTGTATCGCAAAAAATTATTCACACATGGCACACAAGTCTAGAATTAACAAGTTGCCTCTTTCCTCCTTGTCGACACCCACGGTACGATAGTATTTAGGCCGTAAACCCTCGTGGTGTGTTGTTGAAATAAATAAATAAGTAAATAAATAAATAAATAAATAAATATATATATATATATATATATATATATATATATATATATATATATATATATATATATATATATATATATATATATATATATATATATATATATATATATACTAACCTTCAAAATATCTGAACACCCAGTAAGAGTCGACCAATTGCAATGAAATTTTCTATACTACGCTGTTTTGTCTCTGATAATAAATGAGAATAATATGGACGAAAAATTTTAACCGGTGTACACTTTTTTAATTTTGTTTTATCAGGAGATTGTCCTTTTAAATTTGAGTTTCCTTCAGTTGGAAGCAATATTTCGTAGCGATTTTTACTCCACTTATTGAGTCATTATGCCTAGACGCCGTTTACGAAACAATTACAATCAATTAAGTGAATTCGAAAGGAAATTGTTGGTATGCGGAAAGCCAGTTTTTCAATTAGACAAAATTTCCGACAGCATAGCACGCAATATGCCAACAGTCTTATACAGTGTTAGTCCAAGTGGTCTGAAGAACGAATTCATAACCGTCGTCATGGATCCGGACGACGTCGAGCAACTTCAGCACGACAAGATCGTCATTTGATAATTGCGGCTTTACAAGGCAGACTTTCTACAACACGGTCGATTGAAAATGCTTGGTTAGGAGTTTTGCAACAAAGTGTCTATGACAATGACATATCGCAGAATACGCGCTTGTGGACTTCGTTCATATAGACCAGTTTTATGTCTCCCACTGACACCTCGACATCGTGCTGCTCGGCTTGAGTGCTGTAACTGCAGATCCAGCTAGGATAATAATAATAATTTATTTACTGGTAATATACAGTCTAGCTTTTTATCACACATGGCACACAGCAGCTAATAGTTATCAACAGTCGATTGTTATAGATACGACATAGTATACAACAAAATCTCGAGAGGTCTTTTCGTATAAGAAGCCCAACATTGTGAACCTTGTTTACAGACTTTCAGCTATTTAAGTATAATATCATAAGTATCATATCAGTATCATATAACTGGACTATGTAATTCATTGCAAACTTCACTTGTGTTAGGTGTTACTGATAATAAAAATGTAATTACCCAATTTATTTTACTCCTACAAAGAAATGTTGAATAGGTAATTAGCTTAGCTTTAAAAAGATGCATCGCACTACTCACCAACCAATTTAAAAATTCGAAGGGGTAGCTACCCTTTGAAGAGATATGACGATAGGGGTGAGGTTTTTATATCAAAAAGTTATTTTTTGAGAATAAAAATTGACCTTTTTTTGCATTGTCCTTTTCAATTTTATTGAATTTATGCGTTACTTTATAGACAAAGTGTATATTAGTTGACAAGCAATCCTGAACAGCATTCTCAACGAAGGTATACAAACAACCCCCCTTTGTTTTGCCGGAAGTCCCTGTAATTAAAATTCATCGCCAGCTATTACAAAGACTGTATACTGACACTTATTAGGACAATGTCACAATTATTGTTGTCCATTTCCAGTTAATTCAAAGGAAATCAAAATTTATTCATCAATCAATTTGTAAACAACTTATCTGACTAGTCAACACATAGAAATCAAAAAGGAAAAATTACACACATTAACTCAAAACCACACACAAACAAACAAAATACATAATTAAAAAAAATTCTGGACGCTGCAAGTACGTTATGGTAGTGAATTTTCGTTGAACTGTCTGGCACCAAGCATTTTTTCAATAAAATGGTTATAACTTTTTTCCTTGTAAAATAGAAATCTAAATTTTGGTACATAGTTTAGTATTTGTAACAAAAAACAAATTTGATTACCATGACTTTGTTACTTTTGGAGATGCACATTTTTTCCGAAGGAAAACCCAAAATTGTCCTGGAAAATATGGTCAGATTTTCCTGGTTAACGAACTTATCCAGGCCACTTACAAAAGGAAGGTACCTGCAAATTTCATCAAAATCGGTCTCATATTGTTTAAGTTATCGGTGTGATACACACACACACGCGCATGCACACCCATAGACACACATACAAGGCAACCTAACTATCACCGGATCTTTTCAGAACTGTCAATTTTATGTTAATTCGACTAAATAATGTTAATTAAATATTTACATATTACTTTTATTCCATTATCTGTAATTTCATTAATAAATGTTATAAAATAAGTCAAACAAAAATTATTTGTTTTGATGTGCGCGCGGGCGATAAAGTGTACGTTTTGCCCGCGCGGGCAATAAGATGCAGCTCAACACACCGTATAATTAACGTATGCAATTTTTTCTCGTAATTTGGATAAAATTTTGGACGCAGCTAGTGCGTTATGGTAGTGAATTTTCATAAAAATGTCTTTAATATGTTTTTTTAAGAAAGCAGGCATCAAGTTTTGTTACCAGTATAACCTATATAGTAAAAAATGTGCCATGTTTCATCAAAATAACTTTATTGTTTGAAAATGTACAACAATTTCCGAAAGTAAACTTAAATTGTTAAAAAAAAAACTGGTTTCCTTGACGTTTTAAATCGCAACTTTGACGTTTTGAGGAAACCCCAATTTCTTTTTCTTTAAATGCCTATAACTTTTTTTTCTATTGACCTACAGAGCTAAATTTTAGTAGGTGACTTACACATAAAGATATAAACAATAAGATATGCCAAATTTAGTTGCCCTTACTTTGTTAATTCCGGAGATATAAATTTTTTTTGAAAGAAAACACAAAATTTTCCGGGAAACCCTCGGCAGATTATCCTGGCTAACAAACTTATCCAAGTCATTTGAAAAAGCAAGGTATTCACCAAATTTAATCAAAATCGGCCCATTTTTTGAGTTATCGGTGTGATATATATATATATATATATATATATATATATATATATATATATATATATATATATATATATATATATATATATATATATATATATATATATATATATATATATATATATATATATATATATATATATATATATATATATATATATAACATATAAAAAATGAAACTGACCCCGGATATGTGTTCTTGGGGGCCTACTTAGCGCTCATTAGTGAATTTTTTAAAGAAAATTCACTAAAAACCCACCTACTGGAAAATTCCCTCGTAGATTAAAATGCATCCGTTATTAAAAATTTGAACAAAATGGGCTTAAATTTGTTGTTAGTGCCTGTGCCTTTCACCCGTGTTGGTATTTTGTTATAAAAAACAACTCCAATATAATACGGATTATTCTGACCCATTCCCAAGCGCGAGGATGGCTGATATATATCACCATTATTTCGCAGATTATATTGATGCAAATCGCCACTGGTCAGAAGATGGTGTTTTATCTGCTTAATAAATAACACCAATTAGTATAGGTACAGATATGAAAGTAAAAGAATTCTGTATTTTTGAAGAAGTGGGCTACAAAGATAATCTGAGCCTATCTCCTTCATGCTCCTTAGACACCATTTTAGATATTTAACTACCTTCTTCGCATGCACGAAACCATCCCAAAACGTTAGCTTCTAAAGTAGGTGAAGTTGGACTAAAGCATACTAAACTGCCACCAAAATCTTCCGATCAACTGTGCCTCCCAAAGTGACTGACCTAATCGCAATCGTTATCCCTCTTCTTAAGTCAGTCAAATCGCGTGGTTTGTCTTGTATACCATACTATTTATATAGGGTAGCGCATTGAAAACGAAACAGACGGATTTGCGACCAGAGAATATTTTTTTTAAGAAACGCTGAAACACGTCAATTTTAATATTGAAGGCGACATGTTTTGACATAAAACTCAACTTTGTCACATCAACCCCTTAAGGATTGTGATAACAACCATTATATTTTAAATAGGGAACATGGGTCGAATGTTACATCGTTTGAAAGCCCTTTCTTTTCTCAATTCAGCACACTAATCTTCTTGGAAGTTTTATCAACTCGTTTAAAAATTGTTCACAGTTGAAGATGCAAGAACGCATTTCACTCATTCCGATAAGAAATGTACTGATAGCCAATGTTTTGTTGGTTTGTAAACAAAAAATTGACTATCAGAATATTTCTTATCGGAATGGGAGAAATGCGGTTTATTATTTTAGTTTATCGGTCGGTTTGATACTTGATAGTGCTACCGAAAATTAATTTCACAATGGTGTATTCTGTAGAAGAAAGAGTTGAAATAATTACTTTTTTTTTCAAAAACGATGACTGTGCCACCCGTACCACAAATTTGTTTAATGAACGACATCCGAACAGACATTTTAACAGAACTTACATTTTGGAGTTAGTTGCAAAGTTTCGACAAAGTGGTTCAGTAGCCAACAAAAAACGGGATCCTGAAGGCAAATTTTCGGTTAGAAAACTAAGATTGAAATTTTAGGACAAATTGCTGCAGACCCAACTTTGAGCACGAGAAAATTGGCCACTGTTTTAAACATCAAAAGAAGCATTAGTCAGCGAATATTGAAGCATCATAAATTTCACCCGTATAAAATTCATCTTCTACAACAACTGAATGAAGATGATTTTGATCAGCGGCTGGAGTTTTGTGAAGTTATGACTGCACGAATAGCTGATAACGGGAACTTTCTGTTCAATATCTGTTTTTCAGACGAGTGTACGTTTTTATTAAACTCTACAGTCAATCGACATAATTGTCGTTACTGGGCAGATAATAATCCAAGAAATTTTCACGAAGTCCACACTCAAACTCCACAGAAATTGAATGTCTGAACTGGCATTTTTGGAGACCGTTTAATCGGACCAATTTTTCTTGATGGCAATTTGAGTGGCGAAACGTATTTGGAGTTACTAGAAAATATCGTATATCTTTTACTAATTGACATTGTTGAAAATTATGATCGCTATCAAGAAAATAAATTCGTGTTTCAGCAAGATGGAGCTCATTCGCATTTTTCATAACGTATTAGGGAGTTTATGAACAGAGAGTTTCCAGGACAATGGATTGGGCGTAGAGATGCTATTGGGTGGCCCCCTAGATCACCGGGCTTAACTCCTTTAGACTTATTTCTATGGGGTCATTTAAAGAGTAAAATTTACGCAACAGAACCGGAGCCTCTGGAAAATATACGACGACGCATTGTTGAAAAATGCCGTCTAATAACTCCACAAATGCTCCAGAATACCAGAGCTCGTTTTGAACAAAATTTGTACTTTTGTGTGAAAGCTGGTGGTCAACAATTTGAAGACATACTTAACTGAATAAACATTTTTGAACGTTTGGTTTTGTTTTTTAGTTTTTTTTAACGAAAAATTGACTAATTAGTGCATTTATTATCACAATGAATAAAATACGTTCTTGCAACTCAAACTGTGAATAATTTTTAAACAAGTTGATAGAACTTCCAAAAAAGTTGGTGTGCTGAATTCAGAAAAGAAGGAGCTTTCAAATGATGTAACAATCGTCCCATGTTCCCTATTTAAAATATAAGGGTTGTTATCACCACCCTTAAGGGGTTGATGTGACAAAGTTGAGTTGTATGTCAAAACATGTCCCCCTCAATATTAAAATTGACGTGTTTCAGCGTTTTTTAAAAAAAAACAACAATTTATCTGGACGCAAATCGGTCTGTTTCGTTTTCAATGTGCCACCCTGTATTTTCTATATAGATGTCTTAAGATAATGTATGATTTACAATACCAGATAGGGGCACCAAATGTCATGGTTGGTCTTAATATGGATTTGTAAAAAAAATTGTATTCCAGGTATAAGCGAGTAATATTATTATATTTTCAATGGTAATTCTGCACCATATGGTATATAGTTTAATAAGTGCTAATTTATATACATATTTGCTATTTTGTATACAATCTTTTAGTTCGGGAGACGACAGCGCTCATTTACACGTGTAGTGCCATAACTTGACCGATAATTACTACTGTGACCAGTAATTCAGTAAGTGAAGATTGGAATCTGCGATGGGTACTGATAAGTACACTTAGAGAACCCAAATCATCACAATACACTTTAAAAGACCTGACGATCGTTTCACTAACCAAATTAGGGTCATCACATGATGAAAAATTCAAGAATGATGACGCTAACTTGGTTAGTGAAACGATCGTCAGGTCTTTTAAAATGTGTTGTGGTGATTTCGGTTCTCCAAGTGTACTTACTGTGCCTAGGCTGTTCCTAAATCCGAGGCTAAACAAGGACCGTGGATATATGAAATGGGTTATCAGTTCCAAGCCAACAATAACTAAATATAAGAAAATAGGGTTTTATTTTCCGTAGTTATTTTTAGTGAATTTTCTTAAAAAAAATTCACTAATGAGGAGATCCAGACTTCTACATTTTGATATATATATATAAAGTATAAAGTATATATATATATATATATATATATATATATATATATATATATATATATATATATATATATATATATATATATATATATATATATATATCACACCGATAACTCAAAAAATAATAGGCCGATTTTGACAAAAGTTGGTGAATACCTTTCTTTTGTAAGTGGCTTGGATAAGATCGTTAGTCAGGAAAATCGGTCGAGGTTTTCCCAGAAAATTTTGTGTTTTCTTTAGAAAAAAATTCATCTCTCCGGAAATAACAAAGTAAATGCAACCAAATTTGGTATATCGTTTGACATCGCTATATGTAAAGCACCTATTAAAATTTAGCGCTGTAAGTCGAAAGGCAAAAAAGTTATGGGCATTTAAAGAAAAATAAATTGGGGTTTTCCACAAAACGTCAAAGTGACAATTTAAAACGTCAAAATTGGCAACATTGAGGCAAAGAACTTGAATCTAATACGGGCTATGGAAAGAAAATGTCTCAAGAAGAATGTTTTACAAACCCTGAAGTCTTAGTTTCAACCGTCATTGTCCTTCATTTTATTAAAATGTTTCCAGAAAATTCATTTTAAATATACCCTTTCTCTGATGCTTGGCAGTATTCTTAGCTATAAAGTTTATCGTTTAATGGTATATAAATTTTATCGAATTTTCGTAAAAAATTAATAAAGCTCAATATATCCGTTATTCTACAAGATATGAAAAAAAAAATGTATACATTAATTATAGGGTATCATGGGCTACATTTTAAAAAATATTTCTACAATCACAAGGTGGCACATAAGTCGTTGGTGATACAAATAAATTTTTTTAGTCGAACACGCCTTATGTTACTGCATTTTTGCATTTTCCATCTAAATATAATGCATGTTTGTAAGTAAAGAAATTCTGGACGCAGAAAGTGCGTTATGGTAGCGAATTTTGATTAAATGCTTTATATTTGAAAAGCTAAATTTGCTATTAACCTTTAAGGTTGACCAAGAAACGGATTTTTTCGGTTACACTTTAAGTTTACTTTCGGAAATTTTTGTACGTTTTCAAACAATAAAGTTGTTTTGATGAAACATGGCACATTGTTTTTACTATACTGGTAATCAAATTTGATGCCTGCTTTCTGAAAAAAAAAACATATTTGCTATTAAAAACATTTTAATGAAAATTCACTACCATAACGCACTTGCTGCGTCCCGAACTTTTTTAATGTGCGTTAATAGATGCTACAGCGTTCTTATTACAGTTTAGCCGGGAGTCTAGGTAAACAAATTAATAGGTGTTTAGCTAGACTCCCGGCTAAACTGTAAAAAAATAAACTCCTAGTTGCAGTTGAATATTAATTCCACTCTGTTGTTGGTGTGACAGCATAGTCATTTCCTTTTAATTTAGTGAAGATTTTGGTGTTGTTAACTTTTATCGCAAAGATTATCTTCTCAGTCTTTGTGGAGTTTATTGCAAATTTCCACAGCTTAAATTATTTTTGTAAAATATCCCCATGAACTTAAAGCTGTTTATTAGTAACTATGTCACTGAAGGGGTGAGTGTAACTGGCAGCGTTGTTAGCAAAATGGGTGTTGTTGGTTATAGTGAATTTTTATTTTTAAAAATTCACTAATAGAGAGGTATCGATGGTGACTTTGCAAAAATTTTTTCAAACGAGCGCGAAATAAGACCCCTAGAATCTATATCCTGGGTCAGTTTTAATTTTTATATGTTTATATATATATATATATATATATATATATATATATATATATATATATATATATATATATATATATATATATATATATATATATATATATGTATATATATATATATACATATAAAGATATTTCAATAAAATTTGGTGAGTATTTTCTCTTACGAAAAACCTTACCACATGCCAAAATCAAACTTCCTAAGTGTATAGAAAATTGAGTTATTCAAGTTCGAAGCATTTAATAAAAGTTCACTACCATAACAAACTTGCTGCGTCCCGAAGTTTTTTTCGAAAAAGGGAGATATCGTTAACGAAACATGTAAATAGTTTGGTGCCAAGTGATGAGCTCTATGGTACACCAGCTTTTGTGTTTTTTTAATTGAATATCATTTATTCATTTTTACCTTAAATGATCTGTTTGATGGGTAGCTGCGAATTAATATTTTAAGTTTTAAATACAGACGGAGAGGCTATTTCCCTGGTTTTACAAATGTTTGTCTTCTTTTCTGGAACCGGCTTCGCTGTCTGACAGCATCATCAGGTAGGAGAAAATTGAATTAATTACATGACAACCACAAATAAAAATCCGCTGCTACGTTATATTGTTTGGATAATTTTTTTTAAAAATAAAAATGACGGATGTCGTCAAGTCTACGAACTGTATGTCAATATTTAGTATAAAAGTAGAACTACGCCATAACAACAATAACCATAACAGTTACAACAATAAAATAACTAAACAATAACGGTAATAAAGCAGACTCTATACAATGAAAGTACAGACACACTTCAATGCATTACTTTATTATATTGAAAAATAGTTAGACTTATCTTGCTTGATGTATTGAATTAGAAAGGAGATTTGCTGAGAAAGGGGAATCCATCGAATTAGCTTGCTCATTCAAAACAAGCCATTTACAAAACGAAGGCACATGCCAAATTTTATCAAAATCAGGCCCATTATTTTTTGAGTTATCGGTGTGATACACACACACACACACACACACACACACACACACACACACACATATATATATATATATATATATATATATATATATATATATATATATATATATATATATATATATATATAAATTGAAACTGATGAAATTTGTCAGTTACCTTCCTTTTGTGAGTGGCTTGGACGAGTTCGTTAGCCAGGAAAATGGGACCAGTTTTTCTGGGAGAATTTTGGTTTTCCTTTCAGAAAATGTTGGTAAAAAAAATAACAAAGCTATGACAACCAAGTTTGGTACTCGAGTTTATATTGTAAAAAGTAACCTACACACCAAAATTTGGATCTCTATGTTAAAAGAAAAAGGTTATAGGCATTTAAAGAAAAACTATATATATATATATATATATATATATATATATATATATATATATATATATATATATATATATATATATATATATATATATATATATATATATATATATGTATATATATATATATATATATATATATATATATATATATATATATATATATATATATATATATACATATACATATGTGACATGCTTGGTTCTCGGGTTGAACCGCGTCCAGAATTTATGAAAACTCGACGTTTCGGCTACTGTTTTGGAGCCACTTCCAAGAGGTAAAGGAAATATGTAAGGACACTCTAAGCCATCAATCTGCCTACTCCTTAGAGTGGGGGACAAAGGTGTGTAAAGTAAATATGTAAGGACACTCTAAGGTCTCAATTTGCCTACTGCTTAGAGTGGTGGACAAAGGTGAGTAAATCTCGCCGGACATCGTCTGTGAGGTCTCAGTGTGTTCAACCCTAGGCCTTGGGTTGAACACACTGAGACCTCACAGACGATCTCCGGCGAGATTTACAGATGATCTCCGGCGAGATTTGGGGAGTAGGCATATTGAGGCCCCGTAATCGAGCTACAACAACCCAACCCACCATTGTCCACCGCTCTAAGGAGTAGGCAGATTGAGGCCTTAGACTGTCTATACATATTTCCTTTACCCACCTTTGTCCACCACTCTAAGGAGTAGGCAGATTCAGGCCTTAGAGTGTCCTTACATATTTCCTTTACCCACTATTGTCCATCACTCTAAGGAGTAGGCAGATTGAGGCCTTAGAGTGTTCTTACATATTTCCTTTACCCACCTTCGTCCACCACTCTAAGGAGTAGGCAGATTGAGGCCTTAGAGTGTTCTTACATATTTCCTTTACCCACCTTCGTCCACCACTCTAAGGAGTAGGCAGATTGAGGCCTTAGAGTGTCCTTACATATTTTCTTTATTTCTTGAAAATGGCTCCATAACAGGAGCCGAAACGTCGAGTTTTCATAAATTCTGGAGGCGGTACAACCCGAGAACCAAGATGTCTCACATTAAAGACCGCGGAAATCTTTCTAAACACACACACACACACAGACACACACACGCAAATATATATATATATATATATATATATATATATATATATATATATATATATATATATATATATATATATATATATATATATAAGCATATAAAAATTTAAACTGACCTCGGATAATAATTTAACGGGGTCAAATCAGGAGATCGAGCTGGTCATTTTATTGGACATCGTCGATAAATCCATCGTTCAGCAAAAAATAGAATCAACTATGGGATACTGAACTGGTATTCTCTCTTATTGATACCATAGGGTATTATTGGGAATATCCGAATCTTCTGGATTTGGATGTAATACGGCAAGCGCATGTATCAAATAGAATTCTAGAAATTCCAGATGTGAGTCAATGTGGCGTTAAGGATGAAGGGACATACAATTCTGTTACCAACAATCCCAGCCCAAACATTTACTTTTTGGGGTTATTGCGTCTGGTATTCCATTATCCAGTGCGGGTTTTCTATATCGGAAATTTTGCCTATTCACACTACCGGTAAGGCAAAAAGTTGAGAAACCCAAGAACACAATTCTTTGCGGGAATTGCGTATCTTCAATGTGTCTGTTCATAATTATTTTACTAAATTGCATTCTCTTTCCCGGGTCGTCCTCATTAAGTTCTTGAAGTGACTGGATTTTATAAGGGTGCCATTTATTTTTATGTAAATGCTTCAATATGGATCCATATTTTTGAAAGGAGACATCTATTTCTAAACGAGTTAGGCAAAAACTGATATCGGTCTCTGAGGCAAAATTTTCTTGACAAAGTTAAAGACTAATAACTAATAAAACCAAACATCAACAATCAACAGAAAACCAGAATGTTACGGAGGAAGCAATGGGGGTAATCACCTAATTCAAGATGTCGACCGTTTTTGCTTATGCGCAAACGGTACCTTTTTTGAACATATCTTGCTGAGTTATTTAGTTCAATGAGGATGAGAAGTGCAGAAGCTTGCAACACCGCGAGTCTTGTCTAGAATTCGTCGGAAATGTGAAAATTAAGCCTTTAAACCTTCCCCAAAGATAAAACTCTATAGGCGTTAAGTCCGGTGATTTCGCTGGCTAACATTGAGACCTTGATTAGCTATTCAATTATTGCCAAAATTGGCCATCCAAAGATTGGCAACAATTGCTGCGTTGTAAGGCGCTGCCCCATCCTGCTGAAAAAATACGCTGGTGTGTTCAATTAGCGGCAGTTCGTCAACCAGAGGTTCTATTGGTTGCCTTATAATTTCCAAATCCATTTGCGAGGCGAGCGTGCCATGGTAAAAACCGGACCGATAACACTACTCTTAAAAATACCTGTCCACACTCTAAACCCAAATCTTTTTGATTTCTCTGCTCTACAATTGGATAAGGATTTTATTGTGCCATGTATAATAGTTGTAGCGGTTTAAAATATTAGTCCTACTTACATAAGCTTCGTCCGTCCAAATATAAGTAAACGGAAAATCGCGCACCTGGTTACAATCTTCTAGGAACGATTATCGAAAATCCATTAGGAGTCCAAAATCTCTTTATCTAAGGTGATTAACTTTTCCTGCACAACCTAAATTTGTGCTTTTTCAATATTTTCCTAATATTAGTTCGTGGTAGTTGTTGACATCATTAACTTTCGCAATAAGGTTCTCTAATTATTTTCAACAGTTCCTAAAACTACTATTTCTTCTAAGTCCCTATTCCTACTTGATGCATACCTTTTGGGTGTTTGCTTCTCAAATTGACCACCGATAATTAGCTGGTATCGCAATCTTGCAAATATATATTTGAAGAATTGTCTCCACTCCGGATACCGCTTTTGCCACAGTGCAGCCTCTGCGTTCACATTTCTTTGCATGAAACAGACAATCATGTCCCATCTTTCATAATTTTTGAACTTCATGGCAAAATTAGTTTGAAAATTAAACAAAAACCTCGACAAAAAATAAGAAACAAGTAGGGTCTTTCTCACCTGATTAAAAATTTGACAGCCCTTGTGGGTCCGGGGACTAACTAAGAAATAGGCCCATGGTAACTCCTGCCTGTCGTACGAGGCGACTAATCGGAGTCAAGCAGGTGGTAGTGGACTTTTCCTTTACGTGATAGTAAAGGATTTTTTCACGCCCGAGGGGGTACCACCCCTTACATCAAGGGGCCGGTGAAGTCCCAACGAACGTTTCCGGTTCTGGCGTATGAGTCGGTTTCCCTTATAAGCAAAAATGATTATGGCTTCTCATTGTACAGAAGATTCCGGAGGTAAAATACCCCTCCATTCGGATCTTCGGGAGAGGGTGTACAGGGGGCGCCAGCATCAAGATTTAACATATCCTTCACGAATATAGATGGCCTTAATTATAACCCCTGAACTCCGTCCACCATTTCCTCCGGGCTAATAGGCCCCAACTCCTCTTCCTCACCGAAACCCAAATCAGTGCACAAAACAGCCACTGATCACCATAATTTCCATGGGCGTCTGTCTGCTTCTCTTATCCTGACCCCTCTGATATCTCACAAAACGCCACTGAAACTATTCAGGCTGTCATGTCACGTACACAGAAAACCTCTTCAGCCATTCAAAAGCCCTGGTTCTTTAAATCTTGTGGCAAGGCCAGACTTGAAAAGGTCAAAGCTCACAAAACACAATCCCAGTCAAAAAAGCCGTCAAGCATTTAACGCAAGAAACCGCTATGTCCGCATTATTTCTGAAGCAAAAAAACTCGTTTAAAAACTACATCAAAAACAAAGTCCTCTCAAGCTCCAACGGCAGCAAACCCTTCTGCACTCTTGCTAAATCTATTGGGAATAATTTCTGCAAGAGCACGTTCTCACCTCTTGTTTCAGGGGATGAAATTTTTTCTACCGCCCTGGACAAGGCTGAACTTTTTGCCTCGTTGTTCGCAGGCAATTTTACTCTCAACCGACCTCCAAATGTTCAACCACCAACAGTCCACAATGTCGCGCATAAAATGACGGATATCATTTTGAAAACTAAAAAGGTACGAAATATGCTCTTTTCTCTTAATACCAGGAAAGCCTCTGGCCTTGACAAGATCCCAGCAATTGTTTTCAAAAAATGCGCACCAGAACTTGCTCCTGTACTGACTCGTCTGTTTCAGACATCTTACAATAGAGACATATTCCCTAGTAACTGGATAACTGCTCGAGTACAACCCTAGCAACTACATGCCTATTTCTCTCCTTTCAGTCGTCTCTAAAGTGATGGAAAAGTATATAAACACCGAATTACTAAATTTCTTGAAAAACAGTCTAGTCCACGACAGGTAGTATGGATTCAGTCAGCGCAGATCAACTGCCGACCTCCTATCCTTTGTCACCCATTCTTAGAACAAGTCTATGGAACTACACGGTGAATCCTAGATTGTCGCTCTAGACATATCCAAAGCATTCCACCAGGTCTGGCACGCAGCGCTGCTTAATAAACTTCAGGCCTGTGGCCTACCACCAAAACTCTGTACCTGGACAGTAAATTTCCTCTCCAACCGAAGCATTTCTGTTGTCGTGGATGGACATTCCTCTAAACTGTATCCAATTAGTGCAGGAGTTGCTTAAGGTCAGCTTTAGCCCCTACTTTGTTTCTTCTCCACATCAATGACCTCATCTCTAGCATATCCAACCCAGTTCACAGTTGCGCGGACGACAGCACCCTCCACTTTAATATACAATATTCTAAACCTGTCTCTTTAGCCAAATTAGATGAGGATCGCAGACTCATCGAGGGTTCTGCCTCCGTGGATCTCCAAAAAATATTAGACTGGGCAAGTAGAAATCTTGTACAATTCAACCCCACTAAATCTCAGTCTTGCTTTCTATCTCATAAGAGATACACCAGCTCTAGATCCATCGCAATGAACAACCAAGCTATTCAAAGTAATGAGTCCCTTTCACTTGTTGACGATTCTGTGGATCGAAATCTCATTTGGCACCAATATGTCACATCAATTGCAGAAGCGGCTGATAAGAAATTAGGTTTTCTCTTCCGGGCTCGCAAATACTTTACACCAGCTAATCTGTATACCTTATACACTTCACAAATAAGGCTGTTCCCACATCTAGGGTGCCGCTGCCGCTTCTACACTCGCTATCCTGGACTCCATTCGGATGAGAGCTATACGTCTCATCGGTGACACTACCCTCACCAAAAGGCTGCGATCTCTTGCCCACCGACGTGCCGTTGGTGGCCTCTCTTTCTTTTATAGATATCTCCACGGGCACTGCTCTGAGGAGCTTTCATCCATAGTTCCTCCACTTGCTGCCCCCAACAGATCTACCAAGAGAACAGAGAGAATGCACCCTTTTACTGTCTAATCTTGTTATGCCCGCTCCTTTATCCCGAGGACTTCCAAGTTGTGGAATTCCTTGTCGGCACATGTTTTTCCTTCTCCTCCGAACCTCCAAACTTTCAAGTCCAGAATTAGCAAGTTGCCTCTTTCTTCCTTGTCGACACCCACGGTACGATAGTATTTAGGCTGGAAGCCCTCGTGGTGTGTTGCTGAAATATAAAAAAGTCCGAGCGTTTTTTAAACAAAGAACGAATTTATGCCAGCTTTTGGAGCTCACTATATAAATTAAAAAAGTCTGGACGCAGCAGGTGCGTTATGGAAGTGAATTTTCATAAAAATGTTTTTAATAGCAAATATGTCTCTCTAACGCAAGCAGGCATCAATCTGGTCACCTGTATAGCCTATATAGTAGAAGCAATGTACCATATTTTATCAAAATGCCTTATTGTTTGAAAATGTACAAAAATTTTCCGAAAATAAACTAAAATATTTCCGAGAAAACTGGTTTCCTAGCCAATACACCATAGGTTAATAGTAAATTGAGTTATTGAAATTTGAAGCATTTAATGAAAAATCGCTATCAAACGGACTTACTGCGCCCCGATTTTTTTTCTTACAAACATGCATCATATTTCGGTAAAAAATGCAATTGTATAAGGGTGTTCAAAAAAAAAAGTAGGGATCACCAACGACTTATGGGCCACCCGTGATTGTCAAAGTCATTCTATAAGATGCAGCTTAAGACACCCTATAATTAGCGTCTACAATTTTTTCTGCTATCTTGTATACTAACAATTATATTGAGCTTTACCGTAGAAATGCGTCACCCTGTATATACGTAAACAGATAAAAACTGAATGTAAACCCAGATATGGATTCTAGAGGGCCTAGTTTGCGTTCATTTGAAGAAATCTTTTTTAATTTCAAAAATCGCAGTCTCCTCATTAACGAATTTTTTCTACGAAAATTTGCTAAAAATCATAGACTGTTAAACCATAAACTTTACTAAAACTACCGAAAAGCATCAGAGAAAGGGTCTACAGCAAGTCCCTGCTTAACATCCTAGCTAGGATCTACCAATCGTGACGTTAAGTGAAACGACATAAAACGAATCATTGGGAATGAATATAATGTACATACATAATATGTACATATTTGTGATTGCAAAATGATTAAAAAACAATATTCATTTAGGTATGTATTATGTACATGCTTACACATTATCTTATGTACTCCTTTTTTAGCTACTATTTTACACTTTTTTTTAAGAATAACAACGGTCTACCGAATCAGTTTCCACCGTCAACGATACATTTTCCTACAACAAAGTGCAACGCTGTAACGAATCAACGTTAAATGAGACGACGTTATGGGAGCACTTACTGTATTTGAAATGAATTATCTGTAAATATTTTAGTAAAATGAAGGACAATGAAGCTTGAAGCTGAAACTTTAGGGTTTGCGGAACACTCTTCTTGCAACATTTTTTTTTCATAATCCGTATTTGTTTCAGGTTCTTTGCCTAAATATTTCCAATTCTGACGTTTCAAATCTTGACTGTGACGTTTTGAGGGAAACTCTAAATTTATTTTCTTTAACTGCCCCTAACTTTATTGTCTTTAAACCTAGAGATCTAAATTTTGGTACATGGTAATACAAACATGCGTACCAAATTTGGTTGACCTTACTTTCTTATTTCCGAAGATATATTTTTTTTCAAAAGAAAACACAACATTTTCCGGGAAAACCTGGGTCGATCTTCCTGGATAACGAACTTATCTAAGCCACTTGCAAAAGGAAGGTCCCCACCAAATTTTATCGAAATCGGCATATTATTTTTTGAGTTATCGGTGTGATACATATTGCTTTAGATATAACTTTTAAAATTACGCAAAGGTACAGCACAAGCCGTAGACTTATTGTATAGGCATACTGTATGATTTTTACTAATAAATTATATATATATATATATATATATATATATATATATATATATATATATATATATATATATATATATATATATAAACATATAAAAATTATGACCCCGGATATGTGTTCTAGGGGGCCTAATTAGCGCTCATTTGCAGATTTTTTTTTAAATTCAAAAGTCGGGATCTAATCACTAATAACAAACATAAGGGTAACAACCTCCGTCGCTAGGCTAAGAAAACTTGTTGATTACTTTGGCAGTTGGTAATAATGGCTTGCTGAAATTAAGAGCAGACTAAGATTTATGAATTTCTCTTCCATACCACCTGTTTGATTGCTTCTTAGTACGCCTACCTTAATCCCTAAACTTTCCACTAATCAATTTTCTCGCTGCGTTTCTTTTAACGATTTGTTAATTACCAGTCACAGCGTGTGCAAATGTAGAACCGGAACTACATGTGATTATATAAAAATTGTAAGAAAATTGAAAATTTTATTTTCTATGACAATAACTACGTCAATTGTACAAGGTGTGCCAAAATTAAGTGCTTGTTTTTGCTTTTGAATAAGAAATATATGCGAAGCAAAAATAAAAATAAACGTTTATAAGAAAATAAAATAATAATAATAATAATAATAATAATGGTTTATTTGTAGAAGAGTTACATAAAAATGCCTATCCACAATAAAAGTAAAGGATAAAACTACTTAGGTACAGATAAACAATACACTCATTTAAATATTCATTTGTGGATGAGGCATAAGAATACACAAACACTGATTAGATAATTGCCAGGAACGAAAAACATAACGATACAGTAACACACACAAACAAGCAAAACAATCAATAGACCAAACAAAATGGAACAAGATAATATAAAATAAACATATAA
The DNA here is from genome assembly GCA_964006375.1 of Tillus elongatus. Lineage (NCBI taxonomy): Eukaryota > Metazoa > Arthropoda > Insecta > Coleoptera > Cleridae > Tillus > Tillus elongatus. The sequence goes on along the minus strand of OZ023266.1, from coordinate 131,500,168 downwards.
AAAATTTAACGGACCTTGGTTTTGGGTTCCAGGGACCCAAATTCGCGCTTATCTGAAGACATTTTTCCGAATGCTTTTCATCGTGACCTCATTATTTTCTTAGTGAAAATTCGCAAATATGTTCGACCAGTTACAATAGTATAAATCTTATCAGAACATTAAAATAGAAGGAAACACAAAACAGTATAACAATCTTAATTATATCACGTAAACATCTAAATAACAAAGTTAACCAAAAAAGAAACTATCTTTACAATAACATCCCCGAAAGTTTCGGAACAAAATACAGAATTTTAAAATGAACACACTGCATCTGTATGCAAAAGTAAAAATAACATCAGTCCACAAAAAGTAAGTTCAACAATCAGTCATATAATATCATAAAAACCAAATATAAAGAATGCAGCATGATTAAATAAACGTGATTTTCGGCCATATTCATATAAAATCGCTGTCCAATATCAAGTGACCGCGGAATGTGAATATGTTATCATACAAGACCATAATTGAATCCACTCAAACTAAGAGATAACCAAAAATAAATAAATAATACACTTTTTCCAATAGAACCTCGTCTAGCGTTTGACGTGCTTAATTTTTGTATTTTAAAACTCAAATTGTAAACTACACTCACTTATACAGGGTGGCGCATTGAAAACGAAACAGACCGATTTGCGTTCAGGGATTTTTTTTAAGAGACGCTGAAACACGTCAATTTTAATACTGAGGGGGACATGTTTTGACATAAAACTACATTCATAAAAGAAAGAGCTTTCAAATGATGTTACACTCGACCCATGTTCCCTATTTAAAATACAAGGGTTGTTATCACCACCCTTAAGAGATTGATGTGACAAAGTTGAATTTTATGTCAAAACATGTCCCCATCAATATTAAAATTGACGTGTCTCAGCGATTCTTAAAAAAAATTATCTGGACGCAAATCGGTCTGTTTCGTTTTCAATGCGCCACCCTATATATCAGATTGCGGACAAATCAAAAATTAACCTTACATCTTTTTGACTTCAAATTATTAATTTCAGGAGTTGACTGATTTCTGGTCTTTCTGTCCTGCTGACTTCTCGTCTGTGGTTTGCCCAAAAGTACAAAAGGAGCAGTTTTTGCAGTTTTTGTTTCCTCTATACGATTGCTTGTTTGCGGGAGTAGTCTTGTCTCTTCAACAACAAATTTTTTTCCACGTCTCTACTGATGGTGGGCGTAGATGGAGCGCTATTTGTATTTTTTTATCAAACTGTACCACTTTCTTCAAGTGGTTCTGGTATAAAGGACTCTCCGTTTATCAATAATTTACCACCTTTTATATAGGCTTTATCGTTTTTCTGTTTGGCCTGCTTTAGGTGCGGTAACGAAATCTTATTTTCTTGTTTTTAGTGAATTTTCGTAGAAAAAATTCACTAATGGGGAGATCCCGACTTTTGAATTTTGAAAAAATTTTTGCAAATGAGCGCGAACTAGGACCCCTAGAACCCATATCCGGGGTCAGTTTCAATTTTTATATGTTATATATATATATATATATATATATATATATATATATATATATATATATATATATATATATATATATATATATATATATATATATATATATATATATATATATATATATATATATATATATGTATCACACCGATAACTCAAAAAATATTGGGGCGATTTTGATAAAATTTGGCATGTACGTTTCTTTTGTAAATAGCTTGGATAAGTTCGTTAGTCAGGAAAATCGGACGAGGTTTTCCGGGAAAATTTTGAGTTTTCATTAGAAAAAAATTCTTATCTCAAAAAGTAATAAGCCGATTTTAATAAAATATGGCATGTACCTTCCTTTTGTAAATGGCCTTGATAAGTTTGTTAGTCAGGAAAATCAGACCAGGTTTTCCGGGAAAAATTTTAGTTTTCATTCTAAAAAATTTTTATCTCAAAGAATAATAGGCCGATTTTGAAAAAATTTGGCATGTACTTTCCTTTTGTAAATGTCTTTGATAAGTTCGTTAATCAGAAAAATCGGACGAGGTTTTCCAGAAAAAGTTTGAGTTTTCATTTGAAAAAAATTTTTATCTTAAAAAATAAAAAATCTATGATAACGAAATTTGGTAGGTAGGTTTACGATATCAGAAGTAAACTATACACCAAAATTTAGATTTCTATGTTACAAGAAAAAAAAGTTATAATAAAATATTTTGTGCCAGATCATTTTTATGAAAATTCACTACCACAACGCACTTGCTGCGTCTTCGACTTTTCCTTAAGGGTCAAGTCATGTGCTATTCGGATATTTGTACGGCTGAGTTTAAAGGTTCTCTTCAAAACAGCTATTTTAGTTAAATGAGAAACAAATTCTACAATTACAGGTCGATTATCTCCTCTCTCCAGTGAGTGTACCTTGTTTATGTCCTTTGGTGTAATGGTTAGCTCCAGCAGTTCATTCAGTTTTTGCCCCTGTTTCTGCCACCAAATTTTCCGCAGCATAAGATAATCCAAATATTATTATATTATCCTTTTTTGGTTTTTTTCCAATATAAGTGGTTTTCTTTCTAACTCTAAAACTTTTGCCTTTAGGATTTTAATCTATTATTTTTTTGTCTCAATCAACGTCTCAAGCAATTCTTCTTTGGCCTCCCTTATTACACGCGTTAGTTCCCGTGCCTGCACCAGATTTGTTTCGTGTATTATAATTTTAATTTGTTTCATTACGGCTGCAGAGACTGTCTTAAACATAGTAACGACACTAGTACAGTCTCTTCACTCAGTGTATTTATCATATATAAAAATAATTGGTTTTGACTTTTAATTAATGGCGCGATATTTGAATCAGTCAGTTATATATTGGCCACCCTATTATATGCTCGCATTTTACCGCAATTGTAAGTTATATTATCGATCAATATGCATATATATATATATATATATATATATATATATATATATATATATATATATAATAATGAGACAGATATTATAGGAATATAGCCTCAATAAATACAAAAGCTAAAGGTTTTGATGGTGTGAGTATCGACATGATTAACATATGTCTCCCAGAAATTCTCCCTCAGCTGCTTCATCTTGTAAACTTTTGTATTGAGACAAAGTGCTTTCCCAAAGTTTGGAAAGTTGCAAAGGTTTTCATGTTTCCATAAGGAAACAATCCAACTGAATTTAATCATTTAAGACCTATAAGCATTTTCCCAGTTATTTCAAAGTTATTGGAGAAAGTGATGTCCGAGCAGATAACTGCTTACCTTGGGGACAATAACATCTTGTCAAATGTACAGTCCGCATTTGTTAGGGGCAGGTCCACCACAACAGCATTAGAAAATATTAGTGATGATATCTTCACAGCTAACGACAAAAATCAAGTTACAGCTTTGGTAGTGCTAGACTACAGTAAAGCTTTTGATACGATGAGTCGTGAACTATTGTGCTCGAAGTTACAATATATTGGTTTCAATCATGCCGCCGTTCAGTTTATAGAGAATTACTTTTCAAATAGGGCACAGAGGGTTGTCTGCGGGTCGGATGTATCGGATTCTTTTAGTTTATTAAAAGGAGTTCCACAGGGCTCTATCTTGGGCCCTCTTTTATTCAATATTTATACGTTTGATTTTCAAGAACAAATAATCTCGAGCAAAGTACACTTCTATGCCTATGATACCCAGCTTTACAAATCCTTTCCTGTCGAAAATGCCTTAGCCGCTATAGCAAGTTTAAATGCAGACCTTGATAGGTTAGTCACTACAGCAAAGAAGCATGATCTTGCGATAAATGTCAATAAGTGTTGCGCACTTTATTTTGGCAGGAAGGTCACTAGGAATAGGGTTTGTTCTCAAAATATTGATATTTTGATAGATGGGAGTCGCTTGGAAGCAAAACAATCTGCAAAGAATCTTGGTCTCATAATAGATAACAATTTAAAATTTTCTGATCATGTCACAAATCTTCGTAAAACTAGCTTTGGCCTACTAAAATCTTTTTATAGCCACCGAAATTGCCTTCTAGTGAAAGTAAAAGCTCTTTTGGTAAACTCGATGATCCTCTCGCGCTTTAACCATGCTGATGTTGTGTATGGACCTGCCCTTGACAGTTGGGATCGGCAAAGAATAGAAAAGGTTCACAAGTCATGTTTACGGTTCATCTTTAATCTAAAAATCTAAAAAGAACAGATCGTGTTTCTTATAAGTTAAAATAATTAGATTGACTGAATATGAAGAATCGCTGGAAAGTACATCTTCTTTGCTTAACTTACAAGATTGTCCTCGGGGCGGGAGCTGATTATCTACATCAGAAGCTCTGTTTTCGGAGACAAATACATTTGCTCAATACAAGACTCGATCACTTGTTTCCCATACCTAAATATTATACGAGCCAATATCGGAGCTCTTTTTCCTATGTTGCACCACATCTGTATAATAAAATACCTTTTGAAGATACTTTATGTTCTCTGCCAGGGTCTCGAAGATATGTTACAGATTTTTATAAAAATAGTCAGTTTGCGTAGTGTAGTTATAGTAAATCATATTCATATTTAAGAATTGCTTTCTTTCAGCTAAATTTAAGGCGAAAAATTGTCAATGTTTTGTTGTTTTGGGTACTAAGGCATTTATAATTTGTTTATTTTGTAATTCCTACACTTTAAATTATCTTTTAAGGGTTAAGTGGAAGAAAATTGTAAAATTAACTTCGCCCTAATAAAGACCTCTTATTATATATATATATATATATATATATATATATATATATATATATATATATATATATATATATATATATATATATATATATATATATATATATATATATATATATATATATATATATATATATATATCTGTATACCTCCACAATTCAACAATTCCTCTATTATACTGGTTTTTCATTATTACGGAATATATTAATGGTTAGATAAACAAGAACAGTAGATTAATCTATTTAATGCCGCATATCATACTGTTTCGAGTAAAATTACCCTAAGAGAACTAGAAGCAGGTTCGCCACAATTGCCATTTCATTATAACCGCCATTTGGTGGTTTCCTGGCGTTACGCTTGGGTAATTAGATCAGTTTTATGTGACTACAACCACCTCTTCGTGTTATTGTTAAACTTTGACACGACCGCGCTACCTACAGGATACAGTTTATCTTGAGCATAGTTTTCGATTGTTATTCAGGGCTTGCGTTACCTCACACATTTATCTTGATGTACACTATCCAGATAATCCAATAGAGTTAGCGTTACCACAAACTTTATACAAGGCACAACTTTGGACGTAAGTTCACCATTATACTGGATCAGTCGTAAATGGGTTATCAGTGCTATATTGATTTTTCATTGAAAACCTGATGCAATTTAATTCTTTGACAGTACAATATCTAACACATTAGCGATAGTAGTAATGGTAGAGGGTTGATATAGTCAGCTATGTCCAGCATAAAGTTTTAACTTTCTACACAGGTACACTGCTTCGCATTTATAAAAGGACGTGCTCATGAAAATCTATGTTTCTTGTAAAACAAGAAAGCAATGTTGCATCTAATGAGTCTTTTGAGCGAATCCTGGTGTATACAAAAGATCATTACAAATTTACATCACATAGTGTAACTATTGCTGAAACAAAGGCTGTTGAGATTCTGCTGAAGTTTGAAAACAGATATATTCCTGTAACAGAACTCCCTCGTCGGATGCAAATGAGTTTAACGATGAACTATCCAGTTACCTAACGCAAAGTATTAATGAATATGACTACCGCACTTATCTTAGTGATGTTAATATAGACATTGCGGCTCGTTCAGACTTATAGACGGAGAGCCAGAGGTGAAAAAAAAATCTCTGAATTTACAAAAGGTGATTTTTTTTAAGTTAATTAGGTACGCTGTGCACGTACACATATTCTGGTCAGTCAAGCGAATCTTAGAACAGGTGCCACAGGTGCGCCAACAAATATGTCGTTTTTACCGGGGTAATAAAATGAATTTACAAAATCTGATAATTGTTATACAGATTTTATATTGTATAACAATAAAAGTTATGTCAGTCAGTCAGCTGCATACGAGAACAGAGCTGGTCAGTCAGTTCGAATGTGTGTATGAAAAATAAATAAGGTGCAATTTATTTCCAAAGCTTGGAATTTTTTTTGTGGGTATATATTGATCTGTAAACATAAAAAAAATAGTCAGTCAAGTGTTTTGTAGAACAACGCCCGTCAGTCAGCGAAAAAAATATAAAAATATCGTGCGCGCCGGTGGCGTTACAGACGGCATGCTCGCTCTTCTCCCATTATTATTATTTAAAATATCAGAAAACTATGTGAAATTATAATTTGTAATTATAAGTTATTAATTGGTATTTTTATTAAGATATATATATATATATATATATATATATATATATATATATATATATATATATATATATATAATATTGACAGACAATTTATTTATTTAATAAAGTGTAACGGGATAACATTACGAAAAAAATATTAAAAAAATAACTATTAGAACAAACGTATAGTTGATAATTATTCTATACAAAAAATATATGTATATTTAAAAAAATAATTTTTTTCAATCACATTCAAAATCCAATTCTTCCTTTGAATCTTCGAATTCACGAGTTTCACTTTTGTGATTTGAAATATCTAACTCTGATATTTCTGACTGAGATTCTGATTGACTATATAAAAAATAAGTGAAATGTAATTTCAATCTTATTATTCAATTTAGCAATAGTATTATTTACAAACCTAAATTTTCCTCTGGGGGTTGAATGACGACGTGGTTGATTACCTGGGGTAACTGATCACGTTCAAACTAATGAAATTCATAAACATTGTCACTACCCTTCCAGCCGTGATCCATTGGTGATAGTTCTGTTATTATTTTGTAATGAGCATTACGCCAAATGTTGGCGATGTAAGCGGCTCTTAAAAAGTGTTGCATTAACTCAGTCTCACACGGCGACAAGCACGATCCGTCAATATTTTTAACTTTAATTTTAAATGTATCATCAACATTCCTGGAACTACAAATGTATGCTTTAGAAAACATGACAAATCATGCCTTATTAACGGTTTTAAATTTTTTTACTCCATATAAATTGCACACAAATTGGCTGTGTGTTGAATTTGAATTCTCTATATGTTGAACATTTAATATAAATTTCTTATTGCATAAATTTTTTAAAATTGGATAAAAGACATTAAACTATAAATTAAAATAAATAAATAAATTGTCTGTTAACCTTATTAATATATTTACATGTTTTAATAAAACAATAAATTACTGATTTATAATTACAACTTATAATTTCACATAATTTTTTGATATTTTAAATAATAATAATGGGAGGAGAAGAGCATGCCGCCTGTAACGCCGCCGGCGCGTACGAAATTTGTATATCTTCTTTCGCTGACTGACGGGCGTTGTTCTACAAAACAGTTGACTGACTATTTTTTTAATGTTTAACAGATTAATATATACCCACAAAAAAATTGCCAAGCTTTGTAAATAAATTGCACTTTATTTATTTTTCATACACAGATTCGAAATGACTAACCAGCTCTGTTCCCGTATGCAGCTGACTGACTGACATAACTTTTATTGTAATATAATATAGAATCTGTATAACAATTATCAGCTTTTGTAAATTCATTTTAGTACCGGGGTAAAAACGGCATCTCTGTTGGCGCACCTGTGGCACCTGTTCTAAGATTCGCTTGACTGACCAGAATATGTGTACGTGCACAGCGTACCTAATTAACTATCAAAAAATCAGCTTTTGTAAATTCAGAGAACTTTTTCACCTTTGGCTCTTAGACTATTAGGTGAACATACTCTATAAGGGCTAGTGGCAAAACGGACCGCTTCTAACGGTATCTAACATCTGTGATTAATAATTACACAAGGGTACAGGTATGTTGAAAACATGCGTCAATAATAATATAGTAACAATATTTACCTAAATAAAATACAAGTCAAAAGTATAATAATTAAATAATTAACAGGGTAAATAAACCCTCAAGAATGTTAATGGTGTTCGTCGTATAACAATTAATACAATTATATATTTTCACACAGTAAGAAATTGACAACATAAGAGCTACACATATAATTAATAAGAATAAAATTCTGGACGGCGCAAGTGCGCAGGCAAAATCAATTTACATAAAAATGTTTTTAATACCAAATATGTCTCTCTAATGCAAGCAGGCATCAATATGGTTACCGGTATAGCCTATATAGTGAAAAATGTATCACATTTTATCAAAATTACTTATTGTTTGAAAATGTACAACAATTTTCGGAAAGTAAACTTAAAATGTTTAAGAGAAAACAGGTTTCCTAGCCAACAGACCTTAGGTTAATAGCAAATTGAGTTATTGAAATTGGAAGGATTAAATGAAAATTCGTTACCAAAACGCACTTACTGCGTCTCGATTTATTTTCTTACAAGTATGCATCATATTTCGATAAAAAATGTCATAATAGAAGGGTGTTCGAAAAAAACAATTGTAAGGATCACAACGACTTATGGCCCCTGCGATTGTCAAAATATTTTTGTAAGATGTAACACCCCATAATTAACGCTACAGTTTTTTCTCGTATCTTGTATAATAACAATTACATTGAGCTTTACTGTAGAAATGTGTCACCTTGTAAATAAAAACTGAACGTAACCCCGAATATGGATTCTAGGGGGCTTAGTTTGCGCTCATTTGAAGAAATCTTTTTAAAATTGAAAAGTTGCGGTCTCGTCATTAACGAATTTTTCCTACGAAAATTATATAAAAATCATAGACCGTTAAACCATAAACATAACTCAACCTACAGCCAAAGCATCAGAGAAAGGGGTTATTTGAAATGAATTTTCTGTAAACATTTCAGTAAAGTGAAGGACAATGGCGCTTGAAGCTGAAACTGAAAGGTTTGCAGAACACTCTTCTTGTAATATTTTCTTTACATAATCCGTATTTGTTTCAGGTTCTTTGCCTAAATGTTGCGAATTTTGACGTTTCAAATCGAGACTCTAGGGATATAAACAAATCGAGTGATCTGGGTGGCCGGTTTCAAGGTCCCTAGGGCCAATCCAACGACCCTTTTTCCTTTTCCGAAAGGAAACACAAAATATTTTGGGAAAACCTGGGCCCATTTTCCTGGCTAACGAACTTATCCAAGCCTCTTGCAAAAGGAAGCTACTCACCCAATTTGATAGAAATCGGCCCATTATTTATTATATATATATATATATATATATATATATATATATATATATATATATATATATATATATATATATATATATATATATATATATATATATATATATATATATATATATATATATAGAGAGCTCTTCAGTACGGCTCTTCAGTACGGCATACTAATTGTAGCAAAAATACACCAATAGTAATACGGCTATCGTATAGCCAGCCTTAAAATACTCAGTGAGTGGTGGACGTGCCGCCACCTAGTTTCGGAACCAAGTAGTATGCTGTCACGCCAGCTCCAAATAACACAAAGTGTTAAAAAAATAGAGACTGGATACAACTAACTAACAATTTAGAAAATTGTCAGCCCTGGCCCATTTCTACCCCAATATAGGGACAAAGTATGTAAGACTAGATGCATTTTCGCAACAATTAGAACCGTAGACCGGTTTCGCTCTCATCAGAGCTCTTCAGTACGGCATACTAATTGTAGCAAAAATACACCAAAAGTAATACGGCTATCGTATAGCCAGCCTTAAAATACTCAGTGAGTGGTGGACGTGCCGCCATCTAGTTGCGGAACCAAGTAGTATGCTGTCACGCCAGCTTCAAATAACACAAAGTGTTAAAAAAATGGAGACTGGATACAACTAACTAACAATTTAGAAAATTGTCAGCCCTAGCCCATTTCTACCCCAATATAGGGACAAAGTATGTAGGACTAGATGCATTTTCGCAACAATTAGAACCGTAGTTAGTTAGTTGTATCCAGTCTCTATTTTTTTAACACTTTGTGTTATTTGGAGCTGGCGTGACAGCATACTACTTGGTTCCGCAACTAGATGGCGGCACGTCCACCACTCACTGAGTATTTTAAGGCTGGCTATACGATAGCCGTATTACTTTTGGTGTATTTTTGCTACAATTAGTATGCCGTACTGAAGAGCTCTAATGAGAGCGAAACTGGTCTACGGTTCTAATTGTTGCGAAAATGCATCTAGTCTTACATACTTTGTCCCTATATTGGGTTAGAAATGGGCCAGGTCTGACAATTTTCTAAATTGTTAGTTAGTTGTATCCAGTCTCTATTTTTTTAACACTTTGTGTTATTTGGAGCTGGCGTGACAGCATACTACTTGGTTCCGCAACTAGGTGGCGGCACGTCCACCACTCACTGAGTAACATATATAAATTGAAACTGACCCTGGATATGGGTTCTAGGAGTCCTAGTTTGTGCTTATTTGAAGAAAATTTTGTAAAATTCAAAAGTCGGGATCTCCTTATTACTAAATTTTTTTAAAAGAAAGTTCACTAAAAACAAATATTATAAAAATTATAAAAGTGTATGAGCGGAGCGAATTGGAATGTGCAAAAAGATCCAGAAATGGATCCAAACAGGAATATTTTAAGACAGAAAGTTGGCAAAATTCTTGCCAAACTTAATTTAAACCCATTCTGGTTTGTTATTCAAAATAATATATTCATTCCAGTCACGAAGTTGTTGTCAAAATTTTAGGGTACCTACTTAGGTATGGCATTACCCCCTGAAATATAAAATAGATTCTTAAATTGTCATATAAAAGGGAGTGTTTTGAGTAACAAAATGGGCATCTACTCGCAGTAAAACTGTGAGTTTCAGAAAACGGAAAATGTATCACATAAGATTAGAACTTAAGAGTTCTCGTAACAGATGCCAATTTTCAGATCTGCAACTTCACTAAATTTCTACAAACGTTTAGGAGGCGGCCAATGCAAATAACTTTCAACGCTATTCTCTGCCCTGTAGCGCCATATTCTCTACATCGTTTTAATAATTTATTATTACCGCAGATATACCATATAAATAATAATTATGATCATCATTATATTATATACGGACAATATTACAGCAGCCGCTTTGGAAAGCCTCGTTAAAATCAATTTAGACTGGACACTTTATTACTTGTATGTGACATATAATGCTCATTTCATTTAATGATCTCATGCATGATTTAATTGTCTGATAACTATCAAATTTACAATATCACAGAGCACAGAGCTCACGACATATCTAATCAATAACCAGGACATAATTAACTGCTATAACTTCTGCATATGCATTTTGCAGATAACCTGGTTTTAGATTCATGAGACCAAATAGATGAATTTATATTTCTAAAAACCTATCTTACATAAACCATATACAGTTTATAAGGCTAGATGCATTCTCACGACAATTAGAACCAAAAAACGGTTTTGCTCTAATTAGAGCTCGCCACTACGGCATACTAATTGCAGCGAAAATACACCTATAAAGTAATACGGCTATGATAGCCACCCATCCAACACTACGTGAGATATAAGACACGAAGCACGAGCCGCCACCTCGTTGCGTAACCAAGTAGTATGTTGTCACGGCAGCTCCAACACAAAGTGTTAAATATTAGAGACTGTATACAACCAACTAACAATTAAATTGTCAGTTCTGGTCCATTTATACCCCAATATAGGGACAAAGTATGTAAGGCTAGATGCATTCTCACCACAATTAGAACCATAGACTAGTTTCGCTCTAATTAGAGTTCGCCAGTACGGCATACTAATTGCAGCGCAAATACATCTACACTGACAATTTATTAAATTGTTAGTTGGTTGTATACAGTCTCTAATATTTAACACTTTGTGTTATTTAGAGCTGCCGTGACAACATACTACTTGGGTCCGCAACGAGGTGGCAGCACTTGCTTAGTGTCTTATATCTCACTTAGTGTTGCAAGGCCGGCTACCATAGCCGTATTATTTTATAGGTGTATTTTCTCTGCAATTAGTATGCCGTACTGACGAGCTCTAATTAGAGCGAAACCGGTCTTCAGTTCTAATTGTGGTGAGAATGCATCTAGCCTTACATACTTTGTCTATATATAAGGGTAGAAATGGGCCAAGGCTGACAATTTATTAAATTGTTAGTTGGTTGTATACAGTCTCTAATATTTGACACTTTGTGTTATTTCGAGCTGCTGTGACAACATACTACTTGGTTCCGCAACGAGGTATCCTCCTACTATGTCGAAAATCATAACTACTGGACAATTGATAGTCCCTTTATTAATCTTATTTTTAAAGGGGTAGACATTGATCCAATCCAATCCATAGCAGGTGGTAGTGGAATTTTCCTTTATGTAATAGTAAAGGATTTTTTCACGCCCGAGGAGGTACCACCCCATACATCAAGGGGCCGGTGAAGTCCCAACGGACGTTTCCGGTTCTGGTGTATGAGTCGGTTTCCCTTATAAGCAAAAATGATGATGGCTCCTCCTTGTATAAAATATTCCGGAGGCAAAATACCCCTCCATTCGGATCTCCGGGAGAGGGGTGTACAGGGGGCGCCAACATCAAGATTTAACATATCCTTTTCGAATATATGTGGCCTAAATTCTAACCTGAACTCCGTCCACCATTTCCTCCAGGCTAATAGGCCCCAACTCCTCTTCCTCACCGAAACCCAAATCAGTGCCAAAACAGCCACTAATCACCTTAATTTCCCGGGGTATGAGCTGCTTACTGCCTTTAGTTGCATGGAGGCGTGTGCGCATTTGTCCGTAGCAATCTACCCTGCACCAGACTTCCCAATTTAGAAGCTGGAAGAAAAGACATACTATGGATAAAACTCTCTCTCAGGGCTGCAACTAAATTCATCTGTTGCATTTACCGGTCACCTTCTGACAACAACTTTGTCCAGCTCTTTGACTACCTTTCTGAAAAAACAGACTATCTGATTTCTGAATATCCTTCCTCCGAGGTCACTATTCTTGGCGACTTCAATGTCCATAATAAGGAATGGCTAGGATCTTCAAAAACCGATCCACAAGGGAGAGCAGCGGAGGCCTTTGCAGTCAGCAATTCTTTGGCCAATATGGTTCAGCAACCTACTTACTTTCCTCGTATCCCAACACACAGCTCAAATCCCTTGGATCTCCTTCTTACTACAAATCCTGAATGCTATAAGATATCAGTCACCGCTCCCCTTGGTCGCTCAGACCACGGCATGGTCACTGCTTCCTGTGCAATGCAACCCGAGGTCACACAGTCATCACACCCACGTATCGTTTGGCACTACAACTCCGCAAACTGGGACGAAATGCGGGATTACTTTTCCTCATTTCCATGGGCGTCTGTCTGCTTCTCTCATCCTGACCCCTCTGATATCTCACAAAACGTCACCGAAATTATCCAAGCTGGCATGGAATTATTTATTCCACGTACACAGAAAACCTCTTCAGCCACTCAAAAGCCCTGGTTCTCTAAATCCTGTGACAAGGCCAGACTTGAAAAGGTCAAAGCTCACAAAACGCTTCTACACAATCCCAGTCAAGAAAATCGTCAAGCATTCAACGACGCAAGAAACCGCTATGTCCGCATTCTTTCTGAGGCAAAAAACTCGTTTAATAACCACATCAAAAACAAAGTCCTCTCAAGCTCCAACGGCGGCAAACCCTTCTGGACTCTTGCTAAGTCTATTGGGAATAATTTCTGCAAGAGCACGTTCCCACCTCTCGTCTCAGGTGATGAAATTGTTTCTACCGCCCTGGGCAAGGCTGAACTTTTTGCTTCGTTGTTCGCCGGAAATTCTACTCTCAACCCACCTCCAAATGTTCAACCACCAACAGTCCCCAATGTCGCGCATAAAATGACTGATATCATTTTCAAAACAAAAAGGTACGAAACATGCTCTCTTCTCTTAATACCAGGAAAGCCTCTGGCCTTGACGAGATCCCAGCAATTGTTCTCAAAAAATGCGCACCAGAACTTGCTCCTGTCCTGACTTGTCTGTTTTAGATATCTTACAATAAAGGCATATTCCCTAGTAACTGGAAAACTGCTCGAGTACAACCCATCCCCAAGAAAGGATCCAAAGCGCTTCCTAGCAACTACAGGCCTATTTCTCTCCTTTCAGTCATCTCTAAAGTGATGGAAATGTATATAAACACCGAACTACTAAAATTCCTTGAAAAACACAGGCCGTATGGATTCCGTCAGCGCAGATCGACTGCCGACCTCCTTTCCTTTGTCACCCATTCTTGGAACAAGTCTATGGAACAACACGGTGAATCCCAGATTGTTGCTCTAGACATATCCAAAACATTCGACCAGGTCTGGCACGCAGCGCTGCTTAATAAACTTCCGGCCTATGGCCTACCACCAAAACTTTGTACCTGGACAGCAAATTTCCTCTCCAACAGGAGCATATCTGTTGTTGTGGATGGCCATTCCTCTAAACTGTATCCAATTAATGCAGGAGTTCCTCAAGGTTCAGCTTTAGCCGCTACTTTGTTTCTTCTCCACATCAATGACCTCCTCTCTAGCACATCCAACCCAGTTCACAGTTACGCGGACGACAGCACCCTCCACTCAAACATACAATATTCTAAGCCTGTCTCTTTAGCCCAATTAGATGAGGATCGCAGACTCATGGAGGGTTCTGTCTCCGTAGACCTCCAAAAAATATTAGACTGGGGAAGTAGAAATCTTGTACAATTCAACCCCACCAAAACTAAGTCTTGCTTTCTTTCTCACAAGAGATACAGCAGCCCTAGACCCATCACAATGAACAACCAAGTTATTCAAAGTAATGAGTCCTTTTTTCTTGTTGGCATTTCTGTGGATCGAAATCTTAATTGGCACCAACATGTTACATCAATTGCAGAAGCGGCTGCTAAGAAATTGGGTTTCCTCTTCCGGGCTCGCAAATACTTTTCACCAACTAATCTCTATACCTTATACACTTCACAAATAAGGCCAAACCTCGAATACTGCTCCCACATCTGGGGTGCAGCAGCCGCTTCTACACTCGCTATCCTGGACTCCATTCAAAAGAGAGCTATACGTCTCATCGGTGACCCTACCCTCACCCAAAGGCTTCCATCCCTTGCCCACCGACGTGCCGTTGGTGACCTCTCTCTCTTTTATAGATATCTGCACGGGCACTGCTCAGAGGAGCTTTCCTCCATAATTCCCCCACCTGCTGCCCCCAGCAGATCTACCAGGGGAACAGAGCGAATGCACCCTTTTAATGTCCAGGTCACCAGACATAGAACATCTTGTTATGCCCGCTCTTTTGTCCCGAGGACTTCCAAGTTGTGGAATTCCTTGCCGGCACATGTTTTTCCTTCTCCTCCGAACCTCCAAACCTTCAAGTCCAGAATTAACAAGCTGCCTCTTTCCTCCTTGTCAACAGCCACGGTACGATAGTATTTAGGCTGTAAGCCCTCGTGGTGTGTTGTTGACATAAAAAAAAAGAAAAAAAAAGAGGTGGCGGCACGTGCTTCGTGTCTTATATCTCACTTAGTATTAGAAGGCTGGCTACCATAGCCATATTACTTTATAGGTGTATTTTCGCTGCAATTAGCATGCCGTACTGACGAGCTCTAATTAGAGCAAAACCGGTTTACGGTTCTAATTGTGGCGAGAATGCATCTAGCCTTACATACTTTGTCCCTGTATTGGGGTAGAAATGGGCCAGGACTGAGAATTTATTAAATTGTTAGTTGGTTGTATACAGTCTCTAATATTTAACACTTTGTGTTATTTGGAGCTGCCGTGACAACATACTACTTGGTTCCGCAACGAGGTGGCAGCACTTGCTTAGTGTCTTATATCTCACTTAGTGTTGCAAGGCTGGCTACTATTGCCGTATTTCTTTATAGGTGTATTTTAGCTGCAATATGCAACTTGTGAATTCTGGATTTGAAGGTTTGGAGGTTCGGGGGAGAAGGAAAAACATGTGCTGGCAAGGAATTCCACAACTTGGAAGTCCTCGGGACAAAAGAGCGGGCATAACAAGATGTTCTATGTCTGGTGACCTGGACAGTAGAAGGGTGCATTCGCTCTGTTCCCCTGCTGGATCTGTTGGGGCAGCAGGTGGTGGAACTATGGAAGAAAGCTCCTCTGAGCAGTGCCCGTGCAGATATCTATAAAAGAGAGAGATGTCACCAACGGCACGTCTGTGGGCAAGGGATGACAGTCTTTGGGTGAGGGTAGGGTCACCGATGAGACGTATAGCTCTCCTCTGAATGGAGTCCAGGGTAGCGAGTGTAGAAGCGGCAGCAGCACCTCAGATGTCGGAGCAGTATTCGAGGTTTGGTCTTATGTTTGAAGTATATAAGTATTTGCGACCCTGAAGAGGAAACCTAATTTATTAGCTGCCGCTTCTGCAATTGATGTGACATGTTGGTGCCAATTGAGATTTCGATCCACAGAAATGCCCACAGGTGAAAAGGACTCATTACTTTAAATAACTCAGTTGTTCATTGTGATGGGTCTAGGGCTGGTGTATCTCTTCCGAGATAGAAAGCAAGACTGTGATTTGGTGGGGTTGAATTGTACAAGATTTATACTTCCCCAGTCTAATATTTTTTGGAGATTCACGGAGATAGAACCCTCCATGAGTCTGAGATCCTCATCTAAATGGGCTAAAGAGACAGGCTTAGAATATTGTATATTTGAGCGAGGGTACTGTCGTCCACGTAACTGTGAACTGGGTTGGATGTGCTAGAGAGGAGGTGATTGATGTGGAGAAGAAACAAAGTAGGGGCTAAATCTGAACTTGAGGAACTCCTGCATTAATTGGATACAGTTTAGAGGAATGGCCATCCACGACAACAGAAATTCTCCGGTTGGAGAGGAAATTTGCTGTCCACGTACAAAGTTTTGGTGGTAGGCCATAGGACGGTAGTTTATTAAGCAGCGCTGTGTGCCAGACCTGGTCGAATGCTTTGAATATGTCTAGAACGACAATCTGGGATTCACCATGTAGTTTCATAGACTTGTTCCAAGAATGGGTGACAAAGGAAAGGAGGTCGCCAGTTGATCTGCGCTGACGGAATCCATACTGCATGTCGTGAATTAGACTGTGTTTTACAAGAAATTTTAGTAATTCGGTGTTTGTATACTTTTCCATCACTTTAGAGACGACTGAAAGGATAACAATAGGCCTAGGTAGTTGCTAGGAAGCGCTTTGGATCCTTTCTTGGAGTCGGGTTGTACTCGAGCAGTTTTCCAGTTACTAGGGAATATGCGTCCATTGTAAGATGCCTGAAACAGACGAGTCAGGACAGGAGCAAGTTCTGGTGCGCATTTTTTGAGAACAATTGCTGGGATCTCGTCAAGGTCAGATGCTTTCCTGGTATTAAGGGAAGATAGCATCTTTCGTACCTTTTTAGCCTTGAAAATGATATCTGTCATTTTATGCGCGACATTGGGGACTGTTAATGGTTGTACATTTGGAGGTGGGTTAAGAGTAGTATTGCCGGCGAACAACGAGGCAAAAAGTTCAGGCTTGCTCGGGGCGATAGAAACAATTTCATCCCCTGAGACAAGAGGTGGGACCGTGCTCTTGCAGAAATTATTCCCAATAGATTTAGCAAGAGTCCAGAAGGGTTTGCTGCCGCTGGAGCTTAAAAGGAGATTGTTTTTGATGTGGCTATTAAACGAGTTTTTTGCCTCAGAAAGAATGCGGACATATCGGTTTCTTGCGTCGTTAAATGCTTGACGGTTTTCTTGACTGGGATTGTGTAGAAGCGTTTTGTGAGCTTTGACCTTTTCAAGTCTGGCCTTGTCACAGGATTTAGAGAACCAGGGCTTTTGAGTGGCTGCAGAGGTTTTCTGTGTACCTGGGACAAATAATTCCATGCCAGATTGGATAATTTCGGTGACGTTTAGTGAGATATCAGAGGGGTCAGGATGAGAGAAGCAGACAGACGCCCATGGAAATGAGAAAAAGTAATCTCGCATTTCGTCCCAGTTCGCGAAGTTGTAGTGCCAAAAGATACGTGGGTGTGATGACTGTGTGACCTCGGGTTGCATTGCGCAGGAAGCAGTGACCATGCCGTGGTCTGAGCGACCCAGGGTGGCGGTGACTAATATCTTATAGCAGTCAGGATTTGTAGTAAGAAGGAGACCTAAGCGATTTGAGCTGTGTGTTGGGATGCGAGGAAAGTACGTAGGTTGCTGAACCATATAGGCTAAAGAATTGCTGACTGCATAGGCCTCGGCTGCTCTTCCTTGTGGATTGGTTTTTGAAGATCCTAGCCATTCCTTATTATGGACATTGAAGTCACCAAGAAAGAGCGAAACCGGTCTACGGTTCTAATTGTGGTGAGAATGCATCTAGCCTTACATACTTTGTCTCTATATTAGTGTAGAAATGGGCCAGGGCTGACAATTTATTAAATTGTTAGTTTGTTGTATACAGTCTCTAATATTTAACACTTTGTGTTATTTGGAGCTGCCGTCACAATATACTACTCGGTTCTGCAACGAGGTGGCGGCACGTGCTTCGTGACTTATATCTCACTTAGTGCCATATACAGTTTATTTCAAAACTCAAATAATGTCTACATGAACGTAGGGCAGTCAGATGAAAAAAAGAGCATACAATTCTTCATGGGCTTTATGCGTTCAAGACAGTACACCATTGAAATTATTAAATACAAAGTGTTTCTTACGGTTTCGAGGACTTCAAAAGGGTAGGCCTAATAAACCTCCTACTTGTAGGAGACGACCAACGGCGGCGTCTGATGCCGTAGTCCCACAAACATTTTCTGCTCATAGTCTTACACTATCTGACACTAATTTCCACATTACCTGATTTTATTTCTAATAAAAAAGTCTGGATGCAGCAAGTGCGTTATGGTAGCGAATTTTCATAAAATGTTTTCTGAATGGCAAATATCTCTTTTTTTAATGAAAGGCAATTGGGTATAAGAAACCATGTACCATATTTCTTCAAAACAACTTTACTATTTGAAATAGTATAAAAAAATTTCGAAAAAACTGATCCGATTTTCCTGGCCAACGAACCCCTCCAAGCTATTTACACACTTGCCAAGATATATAAAAGCTTTTTTGACAGAAATTCAAAGAAAAAATGTTTGCATGAGAATTTTCAAACAATTTATTTTACGAAAAGTCGCCATTCTCTTTACAAAAATTGGTTTAAGTAATGTTAGACGAAAATTTTAGTTTTTAGGAAAATTTGAATTTTTTTTACAGTTATTAAAGATTTATTATTAATTACCAACATTTCACAAAAAACTGATAAAAAATTATTCCCACGGAAACATTATAAAAATATGGATTATATATTTTGTACACGGGAATTTGCGGTAAAATTCTATAAAATTCAGATTATATTCCTATTTTGTAATTAGAATTGAAAAAACCAGAATGTAAAAAGCTTTTCAGCAAAATTTGTCAGTTTTGCCGTATCAGATCGCGACTTTGTGGTTTTGAGAACAAAAATTATAAAATTTGTAAAATTATTTTTCTGCCATTTCTTCACCTTTTTGTACCAAAAAAATGAATATAAAACGGATTTTGTTATCCACACAAAAAATATTTTAGTTTGTGCGTTTCTCTGGTCATCAGTGGCACCCAAATTTTTTCCTTAAATGCCTATAACTTCAATGGGTGAGGAACTGAATTTGTGATGAGCACTGATAAGTACAATTTGGAGAATTCAATTCATCACAATACAGTTTTTTATTTATCCCTCTGATGACGCTAACTTTGTTAGCGAAATGATAATCAGGTTTAAAAAATGTATTGTGATGACTTAGGTTCTCCAAATTGTACTTGCCGATTACCTTTCATTCTTTTGACTTAGAGATCTAAATTTTACTATTATTTCTTCAGTTGTCGGTGTGATACATACATACAGGGTGCCCCATAATTAATTGGGCATTAGCTAAGGGGTGATAGCTGCCACAAAATAAAGCGATTAGGCTCAACATGTCTCAGTAAAATGTTTCTCGTTTTCGTTTTACAGGATGTTTAAATAATTTTTCTTAAAACTATTTTTTAAATTATCTTGAAAGTGGTTCAACATATTATTATGGAATGTGGCATGGTATTATTAGGGATCAAGCGTAATAAGATGACGGTATCAATTTCGCCACTGCCGCTAGGTGGCGCCACCGACAGGAACACTGGTTCATTAACATGGTCACAATTTTTTGCCCAGCCTGTATGCACATTTTTGAACAAAAATTAAGAAGGCCCTTTTAGTTTCACAAAAAAAGAGGTATACTTCTTTGAACTCGAAAAAGTTGACCGTTTTTAAAATGAACGTACTTTTTCAATGACATTAAATTAACTACTATGCGCAAACATGATGTTTCTCGAAGGCTTCCATCTTAGTGCAAATTATGTGTATCTGTTGTAGATACTTTTTAGCATAATAAAATGTACGTTATCGAAAGAAACAATTTTATTAAGAATTCAACAAAGTCATTGAATAAAACAACATAGATAAAACTATTAATTAAAAAGAAATAGTTAACAACATGGATATCGGAAAGATTGCTACAAATTGCATTAATTTACCTAATTAAATTAATCTAAAATTAAACTACAACTTTGGAAGCAAAACAGCAATAAATCAGAGTAAGTGCTCAAAGTGTTCACCATTTACAGCAATGCATTTTCTCACTCGTTTTTGAAAGTTATCTTGTACTTTAAAAAATGAATTTTGCTGAGCTGTGATATCACTAACACTCTGTACGATCTTTTCCCATAATATCTGGCGGTTATTTATTTGACCTTTGTAGACCAGTGACTTTAAATAACCTCAAAAGTAAAAATCTAGTGGATTGTTGGTAGGTGGTAGTGGAATTTTCCTTTACGTGATAGTAAAGGATTTTTTACGCCCGAGGAGGTACCACCCCTTACATCAAGGGCTCGGTGAAGTCCCAACGGACGCTTCCGGTTCTCGTGTATGAGTCAGTTACCCTTATAAGCAAAAAATAATGATGGCTCCTCCTTGTACTAAAGATTCCGGAGGTAAAATACCCCTTCATTCGGATATCCGGGAGAGGGGTGTACAGGGGGCGCCAGCATCAAGATTTAACATATCCTTCTCGAATATATGTAGCCTAAATTCTAACCTGAACTCCGTCCAACATTTCCTCCAGGCTAATAGGCCCCAACTCCTCTTCCTCACCGAAACTCAAATCAGTGCCAAAACACCCACTAATCACCTTAATTTCCCGGGGTATGAGCTCCTTATTTCTTTTAGATTGCATGAAGGCATGTATGCGTACGTCAGTATCAATCTACCCTGCACCAGACTCTCCAATTTAGAAGCTGGAAGAAAAGACATACTATGGATAAAACTCTCTCTCTCAGGGTTGCAACTAAATTCATCTTTTGCATTTACCGGTCACCTTCTGACAACAACTTTGTCCAGCTCTTTGAATACCTTTCTAAAAAAACCGACCATCTGATTTCTGAATATCCTTCCTCTGAGGTCACTATTCTTGGTGACTTCAATGTCCATAATAAGGAATGGATATGTTCTTCAAAAACCGATCCACAAGGAAAAACAGCGGAGGCCTTTGCAGTCAGCAATTATTTAGCCAACATGGTTCAGCAACCTACATACTTTCCTCGCATCCCAAGACACAGTTCAAATCCCTTGGATTTCGTTCTTACTACAAATCCTGATTGCTATAAGATATCAGTCACCGCCCCCTGGGTCGCTCAGACCACGACATGGTCACTGCTTCCTGCGCAATGCAACCCGAGGTCACACAGTCATCACGCCCATGTATCGCTTGGCAGTACAACTCCGCCAACTGGGACGAAATGCGAGATTACTTTTCCTCATTTCCATGGGCGCCTGTCTGCTTCTCTCATCCTGACCCCTCTGATATCTCACAAAACGCCAAGAAAATTATGCAAGCTGGCATGTAATTATTTATTCCACGTACACAGAAAACCTCTGCAGCCACTCAAAACCCTTGTTCTCTAAATCCTGTGACAAGGCCAGACTTGAAAAGGTCAAAGCTCACAAAGAGCTTCTACACAATCTCAGTCAAGAAAACCGTTAAGCATTTAACGACGCAAGAAACCGCTATGTCCGCATTCTTTCTGCGGCAAAAACTCGTTTAATAACCACATCAAAAACAAAGTCCTCTTAAACTCCAGCGGCAACAAACCCTTCTGGACTCTTGCTAAATATATTGGGAATAAACTCTGCAAGAGCACGTTTCCACCACTTGTCTCAGGGGATGAAATTGTTTCTACCGCCCTGGACAAGGCTGAACTTTTTGCCTCGTTGTTCGCCGGCAATTCTACTTTCAACTCACCTCCAAATGTTCAACCACCAACAGTCCCCAATGTCGCGCATACAATGACGGATATCATTTCAAAACTAAAAAGGTACGAAAGATGATCTCTTCTCTTAATACCAGGAAAGCCCCTGGCCTTGACGAGATCTCAGGAATTGTTCTGACAAAATGCGCACCAGAACTTGCTCCTGTCTTGACTCGTCTGTTTCAGACATCTTACAATAGAGGCATATTCCCTAGTAACTGGAAAACTGCTCGGGTACAACCCATCCCCAAGAATGGATCCAAAGCGCTTCCTAGCAACTACAGGCCTATTTCTCTTCTTTCAGTCGTCTCTAAAGTGATGAAAAAGTATATAAACACCGAATTACTAAAATTTCTTGAAAAACACAGTCTAATCTACGACAGGCAGTATGGATTCCGTCAGCGCAGATCAACTGCCGACCTCCTTTCCTTTGTCACCCATACTTGGAACAAGTCTATGGAACTACACGGTGAATCGCAGATTGTCGCTCTAGACATATCCAAAGCATTCGACCAGGTCTGGCACGCAGCGCTGCTTAATAAACTACCGGCCTATGGCCTACCACCAAAACTTTGTACGTGGACAGCAAATTTCCTGTCCAACCGAACCTTGTCTGTTGTCGTGGATGGCCATTCCTCTAAATTGTATCCAATTAATGCATGAGTTCCTCAAGGTTCAGCTTTAGACCCTACTTTGTTTCTTCTCCACATCAATGACCTCCTCTCTAGCACATCCAACCTAGTTCACAGTTACGCGGATGACAGCACTCTCCATTCAAATATACAATATTCTAAGCTGGTCTCTTTAGCCCAATTAGATGAGGATCGCAGACTCATGGAGAGTTCTATCTCCGTGGATCTCCAAAAAATATTAGACTGGGGAAGTAGAAATCGTGTACAATTCAACACCACCAAATCACAGTCTTGCTTTCTTTCTCATAAGCGTTACACCAGCGCTAGACCCATCACAATAAACAACCAAGTTATTCAAACTAATGAGTCCTTTTCACTTGTTGGCATTTCTGTGGATCAAACTCTTAATTAGCACCAACATGTCACATCAATTGCAGAAGCGGCTGCTAAGAAATCAGGTTTCCTCTTCCGGGCTCGCAAATACTTTTCACCAGCTAATCTCTATACCCTATATATTTCACAAATAAGACCAAACCTCGAATACTGCTCCCACATCTGGGGTGCTGCTGCCGCTTCTACACTCGCTATCCTGGACTCTATTCAGAAGATCGGCGACCCTACCCTCACCCAAAGGCTTCCATCCCTTGCCCACCGACGTGCCGTTGGTGACCCCTCTCTTTTATAAATATCTGCAGGGGAACTGCTTAGATGAGCTTTTTTCAATAGTTCCTCCATCTGCTGCCCCCAACAGATCTACCAGGGGAACAGAGCGAATGCACCCTTTTAGTGTTCAGGTCACCAGACATGGAACATCTTGTTATTCCCGCTCTTTTGTCCCGAGGACTTACAAGTTGTGGAATTCCTTGCCGGCACATGTTTTTCCTTCTCCTCCGAACCTCCAAACCTTCAAGTCCAGAATTAACAAGTTGCCTCTTTCCTCTTTGTCGACACCCACGGTACAATAGTATTTAGGCTGTAAGCCCTCGTGGTGTGTTGCTGAAATAGAAAAAAATTAAGCCGGGACTAGGCGCTGGCCAAGGGTGCACACTACCTCTACCAATTCACCTTTGAGGGTATATTGCATCCAAATAATTTCACACATCTCGGAGGTAATGTGCTGGAGCACCATCATGCATTAACCAAGAATCACTCCTTAAAGTTAAAGGTACATATACTAAAATGATCGGTAAATTATCTCTCAAAAACAATAGATACGTTGCTCCGTTAAGTCTAGGTGGAAGTTCAAATGGTCCCACAATACAATTTCCACGAATGCCACACCAAATTTTTATTGAAAATTCATGTTGAAAATGATGTTCGAGGATAGCACGAGGGTTTTCAAGCGCATAGGTATGTCTATTCCGCGAATTGAACATACCTCTTCTGGTGAATGAGGCTTCATCAATAAATAAAATTTTCATGTAGAACATTGGATTTTCTAAATAACGTTATCTCATAAACCGACAAAATTGAAGTCTTCTTGGTAAGTTCGGCGGTAAAAGCTGCTGAACTCGAGTGAAATGATATGGATGCAGCTTTTCTTTGCGTATGATTCTGGATACCCAAGATTTGCTTATACCTGTTGCTGCGCTAACATGTCTCGTGCTGCTTTCCGCGTCTTCTACAATACGAACTATGATTTCGTCTCTCATATCAGCATCAATTAGACTCGGTCTTCCTGTATTTCTGCCTCCCTATCCACCAATTTGGAAATATTAAGTAAAGGGACTGTCGGTATTGATTGGGTAATGTGCTGGTGCTCCATCCTACTGGAACCATATCACATTCGTTGAAAGTTGTGGGTTTGCCCGATTACGATATGAGTTTGGCAAAGTTAGCATGACTTTATTTTGGAGCAGTGCTAACTAATCATTTCCATTCAAATTGTCATCAGTAAAAAAAGGGATAAAAGTGTGCAACTTACTCCCATGTAGTGCAAATAACCATTAAAACTTCCTATTCATGCTAGAGAGCCTCGGTGGTTCAGTGCTAAGAATGTGTGCCTCTGAACTGAGGGTACGGGGTTCGATACCAGGGTTCTCCTTTCACTTTTCCGTACATACTGTACAATTAACATCAGCCGAGGTTGTGGCATTGTATCTGAGCAAGTTGAATGTCTGCACGTTCCGCCCTTCGGAGCGGGCGAAAAGCCGTCAGCCCCGTGTCCTTGCGATGTCGGGCACGTTAAAGCTCCATACTCTTCTTACAGAAAGGCAGGGGTTCGGTCAAATTTCCAGGGCAGTAAGGTGAGTCTGCTCCCTGGCCTCGGTAATTGGTCATAGTGGCGGAAATAGACCGACGTTAAAAAAAATAATTTTCAAGCCGGAGACAATAATTTTTATTATTGTAATATTTCAACAAATTGACCGAAAACTATTTCCCACTTCACCTTTTTATGTAGGATTCAGGCATTGGACTTAGAATTAAGCGTGGGATACCGCTACATAGACACATGCTTATTTGAACCAAATAAGAGCGTTATGGGAAAAGTTTTAAATCGCTGGTTGTCTTCAACAAAGCGCAATAGTAAGATACGAATATTGAAAAAACATGTACTGTTGTGTATTTTTTAATTTTAATATTTAAGGACGTGACCTATACATAGCTACAAAAACACACCATTTATAACATATGAATCCATTCCAAAGTTTCTTAAAAATACCTTTAGACTGCTTCAACTTGATTACATCGATTTATATCATTTGCCTATGCCGATGGGCATCGACGCTGGAGAAACTGTAAATGTTGATGATGAGACAGATCGTATTGGCATGTGTAAAGTAATCTTACAAGAGTTATTGAATGTGTTTTCGTTAAATAAGTGGTTTGATTTAAATTTAACAGGTATGTCACTTATATCAATAGCTACATATATTGGAAGGGTTCGTTCACTATTTTGATGAATCCTATACCATTAATCATTTAATGTTTTTATATATGTAACGGCGTTCTCAAAAACGGCAATTTAGATAAAAGTTCTGTTGAGTTTGAGTTTTATATGTTTTAGGGTTTTTCGTAATTCTCAGCAGTTCTCGGGAAAACCATGTTGCAACATTTTTATAATGGACACTTTGTATATACAGTGTGTCCACGGATTGAGTGTGGGTAAGGTATAAGTGACGAAAAAATTTCGAATTAGATTATGATATTCTGGGAATCGCTCCTGCTTTGTCTTAAACTGAGATGTTGAAAAAATGAACCAAATCAATTAATATGCAGGGTGGTTTATAACTGATGTAATGAAATGTATTAGGAGTAAACTACCTTCGTTTATAAAGATACCGCAAAAAGTTATTAACAAAAATTGTTTAGAATTAAAATTTATGATAGGTTTTCAAACAGATCAGTCTACTATGAATTTTTTTTAACTGCGACTTTATTTAAATGACGTTCGACGGCTTCTGTGATTAGGTGTACTTTAAAAAATAATTGAAAGTGTATTAAGAAAAAGTATTTACCATAATTAAACGTGGGGTAGGTTTGCTTTCATCTCAACCAATAAAAAAAGTAAAGTAAACGTACAATTGGACATTCGAAGCAATAATTGGCGAGTTGCATGGCTACTTGAGCTCTGCCTTGTTCGTTTCCCGGGATACTACTTATTTGGAAAATTGAAACGTCAATTTTATTTGTCACGAACGGCAAGATTCTGTATTTAAAAATGTGAACAATAGAACAAAAAGTGTTTATTGTGCAGTGCTATGGTTTGGGGAAGAACATTCTTATCAGGGAATGATAAGAAAATTCCTTGAACGCTGGCCAAATTATTCGGTTTCCACTACTGGTGTAAAAAAAGTTGTTACAAAATTTATGCGTACTGGGAGTGTTTTAAATGTTAAGAAGACAAAATCCGACCTAAATGAAGAAGACAATGCTGCAGCTGCACTAGCTATGGATTCTGTTAGGCGTTTTCCGAAATTATCATTAAGAAGAAGGGCATTAGAAATTGGCAATATTAGCAAATCGCAGTTGCAACAAATTTATCGCACCAACAGGGTGAAACCTCTCAAGGCAAAACTTATACACACTTTGGGAGAAAATGACGAGTCAAAACGATTAGATTTTTGTTTATGGTACGACGAGCAATATCTACAAAATCACAATTTTGGCAGAAGTATTATTTTTTCGGACGAATCCACTTTCACCACTAATGGTGTGGTAAATTCCCAAAATGCACGGCATTGGTCTATGGAGAATCCAAATTATAGAGTTAATTGCAGAAGACAATGCCATAATAAAAGAGTAAATGTGTGGTGTGCTGTTTCTTACACTGGGATAATTGGGCCATATTTTTTGAGCGGAATATGAACCAGTACAGTTATCTGGAAAAGCTGGAAAATATTCTTCAAGACCATTTGCATAAGATCTCACCAGATGATAGACAAACAGCATACTTTCAACATGACGGCCACCCAGCACATGCAACAGGAATCGTTCGAGAACTGTTAGATCGTGAATTTCCTAGGCAGTGGATTGGTCGATATGGGCCAATACCTTGGCCTCCCAGAAGTCTCGATCTTACCCTAATGGAGTTTTATTTATGGGGCTATCTCAAACAGAAAGTCTACACGGCTCCATTAAACAACGATCTTGATTTGTTGAAACTGAGGTTGAGAGAGGCAATTGACGGTATTCTAATTCAACATATTCAAAATGCCTGCAAAGCATTTACTAAACGGGCTGAGTTGTGTATCGGTTGGTGGCAGCACTTTTGAATAATTTCTTTATTTTTCGTTGTTCGTTTTGATTTTTGTTAGCAATAAGCGTTTTGTATTTTACTAATAAATTATTATTTAACATTCCATGGTTACTTACTTTGCGCACCTGCGTTCAGAAAACCACAGGTAAAAAGCTCCATGTTGATAGGGAAAAATTGTTAATAATTTACTTGAAAATTCAAAGTAGGCTGATCTGGCTGAGAGCCTGTCATAAATTTTAATTCTAAACAAGTTTTGTTAATAACTTTTTGCGGTATCTTTATAAACGAAGGTAGTTTACTCTTAACACATTTAATTAAATCAGTTCTAAACCACCTTGTATATTAATTGATTTTGTTCATTTCTTCAACATCTTATTTTAAAACAAAGCAGGAGCGATTCCCAGAATATCATAATTTAATTAAAACTTTTTTTGTCACTTATACCTTACCCACACTCAATCCGTGGACACACTGTATATATATATATATATATATATATATATATATATATATATATATATATATATATATATATATATATATATATATATATATATATATATATATAATACCATATATTTCCAAATATTAGTGATGGGTCGTTATTTAACTGTCAGCTATTTTTAAACGGTTACCGAGCCGTAACGGTAACCACCAGTTATGGATTTATAAAAATAGCAGCTTAAAAAATAACGCTTTTTACATTAAACTAGATTTCGGAGTCGTGTCTGTTTCAGTTCTACTGCAACTAGTTCGGCTTCGATGAATAAACATCGGTTTTCATCGGCAACTGTTTATTTAACTATTTAACGGGATGAATAGCCTTGAGATTGGGAATGCTAAACACGTTATTTATACTGTGTGCTCGCTCTCGCTATTAGCTTTAGGAACGTAGGATTTTCGGTACAATAAAACGGTTTAATTTTAGTGAATTTTCGTAGAAAAAATTCACTAATGGAGAGATCCCGACTTTTGAATTTTGAAAAAATTTTTGCAAATGAGCGCGATCTAGGACCCCTAGAACCCATATCCGGGGTCAGTTTCAATTTTTATATGTTTATATATATATATATATATATTTATATATATATATATATATATATATATATATATATATATATATATTTATATATATATTTATATATATATATATATATATATATATATATATATATATATATATATATATATATATATATATATATATATATGTATCACACCGATAACTCAAAAAATAATAGGCCGATTTTGATAAAATTTGGCATGTACCTTTCTTTTGTAAATGGCTTGGATAAGTTCGTTAGTCAGGAAAATCGGATGAGGTTTTCCGGGAAAATTTTGAGTTTTCATTCGAAAAAAATTCTTATCTCAAAATGTAATAAGCCGATTTTAATAAAATTTGTCATGTACCTTCCTTTTGTAAATAGCTTTGACAAGTTCGTTAGTCAGGAAAATCGGATGAGGTTTTCCGGGAAAATTTTGAGTTTTCATTCGAAAAAAATTCTTATCTCAAAAAGTAATAAGCCGATTTTAATAAAATTTGTCATGTACCTTCCTTATGTAAATAGCTTTGACAAGTTCGTTAGTCAGGAAAATCGGATGAGGTTTTCCGGGAAAATTTTGAGTTTTCATTCGAAAAAAATTCTTATCTCAAAAAGTAATAAGCCGATTTTAATAAAATTTGGCATGTACCTTCCTTTTGTAAATGGCATTGACAAGTGTGTTACTCAGGAAAATCGGACGAGGTTTTCCTGGAAAATTTTGAGTTTTCATTCGAAAAAAATGTTTATCTCAAAGAATAATGAGCAGATTTTGATATAATTTGGCGTATACCTTCCTTTTGTAAATGGCTTTGATAAATTCATTAATCAGAAAAATCGGAGTTGGTTTTCCGGAAAAATTTTGGGTTTTCATTTGAAAAAAAATTTTATCTTAAAAACTAAAAAATCTATGATAACCAAATTTGGTAGGTAGGTTTACGATATAAAAAGTAAACTATACACCAAAATTTAGATTTCTATGTTACAAGAAAAAAAAGTTATAATAATATTTTGTGCCAGATCATTTCTATGAAAATTCACTACCATAACGCACTTGCTGTGTCCAGAGTTTTAATTTTAACTTTAACCGGTTGTTGATGGGGATACGGCATACGGACACTACTACACAGAGTTATTCTGTTAAACTGAGAAGCTGTTATTTTTGAAACAGTTGAGTTTCCCACTAGTATGTAAAGCCAAATATTTAATAATAAAAAATGTTGGGTGAAAAGATGAATTTCTGTAAAAACGTGTTATTACTTTCACTATAGACAACGCAAAATATGGTTATTTCACGTGAAATTAAAGTACTTATTTATTTAAATTTATATACATTACCTAAGAAAACAGTTAACACGTCATTTTCGTTTGTCTGATAATAGTTATCAAATTGATTAAAAAAATATAATGATACAACATTTTTTAATATCTATATACATTTTAATATAAAAAATTAAATGAATATATATATATATATATATATATATATATATATATATATATATATATATATATATATATATATATATATATATATATATATATATATATATACACAGGGTGATTCTTTGGCGAAAAATAAGGGGTGTCTTTTTATTAAGTTTTTCTTGAAACCCCTTCTCCTCCAAGTTACAGCCCTTTGAAATTTTTGAAACTAATTTTAAAACAACGAATATTAAAATAAGTAAATAAACAATTAATACTATATATCTTCCAATTTTTTTTTAAACTCAAACTCAATTTTTTATACTGTTTCTTTACCGAAATTTTATTAGCTGCGTTATGTTATGGAGTTCTTAGAATCACTCCCTGTGTAGCAATAAAAGTTCTAACATCTAACGTCCCAAGGCGTGATAAATAATGATATTTATTGATTCTTGCTGTGGCATTGACATTTACGTAAAGACCCTGATAAAATAAATTTGTGAGAAATGACTAGTTTATAATTCCTAAAACATCTAAGTAAATTCTTATAACTGTTAACAGAAAATAATTGTTTTTCCCATCACTACCAAATATATATTTTAACTTTTTAAGCTGTTCCATTTCCATGTCTGATCGCATTATAGTAGGAACTTCTAGGGTTTCCAGAAGTTTGAATTATTGAACGAAGTCGTCACCTGAACTTCAAGCATGTGGCAGCAAGATTTACCTTGAATATTGCTCATTCACGGGTCACAAACTTTTGATATCAGGTCTCCCTATTCGCTTTTGATATTGACTGTATTTACGTCTGAATTGTTAAAGACATGCGGCCGCCCCAGTAGACCCGCATTTAATATAACAAAATGTGTCATTTCATAATAATGCATTTGCACATAAATGGGGAAACTTTGTTAAAAACATGAATAGTTAATAGGGAAAGCAATGTGCTGTTTGTTTCAGGTATGAGCTTCTTTGTATGTTTGCTCTTTAATGGCAAAGTTCGGAGCTTTGAAGTCTTGAATTAAAATAATTACTCATTATTATTTAATTGATTAATCGTTTGTACACCATTAAACAGCTTATTAAAATAAATTAAAAATGAAATGTTGATAATATACTGTGAGAACCTAAGGTCAGTCGCCCCCTTCAAAATTTTTTATTTTACATGTCACAAGAAAAATATTTTATACAAACGCTGTAGGGTTTCATTGAAGTTGTTTGAAAAATAAACTTTTATTTAGACAGAGTGCTTCAAAAAGCATTGTGACTTAGTTATACATTTTTAAAATAGAACAGCCTGCATATTATTACATTTTTGAATTCTACGCAAAGTCTAAACACGTATGATTAAGGACATTATATCTAAAAAAAGTTTGGACGCAGCAAGGCGTTATGATAGTGAATTTTCATAGGAACGATCTCGCACCAAATATTTTATTATAACTTTTTTGCTTGTAACATAGAAATCTAAATTTTGTGGCATGATTTACTTTTTAGTGCATTTTTATTTTAAAAAATTCACTAATAGAGAGGTATCGATGGTGAACTCTGCAAAAAATTTTTCAAATGAGCGCGAACTATGATCCCTAGAACCCATAATTGGGCTCAGTTTGAATTTTTATATGTTTATATATATATATATATATATATATATATATATATATATATATATATATATATATATATATATATATATATATATATATATATATATATATATATCCGTCTGATAACTCGAAAAATAATTAACCGATTTCGATGAAACTTGGCAAGTGCCTTTCTTTTATTAATGGCTTGGACGAGTTTGTTAGCCAGGAAAATCGGACGAACTTTTCCGGCAAAATGTTGAGTTTTTTCTCCGAAAATTACAAAGCTGTTCTAATGAAATTCAAGAGATATATTTACTTAGAATAGATCTTACTACGTACCAAAATTCAACTTTCTACGTTTATCGAAAATTGAGTTATTCAAATTTTGAATTTTCTTTCGAAAAAAAATTTTTTCTCCGAAAATTACATAGTTATTTTAATGAAATTTCGTAAATATCTTGCCTTAGGAAAGACCTTACTACATACCAAAATTAAACTTTCTAAGTGTATAGAAAATTGAGTTATTGAAATTTGAAACATTTAATAAAAAATCACTACCATAACGCACTTGCTGCGTCCCGTTAGTTCTTATATCATAAACCTATTCACTAAATTGTGTTTAACACAGCTTTCCTATTCTTGTAAAAAAAATTTGTTTGAAAGAAAACTCAAAATTTTCCCGGGAAACTTAGTCCGATTTTCCTGGCTAACAAAATTATCTAAGCCACTTACATAAGGAAGGTACATGCCCAATTTGATCCAAATCGACTTATTATTTTTTTGAGTTATCGGTGTGATACACACACGCACAAAACACACACACACAAATATATATATATATATATATATATATATATATATATATATATATATATATATATATATATATATATATATATATATATATATAAACATATAAAATGGAAACTGACCCCGGATATGGGTTCTAGGGGTCCTAGTTCGCGCTTAATTGCAAAAACTTTTTCAAAATTTAAAAGTGGGGATCTTCACATTAAAGAATCTTTTCTACGAAAATTCACTAAAAATTAATATCTTCGGAGCTAGGAACAATTGAAAATCAGTATTTTGTCTAGTTTAGACCGTTGTAGAAAGAAAAAAAAAGCCTGGACTCAGCAAGTGTGTGTTATGGTAGTGAATTTTCATAGAAATGATCTGGCACAAAATTTTTTATTATAACTTTTTTTCTTGTAACATAGAAATCTAAATTTTGGTGTAGTTTACTTTTTATATCGTAAACCTACCTACCAAATTTGGTTATCATAGATTTTTTATTTTTTAAGATAAAATTTTTTTTCAAATGAAAACTGAAAATTTTTCTGGAAAACCTCGTCCGATTTTTCTGATTAACGAACTTATCAAAGCCATTTACAAAAGGAAGGTACGTGCCAAATTTTGTCAAAATCGGCCTATTATTCTTTGAGATAAAATTTTTTTTCGAATGAAAACTCAAAATTTTCCCGGAAAACCTCGTTAGATTTTCCTGACTAACAAACCTGTCAAAGCCATTTACAAAAGGAAGGTACATGCCAAATTTTATTAAAATCGGCCCATTATTTTTTGAGATAAGAATTTTTTTCGAATGGAAACTCAAAATTTTCCCGGAAAACCTTGTCCGATTTTCCTGACTAACGAACTTATCCAAGCTATTTACAAAAGGAAGGTATGTGCCAAACTTTATCAAAATCGGCCCATTATTTTTTGAGTTATCGGTGTGATACATTTTGAATTTTGAAAATTTTTTTACAAATGAGCGCGAACTAGGACCCTTAGAACCCATATAGGGTGTCAGTTTCCATTTTTATATGTTTATATATATATATATATATATATATATATATATATATATATATATATATATATATATATATATATATATATATATATATATATATATATATATATATATGTGTGTGTGTATCACACCGATAACTCAAAAAATAATGGGCCGATTTTGATAAAATTTGGCATGTACCTTCCTTTTGTAAATGGCTCTAATAAATTCGTTAACCAAAAAAATCGGACGAGGTTTTCCGGGAAAATTTTGAGTTTTCATTCGAAAAGAATTCTTTTCTCAAAAAATAATGTGCCGATTTTAATAAAATTTGGCACGTACCTTCCTTTTGTAAATGCCTTTGACAAGTTTGTTAGTCAGGAAAATTGGACGAGGTTTTCCGAGAAAACTTTGAGTTTTTATTCGAAAACTTTTTTTTCTCAACGAATAATAGGCCGATTTTGTTAAAATTTGGCATGTACCTTCCTTTTGTAAATGGCTTTGATAAATTCGTTAATCAGAAAAATCTGACGAGGTTTTCCGTAAAATGTTGAGTTTTCATTGAAAAAAAAATTTTATCTTAAAAAATAAAAAATCTATGATAACCAAATTTGGTAGATAGGTTTACGATATAAAAAGTAAACTATACACGAAAATTTAGATTTCTATCTTACAAGAAAAAAAAGTTATAATAAAATATTTTATGCCAGATCATTTCTATGAAAATTCACTACCATAACGCACTTGCTGCGTCTTTGAGTTTTTTATTTGATCGATCTAAATTACAAAGACTGGGCTTGGACACCGTGGGTGGAAACTGAAATAAAAAGCAGAATAAAAAAAACTCGAAGACGCAGCAAGTGCGTTATGGTAGTGAATTTTCATAGAAATGATCTGGCACCAAATATTTTATTATAACTTTTTTTTCTTGCAAGATAGAAATTTAAATTTTTGTGTGTAGTTCACTTTTTATATCGTTAACCTACCTATCAAATTTGGTTATCATAGCTTTTTTAGTGAATTTTCTTAGAAAAAATTCACTAATGAGGAGATCTCGACTTTTGAATTTTGAAAAAATTTCTTCAAATGAGCGCGATCTAGGACCCCTAGAACCCATATCCGGGGTCAGTTTCAATTTTTATATGTTTATATATATATATATATATATATATATATATCTATATATATATATATATATATATATATATATATATATATATATATATATATATATATATATATATATATATATATATATATATATATATATATATATATATATATATATATATATATATATATATATATATATATATATATATATATATATATATATATATATATATATATATATATATATATATATATATATATATATATATATATATATATATATATATATATATATATATGTATGTATCACACCGATAACTCAAAAAATAATGGGCCGATTTTGATAAAATTTGGCATGTACCTTTCTTTTGTAAATGGCTTGGATAAGTTCGTTAGTCAGGAAAATCGGACGAGGTTTTCCGGGAAAATTTTGAGTTTTCATTCGAAAAAAATTCTTATCTCAAAAACTAATAAGCCGATTTTAATAAAATTGGGCATGTACCTTCCTTTTGTAAATGGCTTTGACAAGTTTGTTAGTCAGGAAAATCGGACAAGGTTTTCCGGAAAAATTTTGAATTTTCATTCGAAAAAATTTTTTATCTCAAAGAATAATAAGCCGATTTTAATAAAATTTGACATGTACCTTCCTTTTGTAAATGGCTTTGCTCAGTTCGTTAATTAGAAAAATCGAACGAGGTTTTCTGAAAAAATTTTGAGTTTTCATTTGAAAAAATTTTTATTTTAAAAAATAAAAAATTTATGATAACCAAATTTGGTAGGTAGGTTTACGATATAAAAAGTAAACTATACACCAAAATTTAGATTTCTATGTTACAAGAAAAAAAAAGTTATATACATAACATATTTTGCGCCAGATCATTTCTATGAAAATTCACTACCATAACGCACTTGCTACGTCCCGAGATTTTTTATTTTTTGAGATACAATTTTTTTTCGAATGAAAACTCAAAATTTTCTCGGAAAACCTTGTCCGATTTTCCTGACTAACGAACTTATCCAAGCCATTTGCAAAAGGAAGGTACATGCCAAATTTTATCAAAATCGGCCCATTATTTTTTGAGTTATCGGTGTGATACATATATATATATATATATATATATATATATATATATATATATATATATATATATATATATATATATATATATATATATATATATATATATATATATTAACATATAAAAATTGAAACTGACCACGGATATGGGTTCTAGGGGTCCTAGTTCGCGCTCATTTGCAAAAAAATTTTCAAAATTCAAAAGTCGGGATCTCCCCATTAGTGGATTTTTTCTACGAAAATTCACTAAAAACACAAAAATAATAACAATCAGTTTTGCACTAGATACGTATTTCGACAACGAAGTTGTCTGTATCAGTAGCTGTCGCTAAACTAACTGTATGGGTTTGAATGTTAAACTTTTCACTCGCGATAATGCCCCTTCAAAATTATCATCTAATGGGCAGTCGTTTTTCCAGGGAAGCGATACTTCATAGCGGTCATTTTTCTTAGAAATATCTTTCATCAGGAATTTTCTTGTGAAATCGTCTTTATCACAAATTACGATAGTTTCTAAGTCCCAGAATTGTTTCATGTCAATGTCTCTATTTTCGACGGACACTTGCACGTGTAATGTAGACACAATCGTTGTGTTTACTTCTCTTGCCTTAATGTTTGGCCCTTGAAAGGTCCATCCAAATTTTGTATTTATTGCCGTTAAATCTTCTGATAAACGAATGAATTCACCTGTTGCTATTCTCCAATAATTATCGACTCCAATTAATAAATTTATACCCTTTACGTGCGGCACATTTCTAGTAGAAATATCTGCTCTATCTAAAGTATTTATAACGGGATGATTTATATTTGGCGTTTGAAATGTTTCCAAACAAATATCAGGTACTTCTACGGCAACAATTGAAACTTGTTCATCGCTGTATTGAGATATCAGCTTTAATTCAACCTTATTGTAAGGTTTGGGTATTTTTCCTTCTTCACAACCAAATGGTATAACAGACAATCGATGCGTTCCTAGAATTTTAAGTCACAGTTTGCCAGACAGATTTTCTCTAACGTATGGGAGCTGTGGACCTCCGTCAATAATAAAACGATAAATGCGTTTTTATTTACGTTTTCACTGGGAGACAAATAGGGCTTGGCAGTTTGTAAAAACACTTGTTCATTATTCTCGGTGTTTTTTGCGAACAAATTTGCTGTTGTTACTAAAGTGTCGCCTTCTTTTGTATCTCTCCTGACGTAGGTCGGGTCACACATTGAAGTTGCGTGCCTGCTTTTACATATCTCACAGATAATTTTACTTCTACACTCCTTCGGATTATGATTGGGTTTAGTACAGGGATAGCATGGACGGTTCTTCTTTAAAATGTTTATAAATAAATATTCTATCGAAAAGTACCATATCTTGTTATACCTATTCTCAGAGGCTCTTGACTTATAAGCAAGTAATGGAAACATATTTCTTATTATCAGTATTCCATGCTTCCAGACAGACGAGAACGATTATCAAAATGTTACTGTGTTTGCAAGTCTCTTGCCATACTGGTTGTGCATGATCTGTTATTTGAAAGTGACAGACTATTATACAAATGAGCAAATTTTAAACGTGTTCTTCATGCGTGGCCAGTGTAACAAGATTATTTCGACGATATGCAGAAACTTCAACGAGCAGTATCCTACCGCGGTTCCAATGAATATGAAGAAATAGAAAATGTTAAAAGGTAATTTCATGAACAACGGTCACGTAAAGAAGCGAAGACTCAAAATTAAACCTGTAACAGGTACCGAGGACAATGAAATAAGTGACAGCATATTTTTCTGCAAATCCTCATGCTGAAAAAGACTTAGGAAAAGCTCACAATTCTATAGAAATAATTAGGCATAACCATGAAATGCATAATTATAAATTTGTGACACCCTAAACCATCGAGCCCAATGAATCTCCAAAACGTGTCGATTTCTGTTAGATGATCTTAACTCGTACACAAGCAGATCCGAATTTTCCGAAGAAAATTATTTGAACAGACGAAAACAAATTTATTAAGGAAGGCAATTTTAATCGGACGAATTCACATTACTGGGCCGCAGAAAACCCAAACTTCGTTAGAGAAATGGGGTTTCAACACAAATTCCACTTCAGTGTCTTCTGCTTGATGATGAACGACCAAATAATATTCTGCTTTTACGAAGAGAATTTGAATTTAGGTAATTATGTTGAAATATTACGGACCACAGTAGCTGACTTTCTCGATGGCTTAAATCTTAAAACTCTGCGTGATTGTTGGTATCAGCCAGATGGTTTACCAATCAAGTTGCAAATCAACTTTCGCACATATTTGAAGATCGTTTGGTTCGTCGATCAGGTCCTTGCGATGTCACCCCACTTGATTTTTATCTTTGGGGTAGGATCAAATAAATTGTTTACCTTACGCCCATTAATACAAAGAAAGAGCTTTAGAATAGAGTGAGGAGTGTATTCCTGTCTCTAGATGCATGTGACATAGAAGCAGCAACAACACATCATGTTCTGAGACAAGTCCTAGAATGTTTGAAAGTTGAAGGAGGACGCTTTAAGCAATTTAGTTATTGACCTTTACTTTTGTGTTTATTTATTTTTGCTTTTTCATTTGAGAATGAAAAGAACTGTTAATTGGATACTTCTGCATAATATGGGCATACGGGATTTCCATTTTTTTTAAATAAACATGCCTAAAACCACTCTAGTATGCAAAAACAAGAAGAAAAATAGTGTGGAAATACCCCCCCCCCAAGTTACGGGACCTAGAATGAACAATGGTGCTGGGGGCAAAGGCAATAAAGAACGAACATTGATCAAAAGCAGCTTAGTTGGACTCCTATAAGCAGCCTTTTTCAGATTTTGCATCAACATCTTCTTTTAATAATGCTCTTTCGCTTCCAGCGCTTTTATTTGATGTAGGTTCCCCAGCTTGTTTAAGGGTTGAAGGGACAACATTTTTCTTGTAGTTTATGCACAAAACACTCTACCAAGCAGGCCTAAACGACCTGACCTGATCTGATCAGACCCGACCAGAAAACGATTGGGACAACCGAAAAGAGCACAAAGCCATGCATTTTAGAAAACAAATATTTTAAGCTTACCGTATGTGACTAGCAACGAACTAATAATGTCAAAAGCTCAGCAACAACAAATTCCCACAATGTAAAAATAGTATCAATGTGCTTATAGTGAACCTCATCTACGAGCAGTCGATTTGTCTAAAACTGAATGCAGTATCACTGATAATTGTGTAATTTTTGAGTATTAAATAATAAATCATATTCTTTCAGTGTTATTAGATCAAGTAAAAGGCGGTTGTGAATTTAAAAATTGGTATTATTTCGCGAGGTTTAGAAATTTTACTTGTAATATTTTGTTTTTTTTGCTTATAAGTCAAAACACAGGTATAACATCATATGATACTTTTAGATGGAAAATCAATTGATTCTGCCATTTCCATTATAAAATACAGGGTGTTCCATTTGAAAATCTCGCATTACCTGGCTCTTGACATCCTATATATAGTAATTGAATTTTCATGCCATGTTATAATATACTAACCTATTGACAAAGAGCAACAAAAAAATCACACTTCCACGGAAAGAATCATTTTTTCATTCATGGATGCCGGTTGTGAAATTTACTAAAAAATAATTGTTATCTCCTTAACAGCTTAAGATATTTGAGATATAAATAATATAAAAGACTTTAAGGATATTCTGTGGAATCTGAAAATGTTACAATATACAGGCTATTTCATTTGCACAAACAAAGTTGGTATCTGGTAAGGATAGATGGCTCCGAGAGCTGGACATTCTGACAATCAATGGAGAGCCGCATTGACGTCTTTGAGATGTACTTGTATCGCCGTATACTGCGTATATCCTGGGTAGAGAGGATAACCAACGAGGAAGTGCTAAGGAGAATAGGTAAAGGCAAAGAACTGCTGACAACCATCAAAGAACGGAAGCTCTAATGCATCGGGCACATTATGAGGGGGGAGCGGTACGAGCTCCTCCGACTCCTCATCGAAGGAAAGATCGAGGGCTAACGATTTGTGGACAGACGGCAGAACTCATGGCTGAAAGATTTGCGTCGATGGGTCGGACGGACATCTGTGGAGATTTTCAGAGGTGCGGTATCACGCACCATTATAGCCAGTTGGATCGTAGGGAGACGGCGTCCTAAGAAGAAGAAGAAGGATACAAAATTATTTACAAAATCAACATCATACCACTTATGAACGGAACCCAAATTTCAGAAATCTATCTATTTTGGTTCACTATATACTTCTAATAGGCCATAGAGTTTGGCCCAGCCTGTATCGAAAACATTATTTACAAGAGTGCGCTAACATGAATTTTGACTTGAAAAATTCCTTACTACTCCAGTCAAAACAATGTTTAACCTCCTGAAAAATGCGAAAGTTTTGTAACTTCGCATACTTATTTAAAGGTACGTAAGAATGAATATACCGAAAGTCTTCATGAATATGAGGCGAGCTCTAGCGGCAATTAGCGAAAATAGTGCACTTTCTTTGGTTTTTCCTTAATATCTCGAGAACCGTTGTTCAGGGGGCAAAAGTTGATTATATACATAATTAAGGATTATCAAATTTTCTACAAAAATGGTTATATAAAGTTTTCTCGTATTTCCAATTGTTCCCGAGTTATGGGCCGTAAAAAACAGCGTTTTGTACAAAATCACGTTAGGGCGGTACAATATGGCGTTTCTAATAATATGTGACAATAATAAGTTACTAAATTAAATATAGTACTTACAATACCTACTAAACCGGCGCGGAGCGGCAGTGCGTCAGAGCGGCAGTGCGTCAGAGCGGCAGTTAGTTCCAGTCAGGGTTTCCTGATATCCGCGTCGTTGCATGAGTCTGATGTGAGGTCATTCGTTTCTTTATTACATTTTCGTGCGTTCTTACCATTTTCATTCGGTCAGTGCCTTAGTAGTTTTTTGCATAGTAGACCTTTGTTGCGTTTACATAATAGACATACGAAGTGGAAGAGAATTGTTTGTTGTGCGACAAAATTCTTGGTTCACCTTCTGGTGTACCGAAAGTTGGTTTGAAGGGAATCAGATCGTTACTGCTCGCTAGTGAGCAAAGGAAATATGATTTGGGTTCTAAGCTTCGTGGTAGTGAGACAATTAGAGTACACACTGAGTGCCGAAAACAGTACACAAGGGATGAGTCTATAAATGCTTTCCTGAAACAGCAGTCTGCTGCAGACTCTTCTTCATCAACACAAGATAGCTCTTTGCCCCAAACAAGGTCGCCTGTGAAAACATTATTTGAATTCAAAACAAAATGCTTCTTCTGTGCAGATGTTATTGATAAAGAGTATTTTAAAAAACAAATAAAAGCCCGCGGAGATGCATTCTATTGTCGAAGTAAGGACATGATTACGACTGTATTGTATTCTGCAGACAGGAGAAATGGTGAAAAGGCAGAATAAGTTAGGCTGCGTCTGCCTGGAATTAGCGATCTTGTCGCTGCTGATGGAGTGTACCACCTGGACTGTTACCAACAATTTGTGTCCCACAAGCCTCCAGAAGAGGGTAGAAAACGTGGACGTCCCTAGGCAGATTACATTATAAAGGCTATGGAAGAGATTTACTCCCTCATTGAGAATAGTGAGGAATGCCAGCTTGCCTTTGAACAGTTACGTTCTGCAGTATCTGGGGATGTTCCTTCAAATGATACAATTAAAAGCAAACTCAAAGACAGATATGGAGAGAGAATTATTATTGCTGCGGGAGTTGGATGG
Source organism: Tillus elongatus (assembly GCA_964006375.1). Classification (NCBI taxonomy): domain Eukaryota; kingdom Metazoa; phylum Arthropoda; class Insecta; order Coleoptera; family Cleridae; genus Tillus; species Tillus elongatus. The sequence continues at coordinate 131,458,691 of OZ023266.1, read as the reverse complement.
ATGGATGCAACCATCTGTTTCAATGATGTTGGATTCAAAATTTTGAACTCATGGTATGATGACAGAAAAGCTGATGAAAGTTATGAGCAACTAAGAATCGTACAAGCAGTGCAAAAATAATAAGGCAGGATGTTCAGAAAAATGTGTAGGATACAAGCGCCTACCCTCGCGGCAACAACTTTTTAAAAGAAGCAGCTTCTTCTGTACCCCCAACTCTACAAGTATTTCTGGAGACATTGATAATGAAAAAAGCAGATAATGCAATTAAAAAAAAGAAAATGCATTTCTATTGCTCACAGTATTATCTCTGCGATACGTCCAACCTCTTTTATATCAGAAAAAATGAACAGTGTTGCTTTGTTTGTGTCCAGAAGATTTGCAAGCAAGAAGTTGGTAAACCTTTAATAAAGTCTAAGGTTCAGTGCTTCATATCACAGCGCACAGCAGCTGTAAATGTCAGCAATTCATCACATTCAACCTGATAATGATACTCTTTTTCAACAATTTGTGTTTGACAACGCGGATTTTAATGTTAGAACACTGGACGGTCTCAACACATTCCATTCCATGGGTGGCATGAAATGTGTGCCTTCTAGAAGCACAACTGGAAGCGAACATGAAAAACCAATACCGAGGCTCACCAAGGTAGCACCTGCTATGACAGTAGGGGAATTGGGAGTGATTCCTTTACAAACTTACCAAAAATCACAAGGTGGATTTAGTAATGTGATTGTGGAGGATCTGAAAGATATGGTCAAGGAAATTGATCAGCTAACTGCATACGATACTCTTTGGTTGGCAGCAAAATGGCTCAATATTAACCTCCATCTCATGCATACTTACCTATTGTTTCAGGCAGCAAGTGTAGAAGCTGGCCAAGATAATCGAATTGGAGGGCCTTCTACCAAGAAGCGATTCAGAGCTGATTGATTTTTCTGTGGAAAATTTTCCTTTGAATAACCTCAGCATTTTTTGTTTGTTCATATATTTAATTGTTTAACATACCTACATCATGTGCCTCATCAGTATACATCATAAGTAACATACATCACGTGCTTTTTATACAAAGTTGTGAAGTTTATCTCCTTAATTATCCTTAGTATACAAAAATGTAGGTAAACAATTGTCAAATATTATTAGAAATGCCATGTTGTACCGCCCTAATGTGTTTTTTCACAAAATGCTCTCTTTTAGCGTCTATAACTCGGGAGTCATTGGGAATACGAGAAAAATGTGTATAATCATTTTTGTATAAAATTTGATGAGCCTTAATTATGTATATAATCAACTTTTGCCTCCGATCAACGGTTCTCGAGATGCTAACGAAAAACCAAAGAAAGTGCCCTATTTACGCTAATTGCCGCCTGAGTACGCTTCATATTCATGAGGACTTTCGGTATATTCATTCTTAAGTACCTCTAAATAAGTATGCGAAGTTTCAAAACTTTCGGATTTTTCAGGAGGTTGGGTCATTTTTTGAAGTTTTTTGACTGGAGTATACTGGCTTTTTGAAGCAACATGGTTTGAATATTTTTTTTCAGTTACATGCCGCATTATATTTTTTATGGGTGATGGCTCATAATCTAGTAAAATGTTAAAGAAAGCAGTCTGTGCCATTACGGTTCATCATTTACTTTTTGTTCGTGGTTACTGATTCACTCGAAATTATTTTCTGGAAAAACCTGGTACATCCACATGGGTTTAGATCTCAGTGTGGATGTAGATATTTGTGCGTGTGTGTAAAGGGATAGGTCTGCCATGTCTGGGAGCTACCGCATCGGGCCAGATATAAAGGCCTTGTTTTCCACTTCATGTGCCACAGCAATCTCAGTAGCTACTTTCCCTAAACACGACGTGCCGTTTCCACTTTCACACTAGGAGCTTTAGTAAAATCTCTTTTAAATACAAAGAGCAATTTTCATTTTGATTCTCGTGAATTCGGTGAGCCGAAGAAAAAGATCCGTAACTGTTTCCAATGAACGTTATAATATTTGTGAAAGAATGTGTTCATATAAAGCAATATTGAAAATACGTAAGTAGCACATTTTATGCTTGCTGAAGCACTAAAATTATTGCACATTTAATGTTATCTTTCTTTATTTAAAGCGTACTGAGTGAATATTCGAACCTGTGAACCAAGTGTAACCAAGTTAGCGCCACCAGAGGGTGAAAAATATAACGGAAACACTGCTTCCCTAGTAGAGAAATTGATTATCGAACAGAAAACAAAGAAAATGTTAGCGCAATCCATAAAATAAGTTGTAAAGAATGGGATCTTAAATACGTCGGTCAAACAAAAATATATATGAAAATTAGATTTAAAGAACATTTAGCACAACTAAGATACAGTACTATAGAACTATACTTGCGTTTTCTGACATAATTGTAATAATCATCATCACGTGGTAAAAATAACCTAAAATTAAACTCTTTCGAAAGTATACATACATATATATATATATATATATATATATATATATATATATATATATATATATATATATATATATATATATATATATATATATATATATATATATATATATATATATATATATATATATGGTGGCGCATTGAAAACGAAACAGACCGATTTGCGTCCAGATAATTTTTTTAAGAAACGCAGAAACACGTCAATTTTCATATTGAGGGGGACATGTTTTGACATAAAACTCAACTTTGTCACATCAACCCCTTAAGGGTGGTGATAACAACCCTTATATTTTAAATACGGAATATGGGTCGAGTGTTACATCATTTGAAAGTTCTTTCCTTTCTGAATTCAGCATACTAATTTTTTTGGAAGTTTTTATCAACTCGTTTAAAAATTATTCACAGTTGAAGATACAAAAACGTATTTCACTCATTCCGATAAGAAATGTGCAAATATTCACAAACAGCTTTAGGACTAAAATTGAAAAAAAAAATGAAATTTGCAAAAATTTCTGTTACAGAAAATCACCATTTTTTTTCACAGAAATTGCCTTCAGTAATGTTACACTAAATTACATTTTTCACAAAAATTCGACAACTTTTCTTTTACAATAACTTATTAAACATTTATTATTAATTACCAACATATCACAAAATTGTTGCAAAAATAAATTCCACAGAAACACTAAAAACATTTCTGCGAAAACTTTTAAAATTCAGCCACTATTTGAGCGTGCCCATATACAACACCTCGATTTTTTCGAAGAGTAATACAAAGAAAACCTCTCTGAATGCGTCATTTCCATGGGCCTCCGCTATCTATTGATAAAAAAGCCGTTTCACAATTTGTGATATGTGTTTGAAATATGTGTAAAAACGTGAAAGGTTGCAAAACAATTGAAATAACTCAAAAACGGTGAACGATATCATTTTTTTTCTTACAAACATGCATTATAATTCGCTGACAAACACAAAAATGGAATAAAGTAAGGTGGTGTTCTATAAAAAAAGAAAGTGTGTATCACCAACGACTTATGGGCCAGCTTGTGGTTGTCAAAATAAGTTTATAAGATGCAGCTCTAGATACCCTATAATTAACGTATATACTTTTTTGTCATATCTTGTATAATAACGGATATATTGAGCGTCGTCGTAGAAAAGCGTCACCCTGTATATGTGTAAACACACAAACACTGAAACTGACCCCGTATATGGGTTTTTGGGGTTCTAGTTCGCGCTCATTTGAAGAAATCTTTTTAAAAGTCGCGTTCTTCTCAATAACGAATTTTTTCGACGAAAATTTGATAAAATATAGACTATTAAACCATAAAATCTATAGCTGAAACTACTGCCGAAGCATCAGAAAGAGTGTCTATTTGAAATGGATTTTCTGAAAATATTTTAGTAAAATGAAGGACAATGATGGTTGAAGCTGAATGTTAAGGCTGTGTAAAATACACTTCTCACGACATATCGTCTACATAATCCGTATTTGTTCCATATTCGTTGTCTGAAAATTGCAAATTTGGACGTTTCAAATCGCGACTTTGACGTTTGAAGAAGAAAAATTATCAAATTTTCAAAATATTTTTTCTGCTATTTCTTGACGTTTTTGCGCCAATAAAACTTAACCGTTGGATGTAATATTCAATTGGTTTTGTTAATCACACAACATATTTTGTTCTTGTGCTTTCCTCTGATCACCAGTGGCGCCCAAAATTTTTTCTTCAAATTCCTATAACTTTTTTGCTTTCAACTTAGGGATCTGAATTTTGGCAGGTAGGGTTGGACAGTAGAAACGTATACGCCAAATTTGGTTGTCACAACTCTGTTATTTTCGGAGATACCAAAATTTTCCGAAGGAAAACATAAAATTTTCCCGGAAAAACTAATCCGATTTTCCTGGATAACGAACTTATCCAAGCCACTTACAAAAGGAAGGTACGCACCAACTTTCATTAAAATCGGCCCGTTATGTTTTGAGTTATCGGTGTGATTATATATATATATATATATATATATATATATATATATATATATATATATATATATATATATATATATATATATATATATATATATATATATATATATATATATATATATATATATATATATATATATATATAATATTATATATATATATATATATATATATATATATATATATATATATATATATATATATATATATATATATATAGATATATATATATATATATATATATATATATATATATATATATATATATATAAACACAGATGTCCTTATTAGTGAATTTTTCGTTTTACGAAAAATTCGCTAAAAACCTCCCAGGCCCATAATGTTACATTTTAACTGTTGTTTTGAAATGTTTTCCACACTAATTCGAAAATGTAACAATGTGAGGGGTATTAAAATTTCGATGATACCGTGTAGAACATTCAATGGTCTATCAAAAAGAAAAACAAACAACGGGGATTTTCATTAAAAAAATGTCGATTACCTTACTTTTGAAAAACAGGCGTGGAAGAAACATAAAATTTATGCAAGAATTTGAAAAGTAGTGTTGACTTATCTGATCATTTTGTCAAAACACGTGGCTCAAATTTTAATAAAATTATTCCATAATTTTGCCACTCACTGTATATAAAATATATACTGTGTATATAAAGTACCGCATAAATTCAATAAAATTGAAAGTGAGCATTATTAAAATTCAAAAACAGATCGATTTTTATTGTCAAAAACTAACTTCTTCATATACAAATTTCACCCCTATCGTCATACCTCTTCAAAGGGTAGTTACCCCTTTAAAATTTTGGAATTGGATGGTGGGTGGTGTGATACATCTTTTTAAAGCTAATCCCATTCTCTATTTAGCACCACAATTTTTTTTGTAGAAATAAAATAAAATGCGTAATAAGATTTTTAGTCCAGTCTTTTGATACGGATATGACACTTATTCATTGATATGATGCTTGTACGAAAATAACTCTATAGATTTTGTTGTATACTATGTCGTATCTGTAACAATCGACTGATGACAACAATTATCTGCTGTGTGACATGTGCCATAAAAAGTAATTAAGCATAAGTTTGATAACTTTTTGCGATAGAATCTCCAGATAATAGGAGTAAATTTACGTGTTTGTTGTCGTGCAAAGTGAACACGGATAATTTTCAGCTTTTGCTTTTTCAAATCAATTATTAAATTGTTGGTAAATGCGTTTATCAATAGCTAAAAAACTGATGTTCTAATGATGATAGGTTATGGTGACAGGATCCGAATTAACGCAGAGGTGTGTATTCTGTTTAACACTAAATCTTCGGCTGATTATATCAATCCATCAACAGTGAGTCGAATAGATAAGAAATTTCAAAAAACGTCAAAACGTCTAGCGTGGAAAATTTGCCAAGAACAGGCCGTCGTTCTATAAGTGAAGAAGTGAAATTAAACGTCATATTGGCAGTGGAAGACAGACGGCATATAAAGTATTAAAACTTGAAAACCTATAAAATACAGATTTTGCAGGAGTTATCCGATGACGATCCAGACCGAAGGATGCAGTTTTGTGCAACATTAATGGATAAATGCAATGATATCTCTTAAAAGTGCCGAATATTCTGTTCGGACGAATCTATTTTTACACTACATGGAGAAGTTAACCGTGGAAACTGCAGATACCGGTCAAGGGAAAATCCAAGATGGATTCGACTAAACACATAAAATCCACAAAAGGTAAATGTTTGGGCGGGATTGTTAGAAGCAGGATTATTGGTCCCTACTTTTTTGATGGAACTATAAGTGTACCACAATATCAACAATTTTTACAGCAATATCTCATTCCAACGATATTGAACGTATTTCCTGATGGACGCAATGCTGGTGTCGTAACTTGTGGTGTCAACAAGATGGTGCCCCCACGTATTATGACATTAATGTTGGACAGTATCTGAATCAGCAATTTCCCAACAGATGGATTGGCAGGAGTGGTGCAATCGAGTGGCCAGCAAGATCACATGACCTGACTCGCTTAGATTTTTTTCTGTGGGGCCATTTGAAGAATGTGGTATTCAAAAGTAAACCAGATACCATCGACGAATTAAAAACAATAATTAGAACTGAATGTGCCAACATTTCTTCAGAGATTATAAATAGAACCCAATTTGTTACCCGTTTGGGATATTGTCAGGCACAAGAAGGCGGGAATTTGGTTAGATAAGACTGAACTATGTAATTATTTGTAGGCTTCACTTGTGTTAGGTGTTCCTGATAATAAAAATGTTATCACTCACTTTATTTTATTCTTACAAAAAAAGATGTTGCTGAATAGAGAATTGGATTAGCTTTAAAAAGATTTATCACACTACCTGTCAACCAACTTCAAAATTTCGAAAGTGTAGCTACCCCTTGAAAAGGTATAATGATGGGGGTGATATTTATATATCAAAAAGTTAGTTTTTGAAAATAAAAAACGACCTGTTATTGAATGTTTCTTAATATGGTCACTTTCAATTTTATTCAATTTATATGTTACTTTATAGACTTGGTGTATAATATCCAAAACAATAATAATTATAAAATAATTATTGAGTAATAAAAAACGATATGACTTTATATATGTAGGCGAGGCGTATGTACTAATCCCCAACTTTGTTGTTGGTATCGTTATTCGTAAACTTTTCGTTACTTCTCGTCTATCTAATACAATAGTTTGTGGATAATGGACCTAGTTTCCGAGGCCATTAGGATAAAAAAACACATACGCACACTCACACACACAAGTAATTTTACCTATTATAAAAGCGCTCGCATTTTCTCTAAGGATCATAATTATGTTAACAGAAATAACATAACAGCAGTAGTTTTTTCTTTTGTACGGTGCAACTCATCGTCGTCATTGTTTCCAATATTTAAAGCATGGCCTTTGATCATTCATTTTTTGACAAAGATGTACATCCCTATTTGCTAATATTTATTTTCGTGTACACCAACATAACCACAAATTCTACAGAACAATTTGTTACATGCGCAGTTCGTTGTTAAGGAGAAGTGGCTCTTGTTGCCGGGAGGATGGAATCAAGTAAAACTTTGCACGTATTTACCAATCAATTACGTCCAAAGTGAACTTAAATAGTCCTAAATATAACTAAAACGCGTCGGTCATAATCCCCTACTGTGCCTATTATCACTATGTCAAAACTGGAACCTGTGATGAGCACTAATAAGTACACTTGGAGAAACACCCAAATCAGCACAACACATATTTCAGAGACCTGACGATCGTTTCGTTGACCATGTCAACATCTTCAGAGGAAGAAAAATTCTAAAATAAAAAACTATCTACCGTGTATTTATATTGCGTCAAAGTAAACGAACTAGTCCGAAGTAAAGTTGTTGTCCAAGAACGATCGTTTGTTTATTGTGTAATAAAAGTAAGAGGTCTAAGACCTGCTTGAATCTTCTGGTCGACAATTTTATGACCCTTATCTAATATAGGTCCGAACGACCCGAGTTATATTCATATTACTTTGAGTTTATTTCCCACAATGGTGACACACATTTGAGTTTTACCTGAAAACAACCTGTACCGATTTGGTAGCTGACTTATTATTAGAATAAATTTAAGTAAATTTGACTTGGGGACGTAAGCATTAAACAGACAAAATAATCTTCTCACTTATTGTATCATAGACCTGTATGTATTGTATTATTTTAATGTATGAGACACAAAACTTGACCTTGGGGAAGCTAGACTAGATAAAAGTTTTTGAAACGCGAGTTAACTTTACGATTAAGACGATTGAATTTTTTAGACAATTATTTATTCATTGATTACACAAATATAAAACATAAAATAGTAAAAAAATCAACATAAGTGTGATAATAAAATATAGCACTCGATGTGCAGAGTAATAAGTAAGAAACAGAATCAACAGCCTGCTGAACGTGGGCTGGTTATTTATAAGTTTTCCACTCGGGAGTGGCTCTATTGTCTTTTAAAGGTGAATTTGCACTCATGCTGACTCCGCCTCTCAGTGTTTATTTTACTTCACTGCGTAGTTTACAAGGTGCCTTCTATATATGCTGACTTTTATGTCTGCGTGGTTTGCTACGTTGTTGCATAATGGCTTATGGTTGTTGGACTATTTATCTCACTTGCATGAACGAGAATGACAAAAACAAGGATCACCGAATTGAAAAACGAATAAATGTGTTAAGTGAAAGAAGCAAAGTTTGTTCGACATATTCTGAAAGCTAATAACTTTTAAACGTAGCATCCTTAAAAGAAGAAGATACGAAACCTTTCGAAAAACTTGGCTCGACTGATGAAGTGCGCAAGCAACAACGAAACAAAGAAAACCGCTGGCGACAAAAAGCAATGCTTGAGACGACAAGGTACGATTACCTTTAGACTACGCCATGGTGATGATGAGTGAAGACTACTGTATTGTAATGTACAAAACTGGACTGCGGAGAAGCTAGACATAAAAAGATGGAAATTTTTGAAACGCGTGCATGAAGGAGAATGTCAAAGACAAGGATCACCGAACTGAAAGACCAATAAATGTGTTAAATGAAAGAAGGCAAAGTTTATTGGGCATATTCTGAGACCTAATAGCTTTTGAAGGGAGCATACTTAGAAGAAAACTTCCAGAAAACTTGGCCCGAGTGATGAAGTGCGCAAGCAACAAGGAAAAAAAATCACTGGCGATAAAAAGCCATGGTTGCGACGAAAAGGCAAGATCACTTTTAGACTACGTCATGATCATGATGAGTGAAAACTGCAAAACACATATTTGTTGTAATGTTTTCAAGCGATTGTTTCTTTGTGCTACGCCACGAAGGTGCCTCCTATTTGATAAAAAATGTTCCGGACGCAGCAAGTGCGTTATGGTGGTAAATTGTCATAAGAATAATATATTATAGGGATTTATCCTTATATTAAAAGTTATATAACGTTATTTTATTTAATTAGGAACAGTAAAAAATATGGTGAAGAAGGGCAAGCAAAAACGTGATCTCATAAATATTTATACAGTAATTTGGATACAAAACTTAAACAAGACAATCGATAAACAGGAAATATACTCAACAAACGATACACCAGAAAGTTGAACATAAAAAAAATCCGTAGATCATGCATTGAGGGTGATTGTATGCATGCAGGAAGGGAAGAAGAACCCCCAGGAAGAAGAGGGTTTCTTCCCCCTCGCTCAAAAACACGCGTGGTTCTCCTTCCCCTTGCATACAACCAGCTTCAAAGCATAAAGCACAAGAAAATTTTCTTGGGAGCTACCCCCAAGAAAGTTACTGGACCTGGGTGAATATGGGTGTTGTGCGGGATAGACAGGGTTTAAAGGAGGTATTGCTGCAAACTGTGAAAACGCATTTTTTCAAAGTCCGACTAAATGGTAATTTAGCATTTTCCGCTCATATTTCCTTTGGCTTTGACGGTTAACAAACATAGCTATGTCTAATTTCAAGCGGAAGACTGTACCTGTTTGAAACTTACAATATGAGAAATGCAGAAATACGCTTTAAAGTGCTATTTATAAAAAAATATTGACCAACTAACCTGCGAAATCATCGATAACAAAAATGATGGATCTAGTAATTCATCCATCAGTACCGTTCTCATTTTTAAGCAGGTTTTTATACTTGCAAAGAACATCAAGCCGCTTGCAGTCGCATGCTAAAATTTAGCGCTTTTGAACGCAGACATTGTCCCGGTATTAGGAATGAAATGGGCCAAGCCTGACAATTTACATTTACACAGTCTCCACCTATAACATTTTGTGACTAGAGCTGTCGTGACGACATACTACCTGGTTCCGCACCGAGATGGCATCCCTCGGTGTATTTATATTTCACAATATTATACATTCTGACATCTTGCAACGATTGTAACTTCCATTGTGTACATATTTATCTACTATTTATTTAAATAGCATAGCAGTAGAGGTAACGTCATCTGTCTTTATCCAACATTGTAGATATTGCATTACAAAATCGGAAGCGATGTCGAGGAGTATTTTAATATTAATTTCGTATAACTTTATTTTTCTTTGATAAAAAGCTCCGACATTGGTACACAAACACGTCTGTATATGTTCTTTTAGGTTGTATATTTTCGTTTGAATCACTTAAATAATTTGAGAGTTATGGCATTTAAAACAATGTTTTTTAATTTTTTGTTAAGAAAAATTGGGCGTTAAGATCTGATCAACGAACTCATCCAAGCCAATAACAAAATAAGGGTACTTCCCAAATTTAGTCCAAATCAGTGAAGTATTTTTTGAGTTATCGATTGGATACACACACACACACACACACACACACACACACACATATATATATATATATATATATATATATATATATATATATATATATATATATATATATATATATATATATATATATATATATATATATATATATATATATATATATATATATATATATACTTGAGGACATTTTCCAAAAGTCTCCCCATTGATACCTATCTATTAGTGAATTTTCTTAATGAAAATTCATTACACAGGGAGAGGCGGTAGGCGGTAACTTTACGTTACAGGTGGATTGCAGATTGTGTTACGAGTCGTATAAGCCTTTAGCTTCTGAGCGCTGCGAACTCTATGGGTCTTTTGTGCATGACTATTTCTTTTCTGATAGTTGCCCCAAAAAATCAGACTTTTTATGTAGTCTACTATCTTTTTGGGAGATTTTACCCCTCCAATGTATTTAAGACTTTTGCAGAACTGAGCCATGCACTCGCAAGGCAAGTGCTCTGTAGTTTTTGTTGCTTTAGTGGAGTATCTGCAGTTTTTACTGTCCGCCTTGCACATATTCAAAAGGTCACAACTTGCTGAGGAGTGTCTTGTGAAAAGCCGTGTGATTATTTTCAAGTCGTTTTTGTATAATTCCAGAAACAGTCCAGACGTCTCTGTTGGTATTGTGATGAACCATTTAGCCTGCCTTAATACCGACGATTTACTCCAGTTGCAAGTTCATTTGTTATGGTTTTTTGTTAGTTCATAATAGAGCTCTGAATCATAGAATGGGGTTTTAATGCCCTTTTTGCAGCGCTATACGCTTTTTCATTTCCTTCAATGCCTTAATGCCCTAGGACCCACATCAAAGTTACTTTTTTGTTCATGGCGAGTTGCATTAAAGATTTTTTGCAGTCCCAGGTCGGTTAATACTTGCTTTTGAAAGATTTCAGAGCCTTTAGTACTTCCTGATAGACTAAGAGGATGCAGATCCCTCTATTTCTAGAATTTTTGCTTGGAAGGTAATGGAAGCTTTTTCTAGGGGCTTAGCGCGTTTTAAGTTAGGCCCTCTTATTTCTAGTCCTGTTTCCTTCATCTGTATAAATGCGTCCGTATACCATACAGATGAGTTGTTTATCAGCCTTTTACTTTCTCTATCCCATGCTTGGCCGTCACTTATGACGTGACCATGGAACTATGAAGTCCAGTTTAACCGGAATTTGATCTGTTGTTTGGCGAGCGACTCCAACAGAATAATTTTCAGGATCTTCATGTGGCTAAGCAAGTCTTCTGATTTGAATTTGTCTGCTTAAAATATTTTTATGGCACTAAGTGCTGCTTTTCTTTTCACGCATATCTGCAGGGGCCTGATGGCAAAGCTTCCATTATTCCAAGACAGATCAGCATCTAAAATTTTCGAAATTTGCTTTGTGTTGATGCTTGTTCAGTTTTTGGCCACGATACAGATGAATATGTGACCGTGGGCTTGACCACAGTTTGGTATATCCAATATACCATCCTGGGATTCAGCCCCCATGTGTTTCCTACCAGTCTACGGCAAATCTAAATTGCCATTGTGGCTATCGAAAAAGTGTTTTCCAAGTGTATGTTCCAGTTAAGTTTTTGGTCCATGAAGATCCTCAAAAACTTAACTTAATTGGGAAATTTTATGTGTTCCACTCAAAGTGGAAGCTTTTAAATTTAGTTTCCCTCTGTTTGTTAATGTGACAAGAACTGGCTTATGAGGATTGGCACACCAGTTACTTACTATAGTTAGGGCTGTTTGCATTAGGCTGGATTTTACAGCATCATGCTTGCCTTTTACTTTTATGATAATATTATCTGCGTATCCTCGGACTATTATAAATCCTGCCCCGCTCAATGTAGTCATAAGTTTATCAACAACAAACAACCACATCAGAGGTGATGGCACTCCTCCCTGAGGACAACCTTTTGCCATCATCACTGTTGCGTTGGTTTCATTTAGGGCCCAGTTATGCAAAAAGCTACCAACCCATATCAACTTTGAACTAAGTAAATCGTGTTCAAAGTTTGAGATTTGAAAAAATTCTACAGGTTTAGGCTTTTGAAATAAATCTTACATTTTTGGTGCAAAGCGTTTTTGAATGTGTCTTTCAAGATTTGGGAATACTCCTGATCCCACTTTTTAGAAAAATACATATTTTGTGGATTGGTAGCATTCTGCATTTTCAGAAATGTAATGGTTTCTATAAAAAGCAATATGCTGTCAACCCACATAACCCATATCCAATTGCGCATAAAATTTATATTATGACTTGTACATATACAAATACGTATTAGTAAGTACTGTGCCCCAAAAATTAACAGTATTTTTGCATATGCTATCTATAATATCAAAAATAGTAGTAATATAAGAAAACGTTTGTTTGAAAGAAAACATGATACATTTCAGTCTCGTAAAAATAATGACAGTAATAAACAAAACAAATAATAAGTTTCAGTGTCTTATTCGAGGTTATCCATGTCAAAGTCGAGATGGACAACGTTGAAGCTATCTTCAATGATTATAAGTTCACCTCTTAGCTTCTGATAGAATTTTAAGCAGTCAGCTGGAATTAGATGCATCATTTCCTGCCGATTTTTCAGATTTGCATCAGCTATAGGCTCTCCATCTCTCCACAATGGCGTTAGATCTGCATAAATATCCTCAGAATAATAATTATCTTCAGTCCGTCTTCCTTGAGTCACCTTCGTAATGTCAATAATTTGGTTTTACGTTGAGTAGAAACCAACCAATCTACATAGTAAGTGAGTTAGTAAATAGGTTCTTGTAAAATGTTTATATGTCAAAAGTGACAGTGTGGGTTGCTTGTTTCGTCTATTCTATGTTTCATAGCTGGTTTGCCGCTTGGTATGTTTCTCCTGAATAAGCATCACATAATACTGGGATTTTTAGGCGGGTTAGAGCCGGTTTCTTCCAATTCGTGGGTTGGTAGCTTTTTGCAAAATTGGTGCTATTTGTGGTAGCTGTGATAACACGGCTTTGTGGCATTGAGTCAATCCATCTTACAATGGGTCGTTAGAGGTAATTCTAGGTAGAATTGATATTTTCATATGTGCGTTAGGTTAGAAGTCACCCCATTAGAATTCTTTGTAAATTTTAAATCCTTAAATAAGCGTAACGTTTGCGTTAGCAATCGGCAACGTTGATAGACGTGCCTGAATTTATCAGCCCAACTAACCTTTTCTATAAGTACCTACGTTTTTTTCTTTTACTTTATCGTCGGCCTTTGTCCGCGACTATGGCTATTCGCCGACGCCAGGGAGCAGTTTCACCTTACTATCCTGGAAATTTTGCCGAACCCCTGCCTTTCTGTAAGAGGGTAGTGATCTTTAACGTGCCCAAGATCGCATGGACACGGAACCGAAGGCTTTACGCCCCCTCTGAAGGGCGGAACGTGCAGACATTCAAATACGCTCAAATACAACGCCAGAACCTCGGTTAATGAAAATTTATTACAGTGTATACTGAAAAAGTGAAAGGGAAACCCTGGGAATCGAACCCAGTACATTTCGATTCAGAGGCATACGTTCTTACCCCTGGACTACTGAGGCTCCTACGTACCTACTTAATGTGACCAGCGTTATTCTGTATCTACCTGACCTCCTGGATTAATTTAATTTTAACCTCAAAGAGGGTTTTTTACTTGTAACAAAAGTGTGGTTGAATCTTCATGCGATGGAAAATTGCTAAAAGTTAAGCAAACGCTTAGAGTTACTTTCTAGTATTAATTTGTTTTTTCATTTGTTAACATTTTACTGAGCTTTAGTGCCTTTCCAAAGCAAACGTTATATTTACTCAATGATAATGGTAGTAATATTTTAGATTAATTAAAAGGACGGACTCTTAAGCAAATCTCATATTTTATGTCGTTTGAAAACACCAGTGTAATATTTTTTCGGTAAAAAGTAAATGTATAAGTAAAACAACCTATCTAAAAAGACATGAAAGATTGCCGAGATAATATTTTGAGAAGCAACAACTTATGTCAAGAAGACCGAGGCAATTATGAAAGATTGTAGGGGGCTCTAGATGCATGTTTAGATAAAATATGATAAATCAAGTGTACTTTACAGGAAAGACACCAGTTCTCAAGCAAGTAGGGCTTAAATGATAAAATATAATCACAAGGGGAGCTCGAGTAAGTAAAATTTAAATTCTGGGCAAGTAGCTGCCGCGAGGTTCATATTTTATCGTAAATAATTTTGTACGATGATGACTTTAATTTGACCCTTGTGTTTTATTTGCTATTCATTATCTTCTTTATGATGAACATAAAAATTAAGATAACATTTATTCGCAGTACCGCCATTTTGGGTAAGATACATCTGGTCCAGAAAAAAACTGTTTAGATTTTTGTTACTGAAAATAAATCGTAAATGTAAAACATTCATTTACTCTGTAAAGTTCAAAACATATACTTCAGTCCTAAGGATAAATGCCCTATGTTCGAAAAATCGAAAAGTGAGTTATCGGCGCCGGAGGCTTTTTTTTACTTTGACTTTGATATCTGCCAAACTAGGAGAGACCTCAACAAATTATTTTCAGAGAAAATTTAAAAAAAATGAGTTGAAAAAACATCCTTGTGTAGCGTGTAAGGAAATAAATATATTTTATATAAAAATCCGCAACCATAACATATGAGCAAATATTTAACACGTTGAGCACGGTGTGGCATTACCCTTATGCCTCACCGTCTAGGTAAGTTCAGACGGAGAGGCATCAATGAGGGTCTCATGTTCAATATAACACAAGACGGTGAGGATCTTATATGCATCTCACTATAATGCTAAATGCATGAGGAGCGATAGCTAGCCGTCTATACGAACCATTTATATCGCCTGGCCATTGGTACTTCGATACATTCTAAAATTACACTCTAGTTTGATTATGGTTCAACATAATGATATTAGGCAGACAAATAATGTACAAAAATACCTATAATAAAAAACCTTTATTGATAATTTGGTAATACATCGGCAATATGCGTAAAATAATATACTATATAATGATATAACTGTATATTAGTAATTTTTGTCAGCACGATGCGTTGTGAAAAAGCATGAGATGCAATAGTTTTTCTTGCAAGATGTACTTTGCCATTTTGTCCTGGCTGTTTTATTTTGTACCACGGCTCGTCCAAATTCATCTTTATTTTTCACATAGCATACTACACATCTATTCTTAGCATGTTATTGTAACGACTGATGCTGAATAGGTTCGTTTACTCGTGGAAGGTTATCATTTATGCCCAAGAGTGCTAAAGCAAGAAGTTCTCTAAACACAGTAATCTGAATTTTATTTTGCGTGATTTTTTTATATAATAGAAATGCATTCACCAAGGCCGAGCCCAAAATGAGCTCTATAGCTAGTTTTGGTACTATTTGCTGCCCCTTCTTAGTCAGTGTGAATGCGCTTTTAGCTGATCTGAGAGATCGATATAGGCTTTAGACTTGTTGTAGTCTACAATCGCTTGAGGCTTTTCTATTTCTCTTCCTCGCTGACGGAACTTTGACCATTTCATCAGTATGCTTTGTTGTCAATAATAATACATCGCGAGTGTCCTTCCATTTGATCATTACAATGCCAGTCTTTCTTGGGCAAATAGTTCGTGCTTCTTCAGTTTGTTATTCAACACTTTTGCGTTCAGTTTTCTGTTTGATCGTAAAGTTCCCACCAGATGTATTTTTTCTCTGTAATTAGCTCTCCGATTAGCTAAAGATACGCTGGTGTAATAGTTGTCAACGAACAGAGTTTGTCCAGTGTCTAGAACTCATCAAAGAAAGAACAACATTAGATGAAGCATTACCAGCTCCCACATTGTCATTTCCACAATAGACTCGTGATTTATAGGTATATCCACCTGTGGTGCATAGCTTGTATAATTTTATGCCGAATTTGTGTTTTTTGTTCTTTATATATGGCCTAATTTTAGGCGGCCTCTGAACGGAACGAGTGTTTCATCAATGCAAACACTGGAATCGGGTACCAAACCATATTCAAATCTCTCGTTCAACTTATTCACTAAAGGAGTCAATTTTCACATCCTGTCGTTTAAGAAATTGTTATCTTCGTTATCGCTGAAATGCCACATCTGTAAGAGCTGTTCAAATATATTTCTAGCCATGACCTCTTTCACTTTATTGGCGTATAAAACATTAGTGCTCCAGTAAGCTTTTAGTCGTGGTAACTTAATAAGTCCCATCCACAATATTGTTCCAAGGAACCCTTTCATTTCTTCGTTATTAGTCGGAACCCATTCTTTCACGTGACCTTAGGCTTTGGTTTTTCCTTTAGCACTTGTTCAGCATACAAGTTTGTCTGATATACCATATACTCTATTATGTCATTAGTAACGATGATGTAGAATCACATGGTTGCTTTTCTAAATAATTTTCATAAAACTTAGGTTTGATTCCAACGTCTGCTTCTGTGAAATCAAAATGTTTCAAGGAAGAACCATCAACAGGGCCCCAATTTATGTCACTGCTTCCAGTAGGAGCAACGGTTTCTCCATAGTTATCTTCGGTTGTATATTGTGCAATAACATCTTCTATTGTATTGTCAATCTGTAAATAAAATTGCAACTGTTACTGATATCGCATTTCATTTGCAATATGAGTTAGAAAATCTGGTGATAATTCATATTTTTGCAATATAACGATGGATGAATAAATAATCAATGAAGACATTGAACAAGAAAAAAATAGAAGGTAATTACCGCATTATTCACATCAACTATATCTGCGTTTACATTCTGCCATGAGGTAGATGGTGAAACTTTATTCAGATTATTCCTTTCTGCGGCTGTTGTACACTTTTTTGCGCGTTTTATTGGAATTCCAGCTTCACCGTCGCTCGAAATCTCTTCACAGGAACTAGGTTCATACTCATCGGAAAGATAAACATCACCGAATTCACTTCTATTATCGTCTTCATCAGACATACACTCATCCCATAATTTTTTGAGTTGTTCTTGTACTCGTTCATATTCACCCATATTGAAAACGTATTCACACAACAACGCAAACGTAACAAATGGCACAAATGAGTTAGCCAATAGACAAAACAAATGTACTGCAAAGCGACAAGAACAGACTCGCAGAATGTGGCATCACATTCTTGCCTCACCGTCATAGCGAATTGAGGGCTAGCTCAAGACGGCCAGGCATATATAAGATGCCACAACATTTTTTGTGAAAATTTTGAAAAAAATTGATTGCTTCCTCTATAAATTGAAATGAGACAATAGTAGAAAGCAGGTTCTACATAACTGAAAAATTCTAAAACGAATGCCCGTCTAGAGAACAAATATTTTTTCGCTTATGCCCGTGCTCAACGCGTTAAAAATTCGTAAATGAAATCTATTACACAGCAGTTAGTTGTGTTAAATTATAAGATAGCCAGCATAAATCAATTACATTTCAAATATTCAACTAAAAATTCTCATGAACTATCACAAAATTTAAATAACATAATTATTCCTCCAAGCAGTAAATTAGTTAGGTTTTATGTTTGTAGCATGTATTTTAAAATATCTCCTACACAATTCTTAACATCATTAAAAAACATTTTACTAGAAGAGAAAGTAAATGTAGTAAAGAGAAACGAAACAGTGAATCTGTTTATCGAATATATAAAGTGAAACGATTTTAAATTTAGTGAAAAAATGTCAATGCAAAATAAATGCCTTCTTATTAGTGGTCCGTTGTGTCGTTTATGGAAAACTTAGAAAAACACGTTTTAACAGTAGAAGTTTCACATAATATTACCTTTTGGTACAGATATGTAGATTTAAAAATATATATATTTCAACAACACACCACGAGGGCTTACAGCCTAGATACTATCGTACCCTGGGGTCGACGAGGAGGAAAGAGGCAACTTGTTAATTCTGGACTTGAAGGTTTGGAGGTTCGGAGGAGAAGGAAAAACATGTGCCGGCAAGGAATTACACAACTCGGAAGTCCTCGGGACAAAAGAGCGGGCATAACAAGATGTTCTATGTCTGGTGACTTGGACAGTAAAAGGGTGCATTCGCTGTTCCTCTGGTAGATCTGTTGGGCGCAACAGGTGGAGGAAACATGGAAGAAAGCTCATCTGAGCAGTGCCGATGCACATATCTATAAAAAATAGAGAGAGATGTCACCAACGGCACGTCGGTGGGCAAGGATGTCAGCCTTTAGGTGAGGGTAGGGTCACCGATGAGACGCATAGCTCTCTTCTGAATGGAGTCCAGGATAGCGAGTGTAGAATCGGCAGGGGCACCCCAGATCTGGGAGCAATATTTGAGGATTGGCCTTATTTGTGAAGTATATTAAGTATAGAGATTAGCTGGTGAAAAGTATTTGCGAGCGCGGAAGAAGAAACCTAATTCCTTAGCAGCCGCTTCTGATGTAATAGATGAGATTTGGTTTAAATCTTTGCGACATAAAATACGCCGTGGGTCGTTTTGAATTTTAAAATATTAATTGGCCAAGGTATTAACAGATAGAAAATATAAACTTTGCTTAGGTGCTTGTTTTGACTGCGTACTTTAAAAACGTACTTTTTCGCTAACTTTGTAATTCGGAGATGCATGGTTGGTTCATGAGATTCAGCAGACTCACTTTATCTGTTGCTTAGAGTGAATCGATTTCGATCATATTTGGTAGGTAGGGTTTTAATTTTGTCAATACACTGGACAAATTCACTGCCTATTGTTTGTACCAGTGCTTACGAAACATTTTTGTATTTCTAAAAATAAAACACTTACCTTGCTAAAGTTCGGCACAAATGCGGCTTTTATAAAGCTATCCTACGTTAATAAAGTTAATCAAAAATTGAGCCATTTGAATTAAAAACGTTACAACATAAATCCGCCACCATAATGCACTTGCTGTGACAGGATTTTTTTCTGTGTCTATTAATTGTGTACGTTATATTTAACACACACACACACACAAAGTGCCTCCGTGGCCGTGTTAGAAAGTCGATTGAAACTTCCCAATTCGGACACGGGGGACGACGGTTCGATACTCACCGGCGGCGGATGATTTTTCAAATCACTTCCGTCGTTGAGATCGAGTTTAAGGTGGAGGGTAGGTTAGTTTAGATGAGCAAAAAGGGTCAGCATTGGCCTAATTGGCAGTAAGCATCTTACTTTGCCTTTATCTTTGACACACAATATATTATAATACCACCAGACGTAAGTTATTTTATTATCTGAAATACTTAATTGATAATTAGTCCATTTTCATTCACATAATATAGACTATGTAATGTACAAACAGGCTAAATAAATTTATTGCGTGGTAGATAAATCTAGTGATCTAGTTACATTTACGATGTGACATAACAAGTTGAACAGTGTTGATCACGGCATAATGTTCTACCGTAAACAATAAAATAAATTTTCGGGGCGTTCACAAACAATTAATCAAACACAAAGAATTTAAATAACCAGAAATTCTATGTGACAATGGCGCTTGTCTGGTTTTGACAGTATTATTATAACACATAATTGATGTTATTTATATATAATTGCAACGAAAAAATATTAAATGCTGAATGATTATCAAATCACCGGACTTGAATAAAATATTTGAAAAATATCATTTGTACAAATTAAAGTCAACAATAGATTTTATTTAGATCTGACAATACGTTTTTGCGGAATGGAAATTGGTAAATTTAAAAGGCACAAAAAACATGATTTAAAACACAATATTATCGGATAATGTAAAATTGATTTCTTTGACTTCTTTGTTAACAATATTGAAAATATTAAAAACAGAAAATAGCCTTTGTAACAATTCTATCAAAAAGGTTATATATATATATATATATATATATATATATATATATATATATATATATATATATATATATATATATATATATATATATATAAAGGTGTTGCTGGTTAGTGATATTTGGAGAACCGCAACAGCTAGCAAATCAAAATTTGTAAAAAAGTCTTTTGAGCCTACTGTATATTAATTTAAATTAATTTAAAAATGGCGGAGCTTCCGGAAGTACCACAACCTGGTCGACTTTATGGGACATACTACTAAGCTAAAACAATTATATAACCTCAACATCATTCACAAGACTGTCTAAAAGAATTTTTGAACACAAGGCCAATAAAAAAGTGCTAAAAAGTCACTTTCTTCAAATGGAACACCCTATATATTATAAGCTTCTTAGATGCAAAATTAAACTCTATAATGACATCCACTAGCATTTCCTACCTAACTCTTTAGGTTTTTGAGTTAATTGCAATTAAGTATTTCAACTGATTTGGCATGATCACGGATCACGAATTTAAGACCAGAGAGGTAGCTTAAGCTAATTTAAAACTTTGAAAATGCAAATGATTTGTCTCTTATAACAATTTTTAAAAATAACCATCCGTAGCTTCTAAGCACATAATCAACCGTCTTTAGACACTTTTTACTGTCGCTCTTCTAACTTCTATGTGGTCTAAATTATTCAATGCTAATACTACACGAGCCCGTAATTCTTAGCGGGTATTAATAGGACTTTCATACACCTCCGCTTTACTTTTTTCCTACAAATAAAAGTCCAGCGGGATTAAATTTGGAGACCTTGCTGGCCATGATCCATTGCAAGGGTACAGTGGGCTGGAGTACCATCTAATTAATACCAATAATTTTCCCAGTCAGGTAAAGGGATATGTTCCAGAAAATTTGGAACCTGGTTTCCTAAAATATCAACATATCTAGCACCTTTTAAATTTTGATCATAAGAACACTTTGTGGTTCATGTACATTGCAAACAAATTAAAGCCAAATTTTTGTTGAGAATTTTTTTGTCTGAATGCAAATGGATTTTCATGCGACCAAATGTGTAAGGTACGTCGATTAATAATACCCCCTTTAGAAAATTTTGACTCGTCTGTTTAAATAATTCTGTAAAGAAAATTTAGATATTCTTGCATTTTCACAAGCATTTAATTTCGCAATATTCTACCCGGTGAAACGGATGTTGTGGATCTAATCCTTGAATGGTCAAAAACTTGAAAATATGCATTGTATGTTTATTTAAAATTCTTTGTATCAAATTTCGTGAATATCCAAGATCACTTTCTGCTGAACTTAAAAGCTCTAGGAGATTATTTAAAAAGATTTCATCAACACACCACTAGGGCTTACAGCCTCAATACTACCGTTCCGTGGGTGTCGACAAGGAGGAAAGAGGCAACTTGTTAATTCTGGACTTGAATGTTTGGAGGTTTGGAGGAGAAGGAAAAATATGTGCCGGCAAGGAATTCCACAACTTCGAAGTCCTCGGGACAAAAGAGCGGACATAACAAGATGTTCTATGTCTGGTGACCTGGACAGTAAAAGGGTGCATTCGCTCTGTTCCCCTGGTAGATCTGTTGGGGGCAGCAGGTGAAGGAACTATGGAAGAAAGCTCCTCTGAGCAGTGCCCGTGCAGATACCTATAAAATAGAGAGAGGTCACCAATGGTACGTCGGTGGGCAAGGGATGCCAGCCTTTGGGTGAGGGTAGGGTTACCGATGAGACGTATATCTCTCTGCTGAATAGAGTCCAAATAAGTTTAGAAGAGGCAGCGGCACCCCGGTTGTAGGAGCAGTATTCGAGGTTTGGCCTTATTTGTGAATTATATAAGGTATAGAGATTAGCTGGTGAAAACTATTTGCGAGCCCGGAAGAAGAAACCTAATTTCTTAGCAGCCGCTTCTGCAATTGATGTGACATGTTGGTGTCAATTGGGATTCCGATCCACAGAAATGCCAATAAGTGAAAGGCACTCTTTACTTTAAATAACTTGGTTGTTCATTGTGATGGGTCTAGGGCTGGTCTATCTCTTATGAGATAGAAAGCAAGACTTAGATTTGGTGGAGTTGAATTGTACAAGATTTCGACTCCCCAGTCTAATATTTTTTGGAGATCCACAGAGACAGAACCGTCCATGAGTCTGCGATCATCATCTAATTGGGCTAAAGAGACAGGCTTAGAATAATGTATATTTGAGTGGATGATGCTGTCGTCCGCGTAACTGTGAACTGGGTTGTATGTGTTATAGTGGAGAAGAAACAAAGTACGGGCTAAAGCTGAACCTTGAGGGTTTCCTGCATTAATTGGATACAGTTTAGAGAAATGGCCATCTACGACAACAGAAATTCTCCGGTTGGAGAGGAAATTTGCTGTCCAGGTACAGAGTTTTGGTGGTAGGCCATAGGCCAGAAGTTTATTAAGCAGCGCTGCGTGCCAGACCTGGTCGAATGCTTTGGATATATCTAGAGCGACCATTTGGGATTCATCGTGTAGTTCCATAGACTTGTTTCAAGAATGGGTGACAAAGGAAAGGAGGTTGGCAGTTGATCTGCGCTGACGGAATTCATACTGCATATCGTGGATTGGACTGTGTTTTTCATGAAATTTAAGGATATCGCTGTTTATATACGTTTCCATCACTTTAGAGGCAACTAAATGGAGAGAAATAGGCCTCTAGTTGCTAGGGAGCGCTTTGGATCCTTTCTTGATGACGGGTTGTACTCGAGCAGTTTTCCAGTTACTAAGGAATATGCCTCTATTCTAAGATGTCTGAAACAGACGAGTCAAGACAGGAGCAAGTTCTGGTTCGCATTTTTTAAGAACAATTGCTGGGATCTCGTCAAGGCCAGAGGCTTTGCTTGTATTAAGAGAAAAGAGCATCTTTCGTACCTTTTTAGTTTTGAAAATAATATCCGCCATTTTATGCGCGACATTGGGGACTGTTGGTGGTTGAACATTTGGAGGTGGGTTGAGAGTAGAATTGCTGGCGAACAACGAGGCAAAAAGTTCAGCCTTGGCCAAGGCGGTAGAAACAATTTCATCCCCTGAAAAAAGAGGTGGAAACGTGCTCTTGCAGAAATTTTTACCAATAGATTTAGCAAGAGTCAAAAAGGATTTGCTGCCGTTGGAGCTTGAGAGGACTTTGTTTCTGATGTGATTATTAAACCAGTTTTTGCCTCTGAAAGAATGCGGACATAGCGGTTTCATGCGTCGTTAAATGCTTGACGGTTTTCTCGACTGGGATTGTGTAGAAGAGTTTTGTTAGCTCAGACCTTTTTAAGTTGGCCTTGTCACAGTATGTAGAAAAACCAGGGCTTTTGAGTGGCTGAAGAGGTTTTCTGTGTACGTGGAATAATTACATGCCAGCTTAGATAATTTCGGTGACGTTTTGTGAGATATCAGAGGGGTCAGGACGAGAGAAGCAGACAGACACCCATCGAAATGAGGAAAAGTAATACTGCATTTTGTCCCAGTTCGCTGAGTTGTAGTGCCAAGCAGTAGGTGGGTGTGATGACTGTGTGACCTCGGGTTTCATTACGCAGGAAGTGGTGAGCATGCTGTGGTCTGAGTGACCAAGGGGAGCGGTGACTGATGTCTTATAGCAGTCAGGTTTTGTAGCAGAAAGGAGATCCAAAGGATTTGAGCTGTGTGTTGGGATGCGAGGAAAGTAAGCAGGTTGCTGAACCATATTGGCTAAAGAACTGCTGACTGCAAAGGCCTCCGCTGCTTTCTCGTGTGGATCGGGTTTTAAAGATCCTAGACATTCTATGGACATTTAAGTCACCAAGAATACTGACCTCGGAGGAAAAATATTCAGAAATGAGATGGTCGGTTTTTTCACAAAGGTAGTCGAAGAGCTGGACAAAGTTGTTGTCAGAAGGTGACCAGTAAATGCAACAGATGAATTCAGAGATAGAGAGAGTTTCGTCCAAAGAATGTCCTTTCTTCCAGCTTCTAAATTGGGGAGTCTAGTGCAGGATAGATTACTACGGACGTATGCTATCACGCCTCCATGCAATCTAAAGGAAGTAAGGAGCTCATACCCCGGGAAATTAAGATGACTAGTTGCTATTTGGCACTGATTTGGTTTTTGTTGAGGAAGAGTAGTTGGAGCTTATTAGCCTGGAGGAAATGGTGGACAGAGTTCAGGATAGAATCATTAAAATACCCAAGGCAGCTTCACCTGCTGTTATTGGTTTTGGCAAATTACGAGACTCAATTACCTTTCTAAAAGTCTTAAAATTATTATCAATGTTCCGGAATTTTGTCTCCGTCATCTCTAGCGATTGTGGACATCTGTTGTTAAGAACTGGGCAGGTTCGAAGTTTATTTCGACCAGTTTCTCCATGGATATAAAATAAATTCAGCATGTCCTCACTTGTGTACTCCATGTCACCCAAAAGATAACACTTAATATAAATTGTAAGAACTTACGTTTAAACCGTCCGTTTAAATAACAGTTATCATCAGATTACTCGAAATGTTTTATTTGCATTTTCAAAGTGCTATGCTTTAAACTAGCTTATGCTACCTCTCCTTGTTTTGAGGTCGTGATCATGCCAAACAAATTTAGATAATTGCAATTAACTCAAAAACCTGTATAGTTAGGTATATAGAATGCTAGTGCAAGTCATTGTAGAGTTTAATTCTGCATATAGTAAGCTTATAACACACATAGTGTTCCGTCTGGAAAAAGTGACTTTTTCCCACTTCTGCGTTGACCACGTTTTTATCAGACCGCTCTGTGAACGAATTTCAAAATTTAATCGACTTAAATGTCTTGGCTGCGTACTGCCAAAATTTTGTTGTTATATCTTTGTTGGTTCCACTCTTACAAATGTTAACACTGAGTATTTCTGTCAGTTTTGACAAAAAACAATGCTTACCTCCGAAAGTTGTAATTTTAGGTTAGTGATATGTCCCATAAAGTCAATATAAACTTCAACATCGAATCATAAAAAAATTTAAGAACATGGTCATTATATTTAAAATCACTAAGCTCTTATCAATTTCTGGTAGTTCCGGAAGTTTTGCCATTTTGAAATTATTTTAAATCAACAGATAGTAAGGGCTTCTTACCAAATTTTGATTTCCTAGCTTTTCCGGTTCTCCAAATATTATCAATCAACGGTGACCGTGGGACACCTGTATAAATAAGATATCTTTGGTTCCGGGTTGAACCGCGTCCAGAATTAATTAAAACTTGACGTTTCGGTTCCTATTTTGGAGCCATGTTTAGCAAGTTAAGGAATTATGAAACGAAACTAATTCTAATCTCAATCCTACTCCTCAAATGTCGACGGAGTTCGTTTCTAAGGTCTCAGTGTGTTCAACCCTAGACCTAAGAGAGATCCGACTGACAGTTTGTCGTAAGTATTGTTTATAACGTTTCGTCTTCCCGCCTCGTTACCAGTTTAATTATTCGGATTTAAATCTATTAAATCAGGTGCTTTTGTATTGGTACTTATAGGATTAAGCTACGAGGGCGGGTCAATAAGTCCGTGACTTTTTAAATGAAACACCGGTTTTTTCACAAAAAATCATTTTATTTCTCCACATAGTCTCCTTTGAGTTCTATACACTTCGTCCAACGTTTTTCCATTTTTTTTATCCCTTCAAAAAAATACTTGTCGAGGTCCTCAAAATATGTATTTGTTTGTGATATGATTTCATCATTGGAGTCAAATCTCTTTCCGCCGAGCCATTTCTGTAAGTTTGGAAACAACTAATAGACACTCGGGGCTAAATCAGGAGAATATGGTGGATGAGGGAGCAATTCGTAGTCCAATTTACGCAATTTCGCCATGGGGACTACACATGTGTGCACCCCTGCATTGTCCTGGTGGAAACTAACTTCTTTCTTCTCCAAATGCGGTCGTTTTTTCTTTAAATCGTCATTGAATCGGTCCAATAAGTTGGTATAATATTCACCATTGATTGTTCTTTTCTTTTGAGGGTAATCAATGTTAATTATTCGTCGTCATGACTTTACTGGCTGACAAACCCACCTTGGCCTTCTTCGGCGCTGATTCACACGGAAAAACTCACTGTTTTGACTGCTGCTTGGTTTCTGGTGTGTTGTGGTGAATGCATGTTTCGTCCTCGGTTACGAAACGACGCAAAAACGCGTGCCTATTGCGGTTGAACAACGCCAAACACTCCTTAGAAGCTGTCAGACGATTGCGTTCGTGGTCGATTGTAAGGAAACGCGGCACCCATCTTGCGGATAGCTTTCTCATACCCAAATAATCATGCAAAATCGAAACCATTGAGCCATGTGATATGCTTATGACTTCCACAATCTCCCCCACTTTCAATCTCCGATCGGCGAACACCATATCGTGAATTTTTTCAATTGTTTCGGGTGTAGCGACCTCAACTGGGCGTCCAGAATGTTCGGCGTCATTTCTGCTTGTACAGCCGCAACGAAATTCAGTAAATCACAATCACCCGCACTGTCAATCTCCGATCGGCCAACACCATATCGTTAATTTTTTCAATTGTTTCGGGTGTAGCGACCTCAACTGGGCGTCCAGAACATTCGGCGTCATTTCTGCTTGTACAGCCGCAACGAAATTCAGTAAATCACTTTTTTACCATAGAAATTGATGGTGCAGAGTCGCCATAGTATTTATCAAGCTTGGCCTTGGTTTGAGTGATAATTTTTCTGCACAAAATAATGTTTGATGAGCACACGATATTCACTTTTTCCATTTTCGTTATAACTCAAGAGGTTGTCTGCTCGATTTTTGCAACGAGGAATACAAGCAAAAAGATCTCCAAATGCGTCATTTTCATGGGGCTCCGCTTTCTATTGGTAAAAACGCAGTATTATAATTTGTGATATGTGTTTGCGATATGTGCCAAAAACGTGAGAAAAGGTGAATAGCAATTGAAATAACTCAAAAACGATGAACTATATCAATTTTTTTTCTTTACAAACATGTATTATAATTCGATGGAAAATGCAATAATGCAATAATATAAGGGGTGTTTCATTAAAAAATAAAGTGTGGAAGACCAACTACTCATGGGCTACCCTGTGATTGTCAAAATAGGTTTAAAAGATGCAGCTCTAGACACCCTATAAGCAACGTATATAATTTTACTCATATCTTGTATAATAATGGATATATTGAGCCTTACCGTAGAAATGCGTGACCCTGTGTACGTGTAAACAGGCCAAAAATTGAAACTGACCCCGTATATGGGTTTTAGGGGTTCTAGTTCGCGGTCATTTGAAGAAATCTTTTCAAAATTCATAAGTCGCGGTCTTCTCAGTAAAGAATTTTTTCTTCGAAAATTTGCTAAAATATAGACTATTAAACCGTAACTCTACAGCTGAAACTATGCCGTGTCTATGGTTTAATGCTCAATTTTGTTGCTGGTATTGTTAGTTATAAACCTTTCCTTACCTGTCGTCTGTCTAATAAAACAGTTTGTGGCTAATAGACCTAGTTTCCGAGGCCTTCAGGATACAACACACACACTATAGCTGAAACTACTACCAAAGCATCAAAAATAGAGTCTATTTGAAATGAATTTTCCGAAAATATTTTAGTAAAATGAAGGACAATGATGGTTGAAGCTGAAACTCAAAAGGCTTTGTAAAACACACTTATTACGACATTTATTCTACATAAGCCGTATTTGTTTCAGCTTATTTGTCTGAGAATTGTCAATTTTGACGTTCAAATTGCGACTTTGATATTTTAAGAAGAAAAATTATAAAATTTTGAAAATATTTTTTCTGCTATTTGAAGACCTTTTTCGAAAACTTAATCGTAGTATATAATATTCAATTGGTTTCGTTAGTATTATTTATTATTTGTATTATTATATTACTTGCATCCACATAAAATATTTTGTTCTTGTGCTTTCATCGGATCACAAGTGGACCCAATTTTTTTTAAATGCCTAGAACTTTTTTCCTTTTAACTTTCAAATCTGAATTTCAGGATGCAGGGTAAGTTTGATTTTCTGAAAAAAAACTCCAAAATTTTCCAGGAAAAAATGGTTGAATTTTCGTGTCCAACGAACTTGTCCAAGCTACCTACAAAAGGAAGGCACGTACCAAATTTCATCAAAATCGGCCCATTATTTTTTGAATTATCGGTACGACCTATATATATATATATATATATATATATATATATATATATATATATATATATATATATATATATATATATATATATATATATACAGCGTGGCGCATTGAAAACGAAACAGACCGATTTGCGTCCAGATAATTTTTTTTAAGAAACCCTGAAACACGTCATTTTAATATTGAGGGGGACATGTTTTGACATAAAACTCAACTTTGTCACATCAACCCCTTAAGGGTGGTGATAACAACCCTTATGTTTTAAATAGGGAACATGGGTCGAGAGTTACATTATTTGAAAGCTCTTTCTTTTCTGAATTTAGCACACTAATTTCTTTGGAAGTTTTATCAACTCGTTTAAAAATTATTCACAGTTGGAGTTGCAAGAACGTATTTCATTCATTGTGATAAGAAATCCACCAAGTAGTTAATTTTTCGTTAAGAAACTAAAAACAAAACTAAATGTTTATTCAGTTAAGTAAATGTTCAAATTGTTGACCACAAGCTTCCATACAAAACTAAAAATTTTGTTCAAAATGAGCTCTGACATTCTGGAGCATTTGTGGAGTTATTAGACGGCATTCTTCTACAATGCGTCGTCGTAATTCTTTGGGAGACTCCGGTTCTGTTGCAAAAATTTTACTCTTTAAATGGCCCCATGGAAAGAAGTCTGAAGGAGGTAAATCCGGTAATCTAGGGGGCCACTCAATAGCATCTCTACGCCCAATCCATTGTCCTGGAAACTCTCTTTGCAAAAACTCCCTAACACGTTGTGAAAAATGCGGCGGAGCTCCATATTGTTGAAACACTAATTGATTTTCTTGATAGCGATCATCATTTTCAACAGTGTCAATTAGTAGAGGGTGAACGATATTTTCTAGTAACTCCAAGTACGTTTCGCCACTCAAATTGATAGCAAGAAAAATTGGTCCGATTAAACGGTCTCTAAAAATGCCAGTCCATACACTCAATTTCTGTGGAGTTTGAGTGTGGACTTCGTGAAAATTTATTGGATCATTATCTGCCCAATAACGACAATTATGACAATTGACTGTAGAGTTTAATAAAAACGTACACTCGTCTGAAAACAGATATTGGACAGAAAGTTCCCGTTATCAGCTATTCGTGCAGTCGTAAGTTCACAAAACTCCAGTAGCCGATTAAAATCATCGTCATTCAGTTGTTGTACAAGATGAATTTTATACGGGTGAAATTGATGATGCTTCAATATTCGCTGAATAGTTTTTCTTTTGATGTTTGAAACAGTGGCCAATTTTCTCGTGCTCAAAGTTGGGCCTGCAGAAATTTGTCCTAAAACTTCAATCTCAGTAGTCTCCTTTCTAACCGGAAATTCACGTTCAGGATCCCGTTTTTTGTTGGCTACTGAACCACTTTGTCGAAACTTTGCAACTAACTCCAAAATGTATTTTGTGTTAACATGGCTGTTCGGATGTCGTTCATTAAACAAATGGCGGTATGGTTGGCACAGTCATCGTTGTTAAAAAAAGAGAGTAATTATTTCAACTCTTTATTCTACAGAAAACACCATTGTGAAATTAATTTTAGGTAGTACTATCAAGTATTAAACCGACCGATAAACTGAAATAATAAACCGCATTTCTCTCATTCCGATAAGAAATATTCTGCTAGTAAATTTTTTGTTTCCAACAAAATATTGACTATCAGCACATTTCTTATCGTAATGAGTGAAATGCGTTTTTGCATTTTCAACTGTAAATAATTTTTAAACGAGTTGATAAAACTTCCAAAGAAATTAGTGTGCTGAATTCAGAAAAGAAAGAGCTTTCAAATGATGCAACACTCGACCCATGTTCCCTAAAAAATTTATATCTCAGGAGGTAACAAAGTAAGGGCAACCAAATTAGGTACACATCACTATAGGTAAATTACCTACCAAAATATAGCTCTGTAGGTTAAAAGACAAAAAAGTTAGAGGCATTTAATGAAAAATAAATTGGGGTTTTCCTCAAAATGGCAAAGTCGCGATTTAAAACGTCAAAATTGGCAACATTTAGGCAAAGAACTTGAATCTAATACGGGCTATGGAAAGAAAATGTCTCAAGAAGGTTGTTTTATAAAACCTGAAGTTTTAGTTTCAACGGTCATTGTTCTTCATTTTTCTAAAATGTTTCCAGAAAATTAATTTCAAATAGACCCTTTCTCTGAGGTTGGGCAGTAGTCTTATCTGTAGAGTTTATCGTTTAATGGCATATAATTCTTGTCGAATTTTCATAAAAAATCAATAAAGCTCAATATATCCGTTATTATACAAGATATGAAAAAGAAATTGTATACATTAATTATAGGGTGTCTTGAGCTACATCTTAAAAACATTATTTCTACAACCACAGGCTGGCCCAGAAGTCGTTGGTGATACAATTTTTGTTTTTTAATCGAACACGCCTTATGATATTGCATTTTTCCATTTTCCAACGAAATATAACGCATGTTTGTAAGAAAAGAAATTCAGGACGCAGCATGTGCGTTATGGTAGCGAATTTTTTAAAATCAAACACGCCTTATGTTTTTGCATTTTCCATCGAAATATAATGCATGTTTGTAAGAAAAGAATTTCTGGACGCAGCAAGTGCGTTATGGTAGCGAATTTTGATCAAATGCTTCATATTTGAATAGCTCAATTTGCTATTAACCTGTAAGGTTGACCAAGAAACGAGTTTTTTCGGGAACACTTTAAGTTTACTTTCGGAAATTTTTGTACATTTTCAAACAATTAAGTTATTTTGATGAAACATGGCACATTGTTTTTATTATATAGGTTATACTGGTAACCAAATTTGATGCCTGCTTTTTTACAAAACACACATATTTGCTATTGAAAACATTTTAATGAAAATTCACTACCATAACGCACTTGCTGCGTCCAGACTTTCATTTATATTGTTTTAAATTGAACAATAAAGCAAAAGGGGTGAATACTTATGTGGATCACACGTTACGAAAACACCTACTTCTTGATTCGGGTAACTCTACAGCTTAGAGCAAAATTGTTTACCAGTATTTTGTCGCAAGTATCTATTAATTAAAATTGCATGCCAGTACATCTACAACGTCTCTTAGGAATTTCCTGCGAGATTAGGGCATATCACAAAAGCATAAAAAATAGTACCATTCCATTTATTATGCAAATGTAATCTGTTTTATTGTCTGTTTGTGCTAAGCCAGCAGGAGGATTTGGTCTCATGCCTCGTGTGCGGATATGTCGGACTGTGTCGGGTTTAAAATCATGAATAACGTGATTATTCACAGGAAACGAATAAAGCTTTATGTAATGGACCGAGAAATATGAGCGACATTCATCTTCATATGAAATTGAATTACGCCTTTCCCCACAGGATCCTACTAATTTACACTGGGCAATTCTATTATATAGACAAATGTGCATATAATGCGGTTTTCTTTATGAACAAACAATTAACGGTATTTGTTACATTTTCGTAGAGAAAATTCGATATTGAGGAGTTCGTGGCGTTTGAGTTAGAAGCAAAATTTTACGAATTAGCTGTATGCATAGACAGGCGTGTTTTTTTAGACGAGTTAGTTGGCTAGGAAAATTAAACCAAGTTTATCAACTGTGAAAATTTTTGGCAATACCCCCCACTACATATCAGGGGTCAACCGGATTTTTGATTTTTTTCAGAAACTGCCTAAAACGACTCCAGTGTGTATAAGCAAGAAAAAAAAATGTAGTGAAAACAACCCCTCCCAAAAGCTGCGGGACCCGGAGTGAACAGGGCTGCTGGGAGGAAATAAAATAAAGAAGGAACATCGAAAAAAATAGCTTAGGCAGCCTGCTTACAATTTGCATCAACATTATCTCTTAATAATGTTTTCTTCCTCCAGCAAGCCTATTTGCTCCAGACCACCCAGGTTGTTTAGGAGTAAGGATAACTTTTTTGTCGTTTATGCACAAAACACCCTACCAAGTAGACCTGAAATATGTGACCTGACCTAACTATAACTAACTTGACCTGAGTTAATCTGACCAAAAAACAAGAAAGTAAAAAAACATGCATTTAACAAAAAATAAATTAAAAAAATGTTAGTTTAATGTTGTCGTATGTGGCCAGCGACGAACTAATAATGTTAATAACTCGCCATCAACCGATTTCCCAAAGTGTAAGAACGAATTTCCACTTCATAAAGAAAAGTCTGGACGCAGCAATTGCGTTATAGTAGTGAATTTTCATAAACATATTTTTAATAGCAAATATGTCTTTTTTTAGTAAAGGCAGGCATCAAATTTGGTTACCGATATAACCTATATAGTAAAAACAATGTACCATATTTCATCAAGATAACTTTATCGTTTGAAAAAGTACAAAAGTTTTCACCAAAAAATTGGTCCGATTAAAAAAGACTCCGCAATGACGCAAGAACATTATCTAAAGTATTAGAAACTAGGTGGAAATATTAACAAAGATACCGAGAGTGATAAAGTCGGACATTTATGATACAAGTTGACAACTGAAAGAAATGTCAACAAAGCAACCGCTGCCGTTAAGCAGTAAAGTATATTTGACAGATACTGATCGAAAGGAATCGTTGGGACTGCGAGGCTTCGACAGAGTCTCTGCGGAAACTGGCGCGAAACACATGCATCTCTGCATCCCTCTCATGAACATGGAGGTATATGGGTAACTAAAGGACAGAACACCATCGGAGCAGCGTTGACGGTGGCAGCAAAAACCGGGCGGCCTACTTAAACGCGTGCAAAGCTGGCTCTCTCTCGGTTGGTCAACAGACACGACGGGAGCAAGAAATGCTGTACCTCTCGGGTTGAGAGTGCCACAGCGATGTTCAGAGAGTTTTCTATCGGTCAAGAAAGTGAAACGTAGCTTCCGCAGGGCATGTACGCCTAGTGTAATTATCGTACAAGGGCTGCAACATCTCGTTGAAAACAAAAAAAATGGATTGACAGGTTGACAGGTTGACCTTTTAATGCAGCGGCAAGTTGTTGACGGCAATTCTTCAAGATTCAAGTAAACGGTTTCGAGTTTTCAATTTCAGTCTCCGATTCAAGTTTGCCTAAATGTCCAATTTTTCCGTGTAGGTTCAAACATACCTTTGTGTCCTAGTTGACCGTTAAAATACATTTTTGCTGTTCCGATTCAAGTTTACATCAAGTTTCAACCCCAGTGCCTACCTAGCCTCTTAAATGTATATTGCACGTACACTCTGTTCCTGTCTCCACCTCTGCAAGCGTTTTCTACCAGTCACTGACACTGTTGGGGCAATTAAGCGCTTATGGTAAGCGCTAAATGCCGATGCCACCATGTGCAGCTTCTACATTCCGTCTGCTGGAAAATTAACACCTGTGGGGGCGCAGGTGAAGGTCTAGATCAGCTGGTGAACCTTTGGCAGTGCCAGCGCACTATATGTGAGTCCCTTTCACTTTTTGAGTGATTTTTAAGACTTGAGACAGACATAAACTTTCCTACATCATTTAAATTTCTCATTAAATTTCTTATTAAATTGCAACATAAATTTTAAGTCAGTCAAAATTTAAATCTTAGTCAGATTGATCGTTATATATAAATGTATTTTGTAGTTTCTTTTGGTATGTTATAAAATATGTAAATTAGGAATATTAGTATGATAATTAGTTAATTAAAATTTTGCTTAATAACCTTTCAAACCTTTAAATATGTTTTAGAGTAATAAAAAAATAGCTTATAACCTTTTATTTAAATTATGGTTAACCATTACTAAATTCTACGATATCTGAGCTTCTCTCACAGACTTTTAAGAAAACAAAAGAGGGCAATTAACTAGACATTACCTGGCAAATCTAAATTGAGAGCATTGGTAGATTTAATAAAAAAACCTTTAACTTTACATTTAATATTTATTTTGCTTTTCAAAACTAGAGTCTAGGTATAGGGAGTTGCTCAATTTGAAAAAATTGAGTTACGACAGTTCGAATTTTTCCAAATGCAGTCGCTATTGGAAAGTGCTCTGTACACGGCATCTCGATTTTTTCGATAAATAATATAAAACGAAAACCTCTATGAATGCGTCACTTTCAGTCTCCTATCTATTGGAAAATATGAAAACCTTCCTAAATGTGCCATTTTCATGGGACTCCGATTTCCAAGTTAGAAATTTTTTGAAATAACTCGAAAACGATGGGCGATATAAATTTTTCCCCTTACAAGCATGCATTAAAATTGAATGAAAAATGCAGTATTGCTACAATAAATGGGCTGTTCCATTAAAAAATAAAAACAAAACTTTTATAACCGAATTATGTGCCGCCCTGTGATTGTCAACATAATTTTATGAGATGCAGCTCAAAACACCTTTAAATAACTTGCATAGTTTTTTCCTGACCGTGTCCAGGAACTATAATATATATATATATATATATATATATATATATATATATATATATATATATATATATATATATATATATATATATATATATATATATATAGTGAGGGGCAAAATTATGGAATCGATTTATTAGAATGTGAGCGTTTTGAGTTCTGACAGGCTCGGATACCTCGACTCTAGTTTAAAAAAAAAACACATCTTTGAATAACATTTAAATTAATCCCACTCCTGCTTTTCACATATGACGTCATCGACATTCTTTTTAAACAACAACCGTTTTAATTTTTTAATTTGATAGATCATTGAATTGTCTACACGGTACCATTAAAACTCACATTGTTATATTTTCAAATGAAAGTCATTTAAAATATGGAAAACAGCTCTATTCAAAGTCACAATCAAGAGATAACGAATAAGATAAGATTATTTACTGTAAATAATATGTTCAAAATTAGGTTATTTGGCTTGTTACCATAGAGTTTTGATTTTAAATACCCGCATAAAAAATGTAGGGGCGTAAGATCTTGGGTGGCTACTCTTTGCTCCTCGCCTACCAATCAACTTGCCACAAACCAGTCATTTGAAAACTCGCGAACAGGACTGGCTAAGTGCGGAGGTGTACAATCTTGCTGAAACCAAACTTGGTAAATCAAAGTCGTCTTCATTTAGAAAACTTGCTTCCAAGGTAAAAAAGAACAGAACAAGGCTATGCCACAGACTGAATTTTTATTAAGTAAAAGCCCTACGCGTTTCGGCCCATAAATATGGCCATCTTCAGGGGCTTCCTGAAACATTACAAAAGGTGGTTGTGTCAGAAACAAAGTCTTTGGTAGGTTGGCAAGTATCATACGATAAACGCTGTTATAAAATTCTAAACAGTCTTACAAGCAAAGTCTAAAAACACAAACTATAGTCAAAGCTAACA
This sequence comes from Tillus elongatus, assembly GCA_964006375.1. Lineage (NCBI taxonomy): Eukaryota > Metazoa > Arthropoda > Insecta > Coleoptera > Cleridae > Tillus > Tillus elongatus. The sequence goes on along the minus strand of OZ023266.1, from coordinate 131,422,740 downwards.
TTCTCTACAACAATTACACTAATAAAATCAAAGCTAAAAGCTAGTTTGTTAAAGACCTTACATTGTAGTGTGTCATTGCATTTTTAAATCTTAATTTACACGGGTTTCTACCTGTTTTGGTAACTTTCACTGCTTTTGCATTGCTATTTTTGCTGCTTGGAAGTGCCTCAACTGAGCTTTGGACATTTGATGTTTTTAACTTCTTAATTTTAGCTTTTAGCTATGATATTTAGCTGTATATATATATATATATATATATATATATATATATATATATATATATATATATATATATATATATATATATATATATATATATATATATAAAGGCTGTCCCACGTAAGGCGTGCATTAGAAGTTTTCGAACTAGTACTGCGATTTGGAATATTTTGGTGACTGTATCATTTCTGGTTGTACCGGAAGCTGCCAACAACTTTCTTAATAGAATACCCTATATATTATTGCCCATTCGGAATGAGCATGCAATTATGAGGAAAATGATATGCCACTTATCCATACTGGTGTCAGCCGTTCTCAAGCTATTCGATTTTCTATTGTTTTTTCGTCATAAAGTTGCAAATCTTTGAAATGGCAATTCTCAGGCATCAAGTATATCATGGTTCTGAAACTTGGCACAACTATAGTTCTAGGGGCCAGAATTCTTTTTATTTCGAGAAAAATTACAAAAATAAAAAGGGTGTTGTTTAACGAAGATCAAATATCGATGATTTCAAACACGAAAAAGTATTTTTTTCCAAATGGAACACCCTGTATATTTTAATCGCATATCCTTCGTAATGATATTCTTCTTCGATCTGTATCAGCATTCCCTATACTTATCTTGAATTATTTCTGAGTTATAAGAAGAAATATGAGTAAAACAGGAATATACTACAAAATTGGGAATCTACCTAGTCGGAGAGTAGGCTTTGATCATAATATGAAAACTTATGTCAAAGAGATGTATTATTAGTCTCGTTAGTTGTCATCGTAATAGAGTGATCTATTTCTTTGAAAGTATTGTGAGCTACACAATGGAAAATATTGTTGAAGAATATTCTGCTGACAACATTCTAAATTTATTTTACATCACCCGAGATAGGTATAGGGAATGCTGATACAGATTAAAGCAAAATATCATTCCGAATGATATGCAATGAAAATATACAGGGTGTTCTATTTGTAAAAATATACTTTTTCGTGTTTGAAATTATCGATATTTGAACTTCGTTAAGCAACACTCTGTATCTATTTTGTAATTTTTTTCACGATGAGAAGTATTCTGACCATTAGGACTATAGTTATACTAAGCTTCAGAATCGTGGCATACTTGATGACCGAGAATTGCCATTTCAAACATTCAGAACTTTATGACGGAAAAACAATAGAAAATCGAATATCTTGACAACGGCTGACACCAGTATAGGCAAGTGGCATATCATTTTTCTCAGAACTCCTTGCTAATTCCGACAATGCAATAATATATAGGGTGTGATATTAAAATTAAGAAAGTTGTTGGCAACATACGGTATAACCGGAAGTGATACAGTCACCAACATATTTTAGTTATAATGAGCGGATTGTGATACATCCATTTGCAAATTTTCAGATTCCAAATACCAATATTAATTCAAAAACTTCTAATGCACGCCTTACGTGGGCCAGCCTGTATAACTCACGGCGATGTGGGTTCTAGGGCCCCTAGTTCGCGCTAATTTGAAAAAGTCTGCACAAGTCAATAGCGAGTTTTTAAATTTTTAGAGGAAAATTCGTAAAAATCCTGTCTGTTTGGCTTCCTGTAGAATGTATATTAGTATAAAGTAAAAGGCAACACCACTGGCTTCGAACACATTGTACATAAAATAGTCTGTGCATCTTTTATTTAATACTACATTATCATATTTTAAAATGAAAACGGAAAGGTTTTCTGTGTCGGATATTAAAAAAAGCACACGTCCCTTATGAATCTTATATATTATTTATGAATGCATAACGTATGTAAACAAGTATGGGAAGACTTTGTCAAAAGAATTGGAATATTTTATTTTCCTTTTACATACATATTGTATTTTTCATTTAAACCAACTAAGTGAGATTGTAAGATTCTGTAATTCTTATGACCTCACTTACCTGATTAAATTGTAATTAAAGCCGCTTAAATAAAAGAAAACTTTTGAGGCGCAGCAGGTGCGCTATAATAGTGAATCTTCATAAGAATTGTACAGGTGTTCCATTTTGGTTGCAACTGCTGGGTATCTCGGTTATTGGTAAAGATAGAACCTTGCGGTTTTCGAGAGCCATAGCTACTTTTTTGTGAAACGAAAGATGAACCAAACAAAATTGTCATAGCCCTCTTAGTTTCCGAGCTACAGGGCGATATTACAAATATTTCATTTCCAGGTTCCACTTGTATTTCAGTTGTCTGACAACTTGTCAAAAAGTTAAAAATGAACTATTTTTTAATATACAAAAAAATCATAATTTTCATAACACTCATTCAAAATTTTGCAGTAGTCCATGCAAAAAATTTTCATCTTAAATTTTAACAATGTTCTTATAAATATGACCATGTAACCAAATTTTTGTGAGTGCCCTGGGTGTCCTATATGATTGTCATGTGTAAAATACCAAACCGGTGTGGAATCTCAGTCTCCTTGCGCCCTCCTTTGCTTATTGCTTCTTTTACTTTGTTTAGCTTTCGGTAGGTATTTCTAAGTACATCATGAATTGTGTATCATAGCTACTCTTTCCAGGTTCCTGAAGATGCACCAAAAGGGTGCGACATATAGAGGATGTTTTGGAAATCACCATAGATTTTTAAGGTCGATAGCATTTAATAAGAATTCAGAATTTGGAAACTAACCATGAACTATCTCTATTAGTCTGTGTTCCGTCGTTATTTTCGACACCTTTTTTGCGACACGCACCTGCCGACTATGGACACCAAAGCACAGTTGGTCACCCTGGGCACGTCAAGCAATTATGGTCAACCCGTAGATGTCACCCTGGAGATTTACGTTTTCAAACGACGTTTGATTGGCTAAAGAGGCCGCCTACCCCTTCTCGACCCCAAAGCGCAGTGATATTTCGGAATCAAGAACGCTGCAAGAGCCCCATTTCAGCGATGATCGTTCTATAGTGCAGTTCACACTCATCAGTTCGAGTCCTTCGTTGTCGCCTGGGCATTGGGCGCAGACAGGCCCGTAGCAGCCATGTGACTTGCTGAAAGGTGTTGGAAATCAACGTGGACCATATGGCGAGATCGTGCCTCGTTCCCATTTAAGTGCTACAAACTGCAAGTACCAGAGTATGAGGCTGCTCCTTATTTTCCATCTGCGCCACAAGTTATTTACTCTGTGAAGAAGGAAGATTCCCGAAACACATCGAGGTGCCCATCAACGACGTCCCCGGCAAGAAAAGGTATTTTGTTTGTATTACACCGCTTCTGTTTGTTATTGTCTGTGTAACTTTGCCCATTGTGCAATAAATTTATTTAATTAACCCGCGTTAATGTTTTTCTTTACCATGTAACCCCTGATGTACATTCAACTGTTCAATTACACGTAATCAATTAGAGCTATCGAAGAACGTAACGAAGTAACGTTTCAGTCTACTTACAGAGAATGGAGTTTTTAGAAGACATCACGGAGTCATATGGCCTAGCAGCAACGGCCTTAATCAAGGATTGGGCGAACAACAACAGCCAATCTTGACAGACTGACAAACAGTCCTACTCAACTGCAGGAAGATGAGAGTAACACCCAAACACATAGCAGATGGCCGGATACAGATGCAGATCGCCGCAGATTGGCACATGGAGACCAGGGGAGAATTGCACCGGATAAATCTAAGGTTAGGGACCAACATTTTATCTCTAGAAATTAAGATCACTGCAAAATCTCTCTTTAAACTCTCAATCAGTCTAATATCAGTCAAAATAACATGGCTAGGGCCAGGCAACTGCTACCCTCTCATGTTGTCGATGAATACGAATTCAGAGAAGCACCTAGGTACAATGTCATTTTCCATAAATTCACACGTGACAATATCCATAATATAAATTCTTTCTCGCAAGGTAAAACCCATTTAATAACCACCTAAGACTCCTGGCTGGTCAATCTATTCTCTGCTAAGCTTCCTGACAGAGATTCTAAAATCCTAAAACTGGAACCCAATTTAGCTATCCCCCTAGTAAGAGACAGCTCGACATAAGAAGGTTTTGTGGCTGATGTAGAATGTATCCAATAAAATAGAGCCGTCTGTTCAGAGCCTTGTACGTGCACACACTACTAGTATCATAACTCGGTTTTACATTAAAATTTAAATGCTCAGCAGATCTATAATTTTCTGTGCCAAAAAACCAAAACTTTGCTAAAAGAGCACCTTGAATTAATTGTCTCTACCTCTTATAAGAGTAACGTCACTGTGGTCGTCGACACGGACTCATACATTACCAAGTGCCCAGCACTTACACACGACGAAGAAATCTACAGAAGACTTTCACAAAACCCGATCTCACCAATGGAACGACTCAATAACCAATGGGTTAAGACATCCAAAGACAGAAAATACATTCCCAAGGTCCTGGCAAGAAAATTGACTAAATACGACTCCATGGCTCCAATATTTTATGGCCTGATCAAGCTACATAAGGAGGGTTGTCTGTTTAGCTTCTACGATCAACTCTTCAACATTTGACATTAGTAAATTCATAAAAAATATTTAAAAAATTTCATTTCAACGATACAAAGATTATGCTGTTTTTAACTCCGGGGTGTCTGCTGACAAGACCAATAATTTACAACTAGCCAGCGGATTTGTGATTGTGCCCTTTAATGTGGTGTCACTCTTTACCAACATCTCATTAGAATTCGCAGTTGATATTATAGACCAGAACTGGAAACTCATAGAAAATAATACGACTATCCCAAAAACAAAATTTATAGGCATACTTGAGCCCCTCTTTAACGTCAATTACTTTCTATTTAACGGCGTATCCTTCAAACAGACCTTCGGATACGCGATCGACAGCAACCTAAAGCCCAGTCTTGACCAACAAGGTGATATCTTCGCTACTGAAAACCTGTATCGCTTTCTACGTTCCAGCTTTCGTTTGTATACCAATATATGGACGACTTCATACTGGACACTCCAGAGAATGCTGTTGAGTCCGCCTTGCTGGTGTTTAACAATTTCGACGACCATATTAAGTTCACAGTCGGAAATGAAAAATAATAGAGCCTCCCCCTTCCTCGACACTGGAGATACTTCGACAACACCATCAAATTAGACTGGTATCGGAAACCATCGAGTTCAGGTAGATACATTAGCTATATGTCCTACCACGACCTCACCCTTTATTTAGGCAAGATGCTATGTAGAGATACAAAGCCAATATGATGAACGGCTACCAAGCCTTTAAGGAAGGTTATTCAACACTCCCAAACCAATCAAACGTGAATGTATAGAGAACAGGCCTGCCCCTGCGGACTCAGTTCTAAACCAGGTGGAAGAAGTCAACCCCTCATATGCCATACTACCGTACCTACAAGGAATGATCGAACGCCTGATGAGCGTCTTCAAGAGGTTTACAAACCTAAATGTAGCCACAAATACAATGTACTCACAAACAAGTCTATCTTTAAGAACAAATAAGACTCGATGTCCACAGCCAAGTGTAGAGACATGGTGTAGCGCATTGAATGTGATAACTGCCCGCTCAAGTACGTGGGCCAAGCATCACAGACTCTACCGAGGAGAATTTCTCTCCACAAAAGTAACTGCCAGAGCCACAGTGATAGGTGGCCGTTAGCCCAACACGTCAAGAATACGGGCCACAAAATGGATTGTGATAACACCAAAATATTACACACAGAATGAAGATTCGACAAAAGAACTTTGCTAGAGATGTATTACATTCAGAAACTTGAACAGTTTTTTCGAGATGTGATACTCATGACCTTGGAAATATTGATAGTTTCTTACTATATTTAGATAAAAAAACATAACCTAGTGATGAGTGTATGCATTGCGATTCTTTGCTATAATTGAGTGGTGTCACAACTCCTGATATAAATATGTTTTCCACCTTCTACACTCCCGATTTAATTAAGACTCGATATGAGATGCACCATGCCGAGAAAATAATATTTTTATAGAAATCTCGATCCTCTAAAAAATTCTCAGCTAAAGAAAGGAAAAATTCCAACCTTTGGGATTCATCCCCTTCTTCTAACGTGTGAAGAAATCTAACTTTATGTGACTTTACCTTCCTTGCTTCATAAATGCGTTGCAAATGTGATTTGCTAATGAGAGTCTCTTTGTACCGCTTTCTTAGTGACAGCTTGGGCTTTTCGCGTAATGAATCCTTTGCTACCTCAAACTTTACATCATCTCCATCACAGTTATTTTTTTTTGTATATTATATACAATACCGTTAGTGATAATTTTTAAGCAGTCTGGATACTGCAGATTGGACCACAACTGTGTTTGGAAAGTTCATATGGAAAAGTCTGATAACCTCTGGAATACATAATTCACCAATTCCCTCACATTGACTGATACCCTCTCACATACGTTGTCGTATAGTATTCATATTTTTTTTATATATAGCAGTTAAGTTCAGATCAGTTTTAGAGCACAATTATGACAATGATTACAAATAACTATTTTTGACAACTGTCAAAAGATTACATTCATATTTGTTCCATAGCATACCATTTGTTTTCAGAATTTAAAAATATCAAAGTAGGCTTAGGATTTTAAAATTTTGAATTCCTACTTAGCTTTTCTTTCCGACCATCTTTTCTTAATAACATTTTTTTGTATAGCCTAAAGAAAAGGTAATTTACTAGTGTAAAATTATATTTTGTAAATTTCCAAGCCATACTTGATTTTTGGAAATTAAAATTATGACACAAAATAATGTTCTATTTAAGCAGGCTTATCCTCAGAAAATGAAGTTTCAACACAAAATATTAGAGTTTTTTTTATATATTCATGCGTCGATCCGGGGACACAATATATATATATATATATATATATATATATATATATATATATATATATATATATATATATATATATATATATATATATATATATATATATATACTTTAAAACAAAACATAATGTATATTAAGTAAAACATGCTGAAAGTCAGTCACAAATAACTTCTTATTGACCCCAGATGTATGATATAACATACATAGTTGTATCATACAGGAGATGCAAAGGCTGCTATATATTCTAAATCACATAAAGTTACTTACCTAAGGGGGTCTTTAATGTGAATATATCTATCCAAAGATATCGCACATAGGTTAAGAATACTGGCAGTTGAGCACATAACGTCAAAGGCCACCCAGGTGTCACAGAACTGCGCTCCAAAGATCCAGTAGCCAAGAAGATCGTTGACGCCAGCAAAGGTCATAACCAGAGAAGCAACGAAGAGGTCCGCAATGGCTAGTGATGCAAGAAAAAGGTTGCCTATCCGACGCAAGCCACGATCAGTGTAAATGGCAACACATACTAGGATATTTCCGGCCACCGAGAGAAATATCAGTAGCGACAGGAAGATACCTGAAAAAAAAAGAACATAATTACATTTTAATATGAACTCAATCAAAAATGTATCAGCAAACTGCTTGAAATAAACCAAAGCCCAGGTTTGTAAAGAAGCTTTCCTATAAATATTGTTTTATTTTTATTTTGCCAAAGTAATTAGTTAGCCTTTAGCGAAAAATCTCATAGAAAACATAATTTGGGAACGTTATAAAAGCAGAGAGACCATACTGTATGTATCTAATTTTTGTTCATATTGCTTATCACTGAACATTTTTGGTATTGAAAAATCGGTATCATTTTTCACGTAGAAAGTAACAGTGATAGTAGAAACCGTTTTTATAGTAAAGCCGCTTCACTAGTAAACCCGCTTCTATAGTAGTAAACCCGCTCCTATAGTTAACCTGCATCCTAATAATTACATGATAGTTAGGAAACATATAGTGCAGTGTCGAAAATTATAACTGTAAAAATTAACGCGAATAATAAAACTGCTGGACGCAGCAAGTGCGCTTTGGAAGTGAATTTTCATAAAAATGTTTTTAATAGCAAATATGTTTTTTTAATGCAAGCAGGCATCAATTTAGTTATAGTAGAAACAATGTAACATATTTCATCAAAATAACTTCTTTGAAAATGTACAAGTATTTTCCGAAAACAAACCTAAAATATTTCCGAGAAGACTCGTTTCCTAGCCGAGGAACTTTAGGTTAATAGCAAATTGAGTTATTGAGTTTTGAAGCCTTTAATGAAAATTCGCTACCAAAACGCACTTACGGCGATTATATTTTTTTTACAAACATGCATCATATTTTGTTGAAAAATGCAATAAGGAAAATTAAAAAAAAATTCTAGGTATCACCAACGACTAATGGGCCAGTCTGTGATTGTCAAAATAATTTATAAGATCAACTCAAGACACCTTATAAGTAATGTATACAATTTTTTCTCGTATCTTGCACAATAACAATTATATTGAGCTTTATCGTAGAAAAGCGTCACCCTGTATATATGTAAACAGAAAGTAAACCTGGATATGGATATAGGGGGCCTAGCTTGCGCTCATTTGAAGAAATCTTTTTAGAATTCAAAAGTCGCGGTCTCCTCATAAACAATTTTTTGCTACGAAAATTAGCTAAAAATTATAGACCGTTAAACCATAAACTTAACTAAAACTACTGCCAAAGCATCGGAGGAAGCGTCTATTTGAAATCAATTTTCTGGAGATATTTTGCTAAAATAAAGGGCAATGATGGTTGAAGCTGAAACTTAAGGGTTTGCAGAACAGTCGTTACATAATTCGTATTTCTTTCAAAAGATTTGGACATTAAAACTCTCTTGGGAAGAATGTCCCCTTGCGTATATAGTAGATCTGTGAAACTTTCATTCAGGAATTACCGCTTATTTGTATTTCGCGACAACAAAAATTTTTTGTCTGTCGCTCGGTCGGCCAATCTGCCGGCTTCTGCGTCTGTCTAGAACTGTCAAATCTGATGAAAACTCCCATGGAGTTTACGAAATTCCTTGTTTCGACTGTTCCCGAACTTATGTAGGACAAACAAATAGACGCATCCACAATGAAATATATAAACACCCCCTCGCAGTTAGAAAATCCGACCCCCCATCGGCATCATACTCATACAGGACACGAAATAGACTTTGATAATGCCAAAACAATAGCACCGGTTTACAACTTCAAAACGAGAATTATCCACGAAGCAATCGAGATTTAAAAACATTCTGATTGTTTAAATAAGAGAGATGATGGTCTTCGCCTTCTGACTAGTTGGAAACCTATTATATCTTCATTACAAACACACAAAAAGAAAATAAATTTCACAGACAATTTTATTTCCCCATTATCTGTCTCAACAAATGCCAGTGACCCTTTTAATCCTCCTCATCCTCTAAGTACCGTGACCAAAGCCTTCCACTTAATTGATCGTGACCCTACTACTTTCACTGATAACGAAGCAGGTAAACGAAACGACATATATAAGACAAGACTTGCAACGAACTGTCAGATCTCTCTGAGGCCTAGGGTTGAACACCCTGAGACCTCACAGACGATCTCGGACGAGATTTGTGGAGTAGGCAGATTGAGGCCCCGTAATCGAGCTACAACAACCCAGCCCACCTTGGTCCACCGCTCTGAGGAGTAGGCAGATTGAGGCCTTAGAGTGTCCTTACATATTTCCTTTACCTCTTGGAAATAGCTCCAAAACAGGAGCCGAAACGTCGAGGTTTCATAAATTCTGGAATGATTCAACCCGAGAACCAAGTATGTCTCACATTAAAGACATCTTTCTGAACATATATATATATATATATATATATATATATATATATATATATATATATATATATATATATATATATATATATATATATATATATATATCCGACGGATAACTCAAAAAGTCATTAACCTATTTTGATGAAACTCGCCAAATGCCTTTATTTTATTAATAGCTTGGATGAATTCGTTATCCAGGAAAATCGGGTTTTCCGGGAAAATTTTGAGTTTTCTTTCGAAGCAATTTTTTTCCTCCGAAAATTACAAGGCTATTTCGATGAAGTTTGGCAAAGACCCAACTATGTACCAGAATTCAGCTTTTTAGGTTTACAGAAAATTGAGCTATTCAAATTTGAAACATTTACTTTTAATATCACAGCTTTTTATTGACAATGATAAAAATTGGTTTATATATGAGGTCTACTATGCCTGAGTCGTTATCTGGAAACGGAACATTTGATATCATTGCGCAGGTCAGGTACACGCTGTAACTGACCTTTATCGTATATTATTAGATTGTTTATCTGCTTTCAGTTTCAGTTTACACATTATTTGTGTTATTTGGGAATTTTAATATACAAGTGCAAATTATTCCTTTACGATTTTATTAATGTTAGTGGGTGGACTAAACAGTGTTTGTGATGTTTTGTCAACATATACAAAGGATCGAAATTTCACAAAAAGGGCTGATATGCAACAGGTCAGTTATTTTCTTTCTCTGATGCTTTGGCGGTAGCTTTAGTTAAGTTTATGGTTTAACGATCCATCATTTTTAGCTAATTTTCATATAAAAAAATCGTCATTGAGGAGACCGCGACTCTAGAATTTAAAAAAGATGCCTTCAAATAAGCGCAAACTAGGCCCCCTATAATACATATCCTGGTTTACGTTCAGTTTGACTGCATTAGGAAAACGATTATATAAACTACTAATCATATTTATAATTTTCTAGTACGTTGGCGAAATATTGCTCGATACTTACCTGACATCCTGTATAAGGTCAATTGCTGTATAAGTGGATTAACTGCCTGTTGGCTATTGATTTGTAATTAAGTTGTGTTAAGTTTGTATTCAATTCATAGTTGATCTAGTTTCATTTTATACAGCAAATTATCATATTGTTTTTGGTGAATTTATAAACTTATGCTCAAATTCTAAATAAGTTGGTAATTGTTAAATACACATTTAAGGATGAACAATGATTTTAGGGTGTTCATTTAATTTTTCGCAGAAGCCGGTTTAAAATATTGTTGTCCTGCATTCTATTATGCTCAATTTCTTTTGGAAAAACTACATATTTATTGGAAATCAGCATGATATATAGGCTACTATTCTATGCAAACCTATTTTCTATAACTATTTACGTATTAATACTCAAATAACTAGTTACTTCTACATACAGTGTATTCTAATTATTACAGTCGTGTATCAGAACATTCGAATAGCACGTCATGATTTCATATTGTCGGGAAGTGGCAAATCACAAGGTAATTTCAACAGGTGAAGGAGCACAGAATCCAATATCCGGCGAAGCTGTTTCAACTCTAGGTGAATAGAAGAGACAGACGTCAAATGGTTCATTTTCAATATGCCTAAACTATGTATTTATCCTTTGATAGTCAACCACTGAAAGCGCTTATATCCAAACATAAGAGACATTTTAGTGGTATATTTGTGAATCAACTGCCACATTCAAAGTCTAAATAGATCAATAGTTTCAACGACTTCATCTGCTAACGATATGGGTCGTCTATGTTAGAACATAATGGATATTATTAGACTCAATACTATTGAGAATGGTTAAATTACGAGGTTATAGTGATATAAGCAAATTTTAATTTAGTTGCTATGCTAACTATGCTTTTAGCGAATTTTTCGTAAAACGAAAAATTCACTAACGGGGAGATCTGTGTTATATATATATATATATATATATATATATATATATATATATATATATATATATATATATATATATATATATATATATATATATATATATATATATATATATATCGTATAGATATGTATCGATAACCCAAAAAATAATGGACCGATTTTAATGAAATTTAGTACGTACCTTCCTTTTGTAAGTGGCTTGGATAAGTTCGTTATCCAGGAATATCAGACTAGTTTTTCCGGGAAAATTTTGGATTTTCCTTCGGAAAATTTTCGTATCTCCGAAAATAATAGAGCTATGACAACCAAATTTACCAGATACGTTTCTACTATCCAACTCACCCTACGTGCCAAAATTCCGATTTCTTAAGTTGAAACCAAAAAAAGTTATACGCATTTTAAGAGAAAAAAAAAATTGGGTGCCACTGGTGATCAGAGGAAAGCACAAGAACAAAATATCTTGTGTGATTAACAAAACCAATTGAATATTACATCCAACCGTTAAGTTTTCTTGACTCAAAAACGTCAAGAAGTAGCAGAAAAAATATTTTGAAAATTGAATAATTTTTCTTCTTCAAACGTCAAAGTCGCAATTTGAAACGTAAAAAATTTGCAATTTTCAGACAACGAATTTGGAACTAATACGGATTTTTTGGACAATATCTTTTACAAAGCCTCAAGATTCAGCCTCAGCCATCATTGTGCTTCATTTTACTAAAATGTTTTCATAAAATCCCATCAAATAGACCCTCTCTCTGATGCTTCGGCAGTATCAGCTATAGAGTTTATGGTTTAATAGTCTATATTTTGGCAAATTTTCGTAGAAAAAAATCGTTATTGAGAAGACAGCGACTTATGAATTTTAAAAAGATTTCTTCAAATGAGCACGAACTAGAACCCCAAAAACCCATATACGGGGTCAGTTTAAGTTTTTGTCTGTTAACAGGGTAACGATTTTCTACGGCAAAGCTCAATATATCCGTTATTATACAATATATGATAAAAAAGTATATACGTTAATTATAGGGTATCTCGAGCTGCATCACAGGGTGACCCATAAGTCGTTGGTGATACACAATTTCTTTTTTTAACAGAACACCGCCTTATTCTATTGCATTTTTGTGTTTTACAGCGAATTATAATGCATGTTTGTAAGAAAAAAAAATTGATATCGTTCATCGGTTTCGAGTTATTTCAATTGTTTTTGGCACATATTTCAAACACATATCACAAATTGTGAAACGGCGTTTTTATCAATAGATAGCGGAGCCCCATGGAAATGACGCATTCTGAGAGCTTTTTGTTTGTATTACTCGTCGAAAAAATCGAGCTGCCGTTTACGGGCGCGCTGAAATAGTGTCTGAATTTCAAACGTTTTCCTAGTAATGTTTTTAGTGTTTCTGTGGAACTTATTTTTGGAAGATTTTTGTGATATGTTAGTAATTAATAATAAATGTTTAGTAAGTTATTGTAATTTTTTTGTGTGCAAAATTTCATTTCTTTTTTCAATTTTGGTCCTAAATCTGTTTGTGAATAATTATATCCTGGGAGGTGTGTAAACAGCTTAAAGAGGTTCGCTGGCCAGGAAAATCGGACCCGTTTTTTTGAAACTTTTAAAGTTTATTTTCGGAAAATGTTTGTACTTTCTGAAACAACAAAGCTAGTTTAATGAAGTACGGTAGATTGTTACTATTATATATACTGCCAACCAAATGCTCTTCTTTAAAAAAACATATTTGACATTAAAAGCATTTTTACGAAAATTCGCTACCATGACGTCTATGCTGCGTCCAGACTTTTTTAATAAATAAGCTGTAAGAGTTTCACACCAGAAAATTCAGAGTGGCGAAACTATTAGTTTTTAAAACGACATGTCTGAGAAAAAGCTAGATTAACATAAAAAGAGCTTCAGTCAAAGTTACAAAGTGTACATTTTTGGAATGGCCATGGTGAAAATCTTAGGTGATCAATGTTCTTTGTATGATCCTTTTATTATTGTAGACGCTGATCTGTATTGGAATAATGGGAGCTATGTCATCATGCCCTACAGCTTCAATAGATGCAATGCTGAATCTTAAGCCACTGCAGATATGACTGGAGAGGGAGGCAGCACTAAGTGTCCCAAGATTATCTCAAGCAGATAAATGTAAACCAGGAGACTTGGTTGACCACTTGTATAGTATACAGGTGAGTCTAAAAAAATTGAGGGAGCAGGATTGGGATAAGGGGATCTAATTTTAGACTCGCCTAGTCCCTAGGAAAAACCTCCGTCATCTTTTAAGCAGAAAGGCGTGCTATAAATATCTGTGTACATAAGTGCTTACAAAGAAGACTTAGAAATAGAGAGATTTACATACTCTCGGACAGTCAGGTAGTAAGGTCTCTGAAATTTTTGAAAACAGAGTGAAAACTGGCCTGGGACTGCAAAAAATCATTGAAGCAACTGGCTAGGAACATAATGTAACTTTGGTGTGTGTGCCAAAACATCAAGAAAATGACGAAGCACATAGCCTTGCAAAAAGGGCAGCAACTAAACCATTCTATGATCCAGAGCGCTATTGTGGACTAATAAATAGCCATCCAAGAAATTAACTTGATACTTGGGAGAGGAATCAAATACTGTCATACTGGAGGAATACGCCAGGCTCAAAGCAGGCAAAACGGTTCAACATCATATCAACAAAGAATAATGAACTGTTTCTTGAATTAAACAGGAACGACTTGGTAATAATCATAAGATTTTTCAAAGGGGACTCGCCAGTAAGGTATTACCTTATGAATATGGGTAAGGTGGACAGTAAAAACTACAGATACTGCACTGAAGCAGCAAAAGCAAGAGAACATTTGCTATGCCAATGCATGGCTCAGTTCTCTAAAAGGCTAAAATAACTTGGAGGTGTGATTTGAACACCACAGGAAATAGGTAATATGGTCCCCAAAAAGATAGTAGACTATATAAAAAGTCTGAACATTTTGGGCGACTATTAGAAAAAGAGTCATGAACAAAAAACCCATCGGTGTCACAGCGCTGAAAGTCCTAAGGCCTATATGACTCATTAAACAATCTACAATCTACAATGCTCCTATTAAAAATTGGGTTGTGGAATCTACAAGAGGACGATCAAGTGTCAAAAATTAGCACTACTCTAAAAGACCAGATTCTGTGATCACTTAAGAAAACATTGACTCTGTTCATGAAATAATTATAGTATATTAACGAACCCTAAGTGACATATAATACACAAAGCACGTGCCGCCACCTCGTTGCGGAACCAAGTAGTATGTTGTCACCGCACCTCCAAAGAACACAAAGTGTTAAAAAATAGAGACTGTATACAACCAGCTAACAATTTAGTAGATTGTCAGCCCTGGTCCATTCTCCAATATACGGACAAAGTATGTAAGGCTAAATGCATTCTCACCACAATTAGAACCGTAGACCGGTTTCGCTCTAATTAGAGCTCGTCGGTACGGCATACTAATTGCAGCGAAAACACACTTATGAAATAATAAGGCTATGATAGACAGGTAACGCTAGGGTTGTAAGGCTGGCTACTACCATAGCCGTATTATTTTATAAGTGTATTTTCGCTGCAATTAGTATGCCGTACTGACGAGCTCTATTCTAATTGTGATGACAATGAATATAAAAACACAATTTGAGGTTTTTCTCAAAACGTCAAAGTCGCGATTTGAAACGTCAAAATTGGCAACATTTAGGCAAAGAACCTGAAACCAATACAAGGTAGGTAAAGAAAATGTTGCAAGAAGAGTTTTACAAACCCTTCAGTTTCAGATTCAACTGTCATTGTCCTTCATTTTACTAAAATATTGACAGAAAATTCATTTCAAATAGACCCTTTCTCTGATGCGTTGGCGGTAGTTTTGGTTAAGTTTATTGTTCAACGGTCTATAATTCGTTCAAGAGGAGACCGTGACTTTTGAATTTTAAAAAGATTTCTTCAAATGAGTACAAACTCGGCCCCCTAGAACCCATATTCGGGTTTAGTTTCAATTTTTAGCTGCTTACATATGTAGAGGGTGACGTATTTCTAGGGTAAAGCTAAATATAATTGTTACTACATAAGACACGAGAAAAAATTGTATACGTTAATTATAGGGTGTCTTCAGTTGCATCTTATAAAATTATTTGGACAATCACAGGCTGGCCCATAAGTCGTTGGTGATACCTACAAATTTTTTTTCGAACATCACTTATATTATTGCATTTGTGCACTTTTTATCGAAATATGATGCATGTTTGTAATAAAAAAATCTAGACGCAGTAAGTGCGTTTTGGTAGCGAATTTTCATTAAATGGTTTAAATTTCAATAACTCAATTTGCTATTAACCTAAGGTTCGTTGGCTATGAAACCAGTTTTCTCGGAAATATTTTAAGCTTATTTTTGGAAAATTGTTGTGCATTTTCAAAGAATAAGTTATTTTGATAAAATAAGGTACATTGTTTTTGCTATATAAGTTATACCGGTGACTAGATTGATGCCTGCTTGCATTAAAGAGACATATTTGCTATTTAAAACATTTTAATAAAAAGTCACTTCCATAGCGTACTTGTTGCGTCCAGCGTTTTAAATGCATATTTAACTTTTGCTGTAGCTTTTAGCTGGTTGTACGGTTTTACGTTAGAGTGTAGCTTTGACGTGTGATATTGATCGTTTTGATATTGTTCTGCATTTAGAACAATTGCCTACCAGAAAACAACGTTTTCTGACCGACCTTTGTATTGAGATTCTAGATTTACCCCGAGGATGGCTACTTAGATAGCCGAAACGCGTAGGGAACTGATAAATTTTATTGTCTGGAAAAGAAGCCTTTTCATTGAGTGTTTAATTATGTTTATCCCAGACTGTTTGAGGTTTAGAAGTGAAAACATAAACTCTATTTATAACAACAATTAAAAGGTAAAGGATTTTATTTAAGAAACTAAAGTATTGTTTTCTTTAAATATAATGTTCGAAATGGAGTCCACCCCCTTTTTGACAATAAGCTAATCCGCTGACACATTCCTCTTGAACATTGCAACGTCAGGGCTAATTCGACTCATTTTATACCTAATTTTTAGTGAATTTTCATAGAAACAATTCACTATTCGGGAGATTCCGACTTTTGAATGGTGAAAAAATTTTAGCAAATGAGCACGAACTAGGACCCCTAGAATCCATATCCGGGTCAGTTAAAATTTTTATATGTTTATATATATATATATATATATATATATATATATATATATATATATATATATATATATATATATATATATATATATATATATACAGGGCCTTCATTAATTTCCGAACACCACGTGACCGCTTAAGTTAGGCAACCTGGCATACACGGTTGTACAACCTGAATTAACGAAATCCCTATAAGATGCCAGTGTTGTCTCATATTTCCTTTGGGGTTTTATAAAAAATATAAAAATCATAATAAGGTGAAACAGTTAATGTCTTAAATGTATTTATTATTTGGTATTTTTAACAGCAAGTCTGTTCATGTATGGTTTACTGTTATTTATTGTTAAAAAGATAAATTAAAAACAATAAAATATTACTTTTATTTTGTATAGATATCAAAATTTTGTAATGTACGTAAACAAATTGAGGTCCGATTGTTTAAACTTCTACTTTACGGTTTTATGAATGTATTGTGTAACATTGAACAAATATGTACCTGTTTGGGCAGATTATCGACAAACATATTTGGTAGGGCTTCGTTCCATGCGATGTTGAATATCGTCAACAACATAACCTTAACATACCTACACTTTTAACTTACGTAAAAACGGAATGAAAATGCTAAGTTTTGATAAAAACTGTTTATTTTTATTGTGCAACAGATAGAAAATTATTTGAAGAAGGTAGACCTGGTCGAACTTTGAAAATGCACAATATACATACAAAATAACCGTCAAAAGGAATTAAGCGCCAATGGACTGAACTGTCAATTGTCAATGGATTTAGTAACTTTAGGGTCCCTAGTCTAGTAGTTTTTTTGGTTACTTTTTGGACTGCCAACTCATAAAACCATACTCCACTAAGAGAGAGAGAGAGAGAGAGAGAGAGAGAGAGAGAGAGAGAGAGAGAGAGAGAGAGAGAGAGAGAGAGAGAGAATCCGGTCACCTGGTTTTCGGGAGTTAATGAAGGCTCCGTATATATATATATATATATATATATATATATATATATATATATATATATATATATATATATATTTATGTATCACACCGATAACTCAAAAAATAATAGGCCGACCTTAAACAAATTTGGCGTGTGCTTTCCCTTTGTAAGTGGCTTGCACAAGTTCGTTAGCCAGAAAAATCGGACCAGGTTTTCCGAGAACATTTTTAGTTTTCTTTCGAAGAAAAAATTTTTTTATCTCAAAAAATAAAAAGCTATAATAACCAAATTTGGTAGGTAGGTTTATGATATAAAAGATAAACTACTCACCAAAATTCAGATTTCTACGTTACAAGAAAAAAAGTTATAAAAATATAAGGTGCCAGATCATTTCTACGAAAATTCACTACCATAACGCACTTGCTGCGTCACCAGTTTTTGAAATCTTCTAGCTTATTTGGTTCGTTAACATAGGTTTTTGTTTTTAAATGCCGCCATAAAAAATCTAGGGGTGTAAGATATGGGGACCTGGGAGGCCACTATAAGAGCAGAAATAATCCCATTCCTTAGAAAATTATGATGTCGCTGCCCAGTGAGTGTTTGCTTGAAGAGGAAAGACCTATGATTCCACTGTCGACTATTCCTGCTTACGCGTTAACTTTACGAGGGTGTTGTGTATGTGGTTTAGTCATCCATCTACTCTAACACTTGTAATTTTGCTTATTCACTGTTCCATTTAGCCAAAATGATGCTTCGTCCGAAAAAAGAATTTGGCGAATAATGTTTGGATTACGGTTACGTAAATCTTGCATTATTTCACGAAAATGCATTCGCTGGTCAGGGTCATCTTCATTAAGTTGGTGCGGTAGCTATATTGTGTAAGGATAGTAATTTTCTATTTTAATGCACGCAATACCAATCGCTGAGAAATTTCATAGTCTGTTGCAATTCATTTGGATGGCGGTTCTCACCCACACGTAAAAAAATAGTAAGTTTTACGCCTTAATCAATTCTCTTAGGACGCCCTGCACTTAGCATGCGTTTAATATTAGTGAATTTTCGTAGAAAAAATTCACTAATGGGGAGATCCCGACTTTTGAATTTTGAAAAAATTTTTGCAAATGAGCGCGAACTAGGACCCCTAGAACCCATATCCGGGGTCAGTTTCAATTTTTATATGTTTATATATATATATATATATTATATATATATATATATATATATATATATATATATATATATATATATATATATATATATATATATATATATATATATATATATATATATATATATATATATATATATATATATATATATATATATATATATATATATATATATATATATGTATCACACCGATAACTTAAAAAATAATGGGCCGATTTTGATAAAATTTGGCATGTACCTTTCTTTTGTTAATAGCTTGGATAAGTTCGTTAGTCAGGAAAATCGGACGAAGTTTTCCGGGAAAATTTTGAGTTTTCATTCGAAAAAAAGTCATATCTCAAAAAGTAATAAGCCGATTTTAATAAAATTTAGCACATACCTTCCTTTTGTAAATGGCTTTGACATGTTTGTTAGTCAGGAAAATCGGACGAGGTTTTCCGGGAAAATTTTGAGTTTTCATTCGAAAAAAATTCATATCTCAAAAAGTAATAAGCCGATTTTAGTAAAATTTGGCACATACCTTACTTATGTAAATGGCTTTGACATGTTTGTTAGTCAAGACAATCTGACGAGGTTTTCCGGGAAAATTTTGAGTTTTCATTTGAAAAAAATTCATATCTCAAAAAGTAATAAGCCGATTTTAATAAAATTTGGCACGTACCTTCCTTTTGTAAATGGCTTTGACAAGTTCGTTATTTAGAAAAATTGGACGAGGTTTTATGGAAAAATTTTGAGTTTTCATTTGAAAATTTTTTTTATCTTAAAAAATATAAAATCTATGATAACCAAATTTGGTAGGTAGGTTTACGATATAAAAAGTAAACTATACACCAAAATTTAGAATTCTATGTTACAAGAAAAAAAAGTTATTATAAAATATTTTGTGCCAGATCATTTCTATGAAAATTCACTACCATAACGCACTTGCTGCGTCCAGACTTTTTTTAGTTTCTCATAATTTCATCGTGATTTTACTTACAGTGGATTGGCTGATACGTCTATCTGGATATCTTGCATTAAACAAATTGCACACACAATTGCTTCTATACGCTGGATTTCACTTAAATGTGCCATAATTGTGTAGTACCTACTGATGGATCCAATTTTCAACATTTTATTTACAGGAAATAATCTTATCTTATTCGTTATCTTTTAATTGTTGTTTTCACTAGAGTTTTTCACGCATAAAAATATACATAAAAACATTTATACTTAGATAAAAGACCAGAATTACAGAATAAAACAAACAACACCAGCACAAAAACACACCCCCGTATACAATAACCTACAGGAGTGTCTGATGGGCACCTGTGTCAGAAGCCTAAGATAAACACACTATCCGAATCCGTAAAATTTTTACACAAACAGATCCCATACCTCATCCGACTCTCAATCTGAGCATAGTAAACATTAATCAAATTAGCATCATCCCGGACAGGACTTAGGGTTCTAAATAAGTGGTACATAGTACTCAATTTACTACAGAAAAATTCGCGATGCGACGTAAAATTTCAAACTTGATAAGATGTAGGCCTAAAATTTTAATTGTATTACCAGAACAATTAGTTGTCACGTTACAACGAAATAAAATTTGTAGGCTGTCACCTTTCCGCTAATATGTAAGAAATTAAATAATATTACTTTTACTTTCATTGCAATAAAGACTATTGGAATTAAAATAATCTGCAATACACTTCATTTCCTCAGAAGCAGTGACATTCAAATTACCCAGGCTATTCGTTCTCCCTGTAGGATACATAGCTGTCAGTATTTAACAATTCCGTTATCTTATTAGTATACAAGGTAAATAGGACCGGACCCACTACTGATCCCTGTGGGACCTCTATCTCCACACTAAGTATATATGAAATAACATCATTTACATATTGTTTGTTGGACTGTTCAATGTAAACAAATTGCTTCCTTCCTACAAAATATGATTTAACCCAATCCTCCACGAGTCCTCTTGCCTCATAATCATTCAGCTTACCTACGAGCAAAATATTATCCACAGTGGAGTGCCATACTAAGAGTACAGAATACAGTAGCAGGGAAGCCACCCCCGTGAAGAATGTCAATAATTCTCTAATAAAAAGATAATTTAAAAAAGTCATACTCTACCTTTGTGACGTCTTGTGCGATCAAGTGTGACTTATACGTTGGATTTATTAGTAGTATTGACTCATTATAGTAGACCAGGTTTACCTAATTTTGAATTAATACGATCAACGATGTCAGACTGTTTGCTTCATTCAAGCGTATGCCTGTTAAAATCTAGACGAGTAAATTCTCTCGACAGGACTATGGAATAACTTATGTTATTCATGTTGTGAAGGTCAGAAACCCTGATTGTTGGTTAAAGTTTAATTAACATTATATTTTGAATGCTAGTTATGTACCTTAGATAATCTTATAATTAGAATTTGTCAACAACCTAAAGCAATTGTATATTGGACTAAGAGAACATGTTTAGATGCATACATCAGTTGATGAACTCAATATTAAAGCGGTCTGGTATGAATTAAGGTCTGATACTAAAGTATAAATAATTAGACTAAATATACAGTAGGCGTCTAGACTATGGAATAAGTTAAGTAAAAGTGAACTAATTTTTTTTTGTTGAGAAAAATCTGCGAAAACGTCGATTTTATTTGATAAAAATACACATTTTTTTATGTTTCGATTTTCCACCATTATTTCATGAACAGGAGCCGTTTATTTTTGTTTGATTGATTTTGAGGGAAACTTTCATTGTCAAACCGACAGTATAAAATCTTTGCCATCCTACATTTAAAATTTTTAGAGTAAATTTTAATTGAATGGGAGAAACCACATATCAATTAAAAGGTAAAAATTTTGTTGGCAATCAGAAACGTTTTCATAATTAGTTTTTCTAAGTGCCTGATGTATTCTACAGGTCGTGTATGTCTACATCATTAAAAAGTGTCAGCTTAATATGGCTTTTTAACGTATTATCGGTACAAGTATTATTGTAGTTTAAGTATAATGACACATATAACTGTCACATGTAGGGGTAAAATTTTAATTATCCTCGGATGCAGGCAAAAGACTAGAACTCAGTAGAAAGTATGCGATTTGTTTAAGGCAAATTATCCAGACCGCGCTATTACACGGTACACAGTCAGAAATATTGAGCCTAAATTTAGAGAAACTGGTGGTGTTCCAATTTCCGCATCAAATTTTAACCCGTTATTATCAAGATCTTTGAGAAGGCATTTCTGCTAAGACTAAGGTCCTTTTTGGAGAGATACAATTTGCTGTCTCCATGCCAGTTTGGCTTTCGTGGGCAGCTGTCAACTCAGGATGCCATGCTTAGCACTTACCTGACAGTCTTGGATTACATAAATAGTGGGTCCAAGTCCGCCGGGCTGTTCTTCGACATTTTCAAAGCGTTTGATACGGTCAACCATTCCCTTTTGTTGCAAAAATTGGAGCATTATGGCATAAAAGAAAATGCATATTTATGGCTAAAAAGCTACCTGTCTGGGAGAAGTCAGGCTGTCAGGATACGACAGGCAGGCAAGAACTATATGTCTGGATTTTCAGCCGTGTCGAGCGGCGTGCCGCAGGGCCGCATATTGGGCCCTGTTTTGTTTACAATTTTCCTTAACGATATTGTTTATGATTTCCAGCAATACCACTTAACTTTGTACGCAGATGACACCACTGCTGCAATCTCAGGGGATAGTTTTGAAGAGCTTGGTGCTGCAGCTAATGTGTGTGTGTCTCAGGTGTCGGCCTGGTGTTCGCAAAATGGTCTGATTCTTAGCACGCGGAAGACTGAAATGCTTCTTGTTTCTCCGATGGGTGTGCATCTGAATCTGAGCCTATATGTGAGATCTGATAACGGTTCAATAAGACAGGGCACGTCTGTAAAGTTTTTGGGGATCCATCTGGATTCTAACTTATCATGGGACGTCCATGTTGACCATGTGGTGGCCTCTCTTGCATCTAGGAATTACGCGTTGCTGCAGCTGAGGGATTCGTTGAGTACTCAGGCGTTGTTGACTTGCTACTATGGTAGGGTCAACTGTCTCCTGGCATATAGTTTGCTGTGTTGGGTAGGCTGCTTGCATCTGGGAAGGGTTCTGTTGATGCAGAAGAGAATTGTCCGCACCATGTTTGGCCTGCCGTCTTCCGCATCTTGTAGACCATTATTTATACGGTATGGCATTTTAACAGTGACGTGCCTATATATGCTTGAAGCGCTTTGTTATGTCAGAAAAAATATTGAAATTTTTAGTACCTGCGGTAATATTACAGCGTATGAAACAAGACAGGCTAAAGATTTGTATGTTCCCCCTTATATGATCGAACAGATTAATCGGGCCCCTCGCAACACTGCAATACACTTATATAAGGATTTACCTGACAGCTTCAAAAATTTGAGCAGCCTCGGGCAATTTAAGTGTGCTTTAAAATCATTTTTTAGAGAGCATTCTTTTATTCTGCGGACGAATATTTTAATTTTAAATTCTGGCATTGATAAGCTGTTTCTTGTATTTTGACTATTTCCGATATCTTGTACACATCTATGGAGCAGTTCAAATAAATAAATAAATAAATAAATCTATTATTGTGGTACCTTGATTTTTGCGTAGATTAGAATAATGCGCTTATCTCTTCAATTCAGTTTTCCTTTCTTCAGTATATGTAACAATATTTTACAGTCCATATTATCGAATGCTCTTTACATGTTTATACAGATAGTCAACCTATTCCTTGTTTCGTGAATCTTCCTTTCTGTTTTGAGTGCTAACACTGCTCTTCGAGTTCCTCTGCTGGGTCTAAATTTGGCCTGATGGTCAGCCAGGCTACTTCCAATTTCGTTCTATTTATATCTTCACTACAGGTCTCCACCATATGACCCTTTTCTATCTCTATTATAAGCCTGAGTTTTTCTTATGTAATCCGCAGTTTCTTTGGTTCCGATTCCTTTTCTTCTGGTACTTTTTCTAAAATTTCCTTCAAACAGATTCATATGTTTTTACGCAAATATTCTACCGTAAGATCAGACAGGAATGGAGTGATGGTGGCTCTAGCGACTGGTTTGATTCAACGTGAGTGGTAGTATTTGCTAAAGAAGTACTTGTTTTCGCTAGTCTTCCTCCCACGGCTTCCTTCTTGATGTAGTTTGTGTACGTGAAAGCTGCTGTGTAATCCTGGAACCGTCACAAAACGAGATGTGGGAAGACAAATAACAGACCGTATAGGACGCAGTGTGTCAATACCGTTATAGTGCTGGTCCACGTGGTCTGAATTAATTTCAGTTCGGCAAGATCGTCATTTGAGGACTGCAGCTTTACAGGACGGAGTTTACACAACACGGTTGATCGGAAATGCTTGGTTGGGAGCTTTACAGAAAAGAGTTTTTATGGCCACGATATATCACAGAATACGCGCTTTTGGACTTCGTTCGCATAGACCATTTTTATGTCTCCCACTGACACTTCGACATCGTGCTGCTCGGATTGAGTGGTATAATGGCAGATTAATTTGAGACGGTGAATGGGATTGTGTTGTGTTTTCTGACGAGTCCGGATTATATCTTTGTGTCCACGATGGTTACAGAAGAGTAAGACGATTACGTGGAGAACGAATTTTTTAAAAATATGCTCTGGAACGGCATACGGCACATACACGGGACGTGACGGCTTAATTCAATCCCCTTTCCAACACGGCGATATAGCAAGAAAATAACTTGACCCTGCTTTCATGACCTTCTCGCTTCCAGACTTGTCACCTATCGAACGTGTTGGATATGTTGTGCAGTCGACTGGGTAATTTACCCCAACTACCAAATAACCTAGTTGACCTTCGTCACCGAATTCAAGAAATCTGGGATGATATTCCTCAGGATATCATAATTCATTTAATTTCAAGCATTCCTCGAAGAGTTATCGAATGCATAAGAACCCGCTGGAGAATCTCTAATTATCAAATAATTTTGTTATTTTTAAATATTTTGGTTTGAAACTGTAATAGTTGTTTGTTTGATTGTGCGTAAATTTGATTAAACTTGATCAACTCTTACTGGGTGTACGGATTTTTGTAAAAGTCAGTATCTTTATATATATATATATATATATATATATATATATATATATATATATATATATATATATATATATTGCTATAGATAGCAAATATGTCAGAAATTTAGAAACAACATTGTGGAGTAAGACGGACCATGTCCATAAAATTAACACGTCCTAATATTTAAATGCCCTGTATAATTGAGAGTGTAAAATATTTTAGGTTTAAATAAGGAATAGCAAGACAGAATTTCTTTTTTTACATGTAGTACATTTTAAGTTCACTAAGCAAAAGTCGTTGGAATACAATAGAACACGGAACAATAGCCTTGTTTTTATTTATAGAGTTTTAGTAGAATATAACGATTTTATTTTATCCTTAGGCAAAAAGTAAATGTATAGTTAAAAATAAGTTTTCTTGTCAATACCAATTATAAGAAAAGACGCAGTGTCAGTTGATAAGGATAGTTTTTTTTGTGCGGTGGTTTCAAAAGAGTGCAACGAACAAAAAGTTGGACAATGGGCAAACGCAAGGCCTATGAACTTTGTTTTACCCGAGGTACAGCGAGAAAAGATTTTCTTGTAACACAGGTGTAGTTTATTTAAGGAGACGACGGCAGGTTGGAGAGAGGGATTCGTAATTGAACTGCGGAAAGTGAAGCTTGAAATTCGTTGACGTGCGACGAGACTGTAAATATGGAAGTTGAGAATTAAACGTGAAAGGCAAGTGCCTCATAATAAAATCATATTCAAGTTTTGTGTAAAGAAAATAAAAATGAATACCTGGTACACGGTTTGTTAAGACCGTTTTAAATAAAATGAAAATTAATTAGTAATCACAGGCAAGCTACAAAAGCCAAACAGTAGATCAAATGGAAAGCAATAAGTACACATCAAATGGAAGAAGCAATTAAGACATCATTCAGTAAGTCGTTTTATGAACTTTATCCTAATAAATATGCAGACTCTTTTTCTATAGTGTGAATAGTTTTACAGAATATTTTTGTTCCATTGATGATTTTAATGTATATTTAGCTCACTAAGCGGGATATTAGATAAAGGCCGAATCACTAGATCATAGTTAGGTAATTCATTGTTTTAAATAAATTTGATTTGTATTGATTTATCGACAATCAGCGATGACAAATTTGATATAACTTTTTTTAATGGAAATTTGTGAATTTAATCTATCAGAAATCAAACATACTAGATTTCACTTACATAATATGTTTAATTTTGACCTCAAATCAAACAAATACTATTTATATGATAAAGTAAGGCTATTTTTCACCGTTAATGAAAAGTAAAATCAAAAGAACCCAATCATATATAATTTTTTCTGAAACTTCCATACACTTGGGAATACTATAATTTATAAAAACCATATATTAAACAAAAATGCTAGCCCAAACACAAAACCCTACCCATGAGATGAGAGAAAAATTTAAAATCACAGCAGTAAGTAAACAATCTTTGGCATAATTTCAGGATCATTTATTGAATATTAGAGGTTTAAAAAAAAAAATAAAGACGCAAATTGAATTCTCGTGCTCTACAATTAAAAGTGCAATAAGGAAAACACTAAATACCATAGCAATATATATATATATATATATATATATATATATATATATATATATATATATATATATATATATATATATATATATATATATATATATATATACACAGGGTGGTTAAATTGGGTCAAAGTGTTACGTTTCTATGGTGATTAATCATCTGAATGAAAATTTGAGGTGTAATTTCTGGTTTTTTCATTATTCGAAAAAACAGAAATTTTCGTTTTTTAGTTGTTTTGTTTTCAAGCTAGTACCGAAAGAACTAGACGTTTTTAATTATGGCATTGTTAGGACACTTTTTTATGGGCAATATAAATCTTTCGTCATATTTTCCAAGGCGTTCTTGATGCAGCAGTTACAATACTTAACTTTGATTTTTCTTATGGGTGCCATATTGGATTTTTGCATTTTTAAAAAGTCAATTTTTCTTATTGCAGTGATACCTTACTATCAAGATCTGAAAAAAAAAACCTTTCTGCGAAGGGGCTTTGGTTTCTGCTCGCTTAGTTTGGGCAGAAACTCTCCACGCTCGTCTGAAAAGGGCGCGTTCACCTCTAGGTGCATACTATTATCTGAATCTGACCCCATTAAAGAATTATTCCTTTTTAATTATTAACAGTAGTGAAGTAGTTTTAAACTTTCCTTCATTCACACTTTATCGGAGAAGAAACATTTATGGGCCTGTTTAAAGGCCAAAGGGCCAACATAACACAAACGAAATTTATAAAACTTCAAAAATATTTAGTATTAACGTCAAATAAACATTAGAACAGTAACAAATAGATTACGATCTAGTCTACTAAAATAAAAATAGTGTGCTTGCCGCCTTTCCGAATATATATTTAAATAGTTTTCAGTAGTAACTCTAGCGTTTATATTATTTTGGTAATAGATTATTATCACTTTTCTTTTTCTTCATTTGTAAAACTCATGGTTTCCGAATAAATGTCACAGACAATTTACCTAAATACTATAAACAGCAAAGTTTGGCTAACACACGGCATTAGGGAAATGTCCTGTGGCTGACCTCTCAATATTTAGATTGACATATCATTGTAATCCTTGAAATACAAAAATCCAATATCGCGCCCATAAGAAAAATCAAAGTTAAGTATTGTAACTCTTGCATCAAGAACGCTTTGTAACATGTGATCACAGATAAAAAGCTAGTTCCTATTTAAAAAAGTCTAGTTCTTTCGGCATTCACTTGAAAATAACAAACCAAAAAAATAATGGAGGATTTTTTTTTTGAATAATTAAAAAACTAAAAATAATACCTCAAATTTTGTTTCAGATAATTGGTTACCATAGAAACGTTCAACTTTATCTCAATTTAACAATCTTCGTATCTCTTACGGTTTACAAAATCCCAATGCTGAGGCTCGAGTTTGAACAACCCTTACATACATACATACATACATACATACATACACACACACAGATATATATATATATATATATATATATATATATATATATATATATATATATATATATATATATATATATATATATATATATATATATATATATATATATAATTACAGTTTCAAATCAAAATATTTAAAAATAACAAAGTTATTTGATAATTAGCGATTCCGCAGCGGGTTTCTATGCATTCAATAACTCTTCGAAGAATACTTGAAATTAAATGACTTATGGTATCCTGAGGAATGTCATCCCAGACTTCTTGAATTCGGTGACGAAGGTCAACTAGGTTATTTGGTAGTTGGGGTAAATTACCCAGTCGACTGCACATCATATCCCACACATGTTTGATGGGAGACAGGTCTGGAAGCGAGAAGGCCATGAAGCAGGATCAAGTTATTGTCTTGCTATATCGCCGTATTGGAAAGGGGATTGAATTAAGCCATCACGCCCCGTGTAAGGGCCGTATGTCGTTCCAAAGCAAATTAAACATTTTTGCGTTATCCACGTAATCGTCTTACTCTTCTGTAACCATCGTGGACACAAATATATAATCCGGACTCGTCAGAGAACACAACACAATCCCATTCACCATCCCAAATTAATCTGCCTTTACACCACTCAAGCCGAGCAGTACGATGTCGAAGTGTCGGTGGGAGACATAAAAATGGTCTATACGAAGTCCAAAAGCGCGTATTCTGCGATATATCGTGGCCATGAGAACTCTTTGTTGTAAAGCTCCCAACCAAGCATTTCCGATCAACCGTGTTGTATAAACTCCGTCCTGTAAAGCTGCAATTCTCAAATGACGATCTTGGCGAACTGAAATTAATTTAGACCACGTGGACCAGTACTATAACGGTATTGACACACTATACGGTATGTTATTTGTCTTCCCACATCTCGTTTTCTGACGGTTCCAGGCTTACACAGCAGCTTTCACGTACACAAACTAGATCAAGAAAGAAGCCGTGGGAGGAAGACTAGTGAAAACAAGTACTTCTTAAGCAAATACTACCACTCACGTTGAATCAAACCACTTGCTAGAGCCACCATCAATCCATTCCTGCCTGGCCTTACGGTAGAATATTTGCGTAAAAACATATGACTCTGAAGGAAAAAAGTACCGAAAGAAAAGGAATCAGAACCAAATAAACTGTGGATTACATCAGAAAAACTAAAGCTTAGAATAGAGATAGAAAAGATTCAGAAAGGTTCAACTTTGTCTCAATTTAACAATCTTCGTATCTCTTACGATTTACAAGATCCAAATGGTGAGGCTCGAGTTTGAACAACCCTTACATACATACATACACACACACACACACACACACACACACATATATATATATATATATATATATATATATATATATATATATATATATATATATATATATATATATATATATATATATATATATATATATATGTATATGTATATATATATATATATATATATATATATATATATATATATATGTATATGTATATATATATATATATATATATATATATATATATATATATATATACGGGGTGTTACAGTTAGGTGGGGTCTTAATGTATAGCTAGTAGTCATAAACGGGCACGTACTATTTAACATTTTTCATAATAATTTGACTGCACCTCGATATCTTGAAATATTACCAAATTACGTCGATCAAACTTTAGAAAATGTGCGTTTTCAAGATGCAGCGAACATGTGGTTCCAGCAAGATGGAGCACCTACACATAATGCAAGAATTATAACTGACTATTTGAATCAGCAACATGGAAATAACTTGACCGAACATCGAGGTCCCGCTGCCTGGCCTGCACGCTCGCCGGACCTTACGTCTCTTGATTTTGGCATTTGAGGATACTTAAAGGATAAAGTTTATTGTACTTCTCATAATACCGTAGAGGAAATTGAGGCAGCCGTTCTTCAAGCCATAGAAGAAATGTCTGGATAAATGGTTAAAGATGCATGGATGTCTCTAATTCATCGATGCAAGACGTGCAGTAATAACAACGGTGGAATTTTCGAACATTTACTTTAATTTACTTTAATTTAATGCTTTCTCATCGGTTTTAATTTTGGTTTTGTTTTGTGTTTAATCATAAATAATGTTTTAGTTGTTAACTTTAGTATCATAAATAAAACATAATTTTTAAGAAATAGCATTATTTTTTGCCCAAAGGTTTGGTTTGGTTTCACAGCTAAGTAAGTGAAATCGAACGAAAGGCTCATTATACATGGCTGAAAAGCTCTATTTATGCTCTATTTAATGATGTATAAATCCAATATGTCGGCCATAAGAAATAATAAAGTTGGCTATGGTTGGAAAAAAACTAGAAGGCCTAGAAAAAAAAATCGTTAAGGTCATTCGATTGGCCCTAGCCGCTAATACAAAATTAATTTTTTTAATTAAATTTGTTTACAAGATGGCGAAGATTTTCAGAAAAACAAAATTTTTTGTTTTTGGTCGATATTTTAGAAACTCCTGTAGCTATTTTGAATTTGGATACTGCATTTAGATACTAGTTCAACAAGAATTAACACACAGGGTCTGAAAAAAAGAGGGGTTTGGGACCTATGTTCCTATGAACATTTCGGCTAAAGATTAGATGAGATATCACATCCTGGAGTTTTGCGCGGAACGTAAATAACCCCCCGTATATCCGAACTACATAGAAAATTGGCTAAATCCATATGTGATCTTTCAAAAAATGTTTATTTGATCTAATCCGCGCTCACCTCAAGACACATTTTTAAAGTAGGCGATTCGTGATCGTTCGTTTAGCTAATTTGTTCTACAAAACCTTGCTAATGCCGAAATCATCAACGTATTTAATACATCTGAATTTATTGGTTGGGTCATTAATTACACTATTTGTATCTTGTATGAAAATTAAATTTACGATCTTTTAAAGTTTTACACAGATTCTCATCATTCAATTACAAATGTTTCGAATCCAAACTTTGCGTTGCCCGTTTATCGCCTGGCTTTATTAAAACATCTGCCAAGGCGCAAAAAATACAAGATAAATTAATTGAAACTCCCGAGCTCCGGGAACAGCCAATCTATATGGTAATTTTTTATATTGAAGTTCGTGTAGAACAAATAACTCCTTGGAAATTAGGTAAATATCTACTTTTATATAGCACAGATTATCAGTTACTTTAATAAACCTGACGTTTTATGGTTTTATGGCTCTCTTAAGCGGATTACATGTATATTTTTATTAATTTATACTTGAAAAAGCAACAGTTGTGTGCCAGCTTTACGGCTTCGACTGATAAAAGGGGCTTTCCACGGGTTTCATTT
The DNA here is from genome assembly GCA_964006375.1 of Tillus elongatus. Taxonomy (NCBI): domain Eukaryota; kingdom Metazoa; phylum Arthropoda; class Insecta; order Coleoptera; family Cleridae; genus Tillus; species Tillus elongatus. Next base: position 131,391,299 of record OZ023266.1, on the reverse strand, counting down.
TCGAGTTATTGGATAAAGGAAAACAAGGAAATACGAGGCAATATCAATGAATGTTTTTTTCTGAATCTTTTAACCGTATGTGAGTCAATAGCAGTGTTTTGGGTTTAATTTAAGTTTAAGGTATACTGATTATACAATATTCAATCTTAGTAATATTATACATGTGAAATTTTGGACGTTTTTATGCTTATATACTAACTTTCAACAAAATTCGAACACCCAGTTATAGTTGATAACTTTTAACAACATTTATACATAATGTGTGTTTAATTAAACTTATGATTACATCTTCAAACTAAAATACTAAACAAGCAGTAGGTCCGTTGCGGTTTCTTGTGGTTCGATAACTCTCCGAGACCTGCTTCAAATTAAATGATTTCTGGTACCCTGAGGAATGCCGTCGCAGGCTTCTTGAATTCGTCTTGTTGAAAAAGTGGTTGAATTAAGCCTCGTAGGTATGACAGTGTAACGGCTGTAGTAGGTTTTGTATGTAATCGCTTGCATTCAAGTGTCTGCCAACAAAAACTAGACAGAACCTTCTATCGCAAGTTAACACATGCCTTCCCACGATAAGTCACGTAGATCATATCAAGTTACATTTACATGCAGCAGTTCCCATCAGCAGCTTCTACGAATTACACCGACCGTTGCAAATAGTGTCAGCAGTGCAAATTCAGAAGAAGCTAGATCAGCATGTTCTCGTGATAACCTGCAACGAACACGTGTCCAATTACCATATAAAGCCATTGTTTTGTGTAATATTTGTTCAGTTATATTTTAGGCAGTAACTATGTTAGTTTGTTGTTACGTAGTATTAAATAATTAATTTTTTTTAAAGCAACGTAAGTACAAGTGTTGTTATTTGGCGAAGTCGGTGATGGATCTCCCAGCAACCTAAGGCATCAAAAGAATATTCGTTCCTTGGTTTTTTAAGAAGAACTAATGGTCATCTGGTTTCTACTATAACTGTAAGTTGCTCTCCTATATTTTCTCTGTTTCTTTGTCATATGTATGTGAATATATGTCGGATATTGATGAATTAATCAGCAGACTTAATCAGTTTAATTGTGGAAATAACTTAGAAGTCATTCCTGAAGACAATAAATTAGATAATAATATTGTTGAACAGGAAGTCTAAAATAATTTAATTCGTAATAATAATAGTATTAGTCTTGTAGAACAAATTGATACTAAGTTAATTAGTACCACAAAAAATAGCATAAACATGGGCCAAGCTAATAATATGGCAAACAACGTTAGTGAATTCTATTTAATGATGATAACTGAGTTCAATGGGGAACCGGCAAATGTTGATAACTTTCTTAAGGCATGCGACCTCATTATGAACACATTTTATAACGCTGAAGATGAAAGATTCCATTTAAATCATTTTTTAGTTAATTCTATACAATCAAAATTAGCCAGTCAAGCTAGACTTATAATTAGCACAAAAATTATTAATAATTGGCAAGATATAACACAGGCTATAGTGCAAAACTTTACGGACCAACGAGACGACACTAGTCTTTTGAGTGAACTTTTAACACTTAAGCAGAAACATAATGAGAATGCTTTTAAACCAGAAAACCCACGAAAACATTTCCAAAACAGATATCCTGAACCCATGGATACTTCGAGTGGCAACACAAGGTTTACAAGACATTCAAATAATTTTTCAACACAGTCAAGAAGAAATAACTTCCCTGCTAATCAGCAAAGGTCCATAGTTCCGGGAACAAGGTTTAATTCTGACGAACTATTTACCCATGAGATTATTGCACCTTCCGAAATTTACGATCGTGAAAATCCAAATTTTCCTACACCGGGCACATCAACCGAAAATACATAATAGAAATAAACAATCTCAATTTATGTCAACTTCCTTATGTTGAAATCCCCGAACTGCCTGGAAAATCGCTCATAGATTCGGGAAGCAGTAAAAGTCTTTTGAAACCAGATATTGTCCAAGAAAAATATAAAAATAAAATCTTTTAAAAATTGCTTCACATTAAATCAGCTCATGGATTCTCCGTGCACAAATATAGGGCAAATATTTTACTAAATTCAATTACTAATCGTCCACACAAATTTCGTTTATTCAGTTTTAATGATAACGACACGGGTTTGATAGGAGCCGATTTTCTCCTTGCAAGTAAGACTAGGCTAGATTTTGTCAATAGGAAATTATACTTAGGTAGGTTAGAAAGTGATATACATTTTCCTTACGAATATGCTCTTAACCTAATACGGAAACTAAAATCAATATTCCTGTCAATAAGTCCAATGGATAAAGGATTTGTTAACCAAATGTTAATTATCTTTGGGTGATGATGAACAAATGTTAATTAATTACTCATTTATATCTGACTGTTTAGTAAAATTGTCAGATAGCGAGGCTAGTGTTAAAATAATAAGCCAAACTTTTACACAAATTAATGTCAGATTTACTAATTCCTTAGAGACTATTAAATCATTATGCAATATACGCAATAGAAAAATTGCGATGATAACTGGGCCTTAAAAGAAATACATATGGATCACTTAAGTCAAGAAGAACGCGAACCACTAATACATTTATGCAAACGTTATTCAGATATATTTTATAAAGCGGACGAAAGGTTAACTTCCACACACGTGGTAAAACATAGGATCAGAACGACCGACGATATACCTGTACATTCGAAATTATATAGTTACCCACAGGTGTATAAAGATGAGGTGCAAAAACAGATGGATAAAATGTTACAGCAAAATATTATAAGGCATTCACATTCACCGTGGTGTTCACCAATTTGGGTCGCCCCAAAGAAAGCAGATATCAGTGGGAAACAAAAGTGGAGAATCGTTGAAGACTACAGAAAACTCAACGATAAAAGCATACCAGATCGCTACCCCATACCCAAAATAGAAGAAATATTGGAAAAAATTGGCAGATCTCACTATTTCACTATAATTGATTTGGCACCAGGTTTTCATCAGATAGAGATACACCTGGAAGACATTGAAAAGACGGCATTCTCAACAGACCTAGGTCATGATTATTTAAGGATGCCATTTGGCCTTAATAATGCTCCAGCCTCTTCTGCGATCATCATGAACAAAAAAACAGAATCTGGACTCGTCAGAGAAAACAATATGATTCCATTCAACATCCCAGTTTGATCTGCCGTTGCACCAATCAAGCCGAGCAGCACGATGCCAAGGTGTCAGTGGGAGACAGAAAAATATACGGACAAGCCCCAAAAGCACGTATTATGCGATATATCGTTGCCATATAGACTCTTTGTTGTAGAACTCCCAACCAAGCATTTACAATCGACCGTGCTGTGGAAACCCTGCTTGTAAAACCGCAATCCTCAAATGACGATCTCCCCTCGCTGAAGTGGCTCGAGGTAGCCCGGATCCACGACGACGGTTATGGATTCCTTCTTCCGACCCACTGGTCCAACACCGTAACACTGTTAACACACTGCTTCCTACGCAGCTGAAAATTAGTCTGATTGAAAAACTGGCTTCCCGCATACCAACAATGCGTCCCCTTTCGAATTCACTTAAATGATTGTAATTATTCCCTAAACGGCCCCTAAGCATAACGACTTAATGACTTAATAAGCTGAACGCAAATCGCAACGAAATATTGCTTCAAACCGAAGGTAACGTAAAATTAAAAAGTGTACACCTGTTAATTTTTTTTTGTTCATATTGTTTTAATTTTTTATCAGAGTCAAAACAGGGTAGTATAGAAAATTTCATTGCATTTAGCCAAATCTTAGTTGGTGTTCAGGTTTTCTGGAAAGTCAGTATATAACCGGTAGGAAAAGTTCAGATGCAGCAAGTGCGTTATGATAGCGCATTTTCATATATATATATATATATATATATATATATATATATATATATATATATATATATATATATATATATATATATATATATATATATATATATATATATATATATATATATATAGGGTGATTCTTTGGCGAAAAATAAGGGGTGTCTTTTTATACAGTTTTTCTTGAAACCCCTTCTCTTCCAAATTACGGCCCTTTGAAATTTTGGCAAAAAAAAGTTTTCACTAAATTTCTTCGTTATGAAATAATTTTGCAGTTGCAGAAGGCTTACAAAATGACAGTTTTAAATGGATTTTGTAACCCTATAATGTTATCACAAGAGGGTGAAAAAACCTACCCTTACATTATCTTTTATCAGTACTTTTTATTGTGTGTACCGTTTTCTATTAAAAAAATGATTTGGAAAGATGGATTCATTTAGCAACTTTTTTATATCTTGATATTTTCTCATAAAATTGTTAGTTTCATCACAAAAAAATAAAATATTACTCAGATCAATGTCACATGAATTTACAGAGTGGTTGTTATTTGCTGAAAAATCAAGTACGTGGTAGGCTGGGAAATAACGTCATAATTACACTAATATGTGTTGTTCTGGCTTTCACTAATTTCCAGAAATTCATAATAAGAAACAACAACTATTGTACTATTATTTTATAATTATTAATTAACAAACTAAGAAACGAAAAGAAATATTAACAAAATGTCAGTACGTATCATCATAATAAATGTTGAAAATGCCCCCCTTCGGAGCGAACGCATGACCCTAGTCTGTTTCTCATTGAATTCATTCTATGAAAAATACCGGGTGTGTTTCTTATAATATCACATGATGCGATCATACGATTTCTGAGGTCATCGATGTTTTCAACAGGATTTGAATAAACTAAGGTTTTCAGAAAACCCCACAGGCAAAAATCCATTGGAGATCGGGCAGGCCAATTGTGGCCTCCTCGACCTATCCAATGATTTGGGTAAACTTCGTTCAAGTAGTTACGAGCGTTGATACTAAAATGAGCCGGAGCCCCGTCGTGCATGTACCACATTTGTTGTCTAATAGTCATGACCAATGACAGTAAGCCATAGATTTAATGAAAACTGGTGTTGAAAATGAGATTTCGTAATTTCGTGTGGGTTTTCTTCAGACCATATGTGGTTATTATGAAAATTTCTAATAGATTCTCGTGAAAAGTTGGCCGCATCAGAAAATAAATTACGAGATAAGAACTGTGGAATTTGCGTGATCATTTGAAGCATCTATTGACAGAAAATTGAACGAGGTAAAAAATCACGAGGTAAGAGCGCTTGAACTCGTTGGATATGGTAGGGATACAGTAGTTGTTCTTTTAAAATTATAAATACCGACATTTAAGACTTGAGCGATTCTTCTTGTACTTGTACCAGGAGATTCTTCAATTAAATTGAGGACAGCCTCTTTAAGTACTACAGCTTTTACTTCTCTAGAACGCCCGCAATCGGCGGCACTTCTTGAAAATTTTCCTTCTTTTTGCAGACGTTGATGAATGCTTGCGAATATTCTGTGATGGGGTACAGTTCTATTTGGATATAACTCAGTGTAGAGGCGCTGTGCTCTTAATCCATTGCCATTAGCATTAGCATATTCAAAATGCATATCTGCGATTTCGGAGTTGGTATAATTTACCATTTTATTCACACTAAGTGCTTAAAAAATTCTCGATAGATTGACAACAACCAGAACAATTAATATTAGTGTAATTATGACGTTATTTGACAGCCTACCACGTACTTGATTTTTCAGCAAATAACAACCACTGTAAATTGACGTGACAATGATTTAATTTTATTTCTTTTGTGACGAAACTAACCATTTTGTGAGAAAATGTCAGAACATAAAAAAGTTGCTAAATGAATCCTTATTTCTAAATAATTTTTTTAAAATAGAAAACGGTACACACAATAAAACGTACTGATAAAAATATTGCAAGGGTAGGTTTTTTCACCCTCTTGTGATAACATTATAGGGTTACAAAAGCCATTTGAAACTGTCATTTTGTTAGTCTTATGCATCTGCAAAATTTCGTTTTTTAAAATTATGTCATAACGGATAAATTGAATGGAAACTTTTTTTTTATTACAAAGGGGTGTAACTTGGAGAAGAAGGGGTTTCAAGAAAAACTTTATGAAAAAGACACCCCTTATTTTTCGTCAAAGAATCACCCTGTATATATATATATATATATATATATATATATATATATATATATATATATATATATATATATATATATATATATATATATAGTATTCATGGTCTATTCTTTACGCCGAATACTAGCAAATTTCACATTTCCAAATTTAAAAAAATATAATCTAATCGTTTAAATGTTTGACTAGTTCTCGCAGTCAAATTAGGTTATCTCTCATCAAACGTACGGCAAGTTCATTGAATAATTATGTGACATTCTCCATGAATATGAAATAAGTTCAAAATACCCGTGTTTGAATACCCTTCATTTTCTACTTCAATTGAAACAACAGGAAAACGCGTCTTAAATAGTTGACAATTTTTTTCTTTAACGTCGGTCCACTTTCGCGATCATGGCCAATCACCGACACCAGAGAGCAGTTTCGCTTCACTATGCAGGAAATTTTGCCGAACCCCTGCCTTTCTGTAAGGAGGGTAGGGATCGTTAACGTGCCCAACATCGCATACACACGGGACCGACGGCTTTACGCCTCCTTCGAGGAGCGAAACGTGCAGACATTCAACTTGCTCAAATACAATGCGAGCACCTCGGTTGATGTTAATGATACAGTATACACTGAAAAAGTGAAATGAGAACGCTGGGATAGAATCCGGCACCCTATGTTTCAGAGGCATACGTTCTTACCACTGAACCACCGAGGCTCTTTGTTTGACAGTTATAGATAAGAATGTTTGTTGTCATTAAAAATGTGTTATAATTTTCACAAAATTTTCTCAGAAACTCTAATAAACCAACAAATATCGCAGATAGGTATAGAGAATGCTATTACAGTTCGATGCAGAATTTAATTCTACTTCAGAATATGGGAATAGAAATAGGGCATTGTGTTAAAAAAAAATAGTTTTAATGGATGAACTTGCACTAAAATAAAATTTTAGACAGCCTGTAGCTAAATGTGAAAATTCTATAAATGCGACTATAAACAGCAATATTTTTGCTATCCATAACCATATTTTAGCCCTTTTCCTTTGAAAATGCCGGTGGTATATAATTTTAAGTATCATGAAGTAAATCCACAAATTTACAAAAAGTCGAAAAAAAACTAAAAAACGGCTGAAATTAAGTATAATTTTTTTTAACTGAAAGTCGCTCTAAAATAACTTGTATACTTCAAAAACGCAAAAAAAACTATAGTATTCTATTTGAAATAAGAAATTCGATGTCTTCTCCGGTATTTTAGGAAGTATCGCCATCTTGAAAATACTTGCAATAAATAGGCCATGGGTCGTTAGCTGCATGCTGAAATTTTCAGACAGATATTATGAACAGAACGCCTAATATTTTTAATAAACGGTTCGGATCAAGCACTCTGTACATACTTAATTTTTATAACCTAATTTACTCTCTAAGTAAAAAAAAAACAATTTTACTATGTAAAAAATCTTTATAAGAGGAATGTGTGTACAAAACTTCATCAAACTAACATTATTATTTTAGGAGATACATTTTTTTAACTTTTAGCGAATTTTTCTTTAAATTCGCTAATGAGGAGATCTGTGTTTATACCGATAACTCAAAAAATAATGGACCGATCTTAATCAAATTTGGTGAGTACCTTCCTGTTGCAAGTGGCTTGAATACGTTCGTTAGCCAAGAAAATCTAATCAGGCTTTCCCGAAAAATTTTGTGTTTTCTTTCTAAAAAATTCATATCTCCGTAAATAACAAAGTAAGAGCAACCAATTTAATTAATTTGGTACGCGTGTTTGTATTATAAAGAGTGGACTCTATACCAAAATTTAGGTTCCTAGCTTTAAAGACAAAAAAGTTATGGTCAGTTAAAGAAACAAATTTTGGAGTTTTCCTCAAAACGTCAAACTCGCAATTTTAATCGTCAAAATTGTCAATGTTTAGACAAAGAATGTGAAACAAATACCGATTGTGAAAAGAAAATGTTGCAAGAAGAGTGTTCTGCAAACCCTTAAGTTTCAGATTCAACCGTCATTGCCCTTCATTTTACTAAAATATTTACAGAATATTCGTTTCAAATAGACCCTTTCTCTGATGCTTTGGCTGTCAGTTTAGTTAAGTTGATGCTTTTTTGGATATTTAATTGTAAGTTTAGTGAAGTTTATGGTTTAACGGTCTATAATTTTTTTAGTTAATTTTCGTAGAACAAATTAGTTAATGCATTTTTGCATTTTTTATCGAAATATAATGCGTTTATAAGAAAAAAATCTGGACGCAGTAAGTGCGTTTTGGTCGCGAATTTTAGGTAAATTTGCAGATTAGCTTCCAAACGCTTTTCAAAAAACTGTTTTTAGAAACCTGCCTAGGCCCCCCTGGATTCAGAAACCCCAAGAAAAATTTCTTGTTCACACCCCCCAGGGAAGTTACGGGACCAGGAGTGAATAGGGGTGCTGGGCGGGGTAGATAGTAAAAAGGAAATATGAGCAGAAAATGCGAATAAAACGGGCTTGAAAGTTGTATTTTTCACATCTTAAAGCCATATCCCCCTTAAACTCTGCCTACCCCGCACAGCACCCCTATTCCCCCAGGTGCCGTAACTTCCTTGGCGGGTATGAACAAGCAATTTTTCTTGTGGTTTATGCAACGAGGGTGGTTGTATGCACGTGAGGGGGGAAGAAAAATCCCCACAACGAAGCAGCCACCCCCATCCCCACAACCCTACCGCAAGTCAAAAAAAAGGGGGGGTCTGCTTCGTCGTAGGCATTTTCTTTCCCCCCTCCTGTGCATACAACCACCCTCGTTGCATAAAACACAAGAAACACTTCTTGTCCATACCCCCCAAGGAAGTTACGTGACCTGCGGGCGAACAGGGGTGCTGTGCGAGGTAGGCGGGGTTTATTGGGGATATGGCTTTAAATAGACAGCTTTTAAGCAGTTTTCTTTGCTTTTTCTACCTACCCCGCCCAGCACCCCTTTTTACACCCAATCCCGTAACTTCCTTGGGGGGTGTGAACAAGACAATTTTCTTGTGGTTAGTGCATCCAGGTGGGGTCCTAGCAATATTTCTGAAAACAATTTTTTAAAGAGCGTTCGGGAGCTAATCTGCAAATTTACCGAATTTTCATTAAATCCTTCAAATTTCAATAACTCAATTTGCTATTAACGTAAGCTTTGTTGGTTAGGAAACCAACATTTAAGTTTATTTTCGGAAAATTTTTGTATATTTTCAAACCATAAGTAATTTTGATAAAATATAGTACATTGTTTCTACAACATAGGCTATACCGATAATCAAATTGATGCCTGCTCACATTTGCTATTAAAACATTTTTATGAAAATTCACTTCCATAACACATTTGCTGCATCCAGACTTGTGAAAAGTGTTTATATATTTTCAAACAATAAATTTATTTCGATGAAATTTGGTACATTGTTTCTACTATATAGGCAACCAAGTTTAATGCTTGCTTTCATCAAGGAAAGACATTTGCTATTAAAAATATTTTAAAGAAAATTCGCTACCATAACGCACTTGCTGCGTCCAGAGATTTTTTATGATTTGGTAGATTTTAATAAAAATTCATTACCATAACCTATTTTCTGCATCCACACTTATTTGTATTTATTTTAGTTTGTACATATGTTTAAATGAGCAACAATTGGTGTAATAAAACTTACCAACTATTAATATTGACATCACCGTTACCGGATCTTGGAGATCTGGTATTTCATTTTCCACTTCTGTGTCATTTGTGCTAAATATCTGCAACAACAAAAAAGAATTAAAGTTAGAACAAAATATGAGTAATTATAAACAAATGACTTACGGACAATATTATTTTATTTGGTTAATGTTTAGTCCTCCAAAGAAAAAGGAATATTCCTCCAAAGGAAAAGGAATAACCGTTACTAATATATTTGGTTAAATATTGAAAATTTGTTGTCCAGGAAAAGCCCAAAGACGCACCCGTAAAAATACATATAAAGGGTATTAACGAATATGTGTTACAAATTTATAGGGCACGTGTGAAATCCAAAATAGACGGAAAATCTCCTATAAAGTTATGTGTCGTTGGAGCTTTAGTTTTCGTGATACAGGGTGCTAAAATCGTTAGAAAAATTTCATAACTTTTGAATATCTAAATATTGGCTGATCAGAATAACCACAATTTTTTATAGTAGTTGTGCTAATTAAAGTACATGATTTGATACGCCTAATGAAAAACTATTTAATCTGGTGGCGGAGATCTGGGTATGTTGTTACCTTTTTTTCAATCATTTCTATGCCACTAGCTTTAATGAAAATGTAATTTTTGTGTGTAGATACCTCGTTTTGTTTTGGGAAGAATAGACATTTTACGTTTTCGTCGTGTTACACAACAGATAGTGATCACAATACTTTTTGAAACACTACAATGGATGTTGAAAATGATCACAATCAGCATTCACCAAAGCATTGCACACTCGAAGGACATTTACTCTGTCGAAAATACCTGGCGTTGTTTGGATTTCCTTTGGTGCAGCTAAAATACGTGCTACCAGATTTTTTCAGAGTTAACAGCTGTTTTATAAGCTAGATATTAATATGACATCATAAAAAACTTTAAGAGTATTAAGCCGCAGAGCGACGCTTCATTTAGGTAGCTTTGGACATTAAGCAAAAAGTAGGCTGGTGCACCGTCATGCTGCAGCCACATCTCTTGATGAATTCCTAATGGTACTTCTTCCGGCAATGACATGCGAATGGCATGCGTCTTTTTTTCGGCCGATACATGGTTACTACGGGAGTCAAAAATGGCTTATCTTGTAAAAAATCTCGGAAAAAGCACAAGCCATATAAATTGGGCTGCAGCCAACAACGTTGCACAAAGCAAGGCGAAAAGTTTATTCGTGGTGAGAAAATGACGAGTTATTTCTTGAACCCTTTGTACATGAAAGGCGTGAAGCTGTTGCTCATACGAAACTTTCCTAATACTTACGTAGTTCACACCCATAATATGTGCAACGTTTCGACTGCTATGCTAACGGATGGATTTAGTTCTATCTTTTATCAAGCGTTTGCTCTTAAAATATCAAGGTTCGACGATTTTGGCGAATTTTTATTTAAAAAAATTCGCTATTAGAGAGGTATCGATGGCGAGACTTCGCAAAATTGTTTTCCAATGAGCGCGAATTAGGGCCCCTAGAACCCGAAACTATGGTCCGTTTGAATATATATATATATATATATATATATATATATATATATATATATATATATATATATATATATATAAAGTAAGTAAGTAAGTATATTTTACTATAAGATTCATACAATGTGCAAAACAAAAATACAAATAAGCTGAAACTTGTGCTTGTACATTACACAATTTTAATAAAAATGCCAAACTATTAACTTCAAACACTTTTGGTGAACTGTCACTTCCGATTTTGTAAGAATTTTCTTATTTACTTAACTTCTGTGCGGCTACAAGCATTTACACAACCATCTTGAACCTTCATCTCTCATATTTGAATAACTTCTCTCCATAATCTGCCAAGATTTGTTCATATTTACTACAAATTCAAGCACAAAAATTTTGACATATATGTATATCCACACGATAACTCAAAAACTTATTAACCGATTTTAATGAAACTCGGCAAGAGTATTTCTTTTATTAATGGCTCAAATGAGTTCGTTAGCCGAGCAGTTTTTCTAGAAAAAAATTGTTTTTCTGGAAAAAAGCCATATTTGCTGTTAATAACATTTTAATGAAAATTCACAGCTATAACGTATTTGCTGCGTCCAGATTTTTTTTATGGAACCCGAGAAAAGTTTTACAGCCGTATCAAGAAAGAGACGTTCTTTCCGAAAATGCGAAAAAATCATATCTTGGTATTTCGGATTTGAAAAAAAAATAGTTACAATAGCAAAGAACTTGTTTGCGCTAGAAAAAATTAAACACCGCTAATTTGTAGCGAAAAATATGTCGAGAAACGTGATTTTTTTATTGTAGAATACTTCAAGAAATAAAAGTAAAAAAAATCTGTAATTTTTTGAGTTGAAACTTTATTCTTTGGGAATAAGTGCTGCTTGAATAAAAAATAATTTGTCATAATTTAAATTTTCAAAAATCAAGTATGTCTTGGAAATTTGAAAATAACTGATTAACTAATTTTATACACATGTAAAGTGCCTTTCCTTTAGGATATATGAAAAAATTGCATTAAGAAAAGATGATCAGAATAAAAACTGAGTAGGAATACAAATTTTTAAAAACCTAGGCCTACCTTGATATTTTGAACATCTGGAAACAAATAGTATGCTATGAAAGAAAGACGAATAAAATAATGTTTTCACAGTTGTCAAAAATAGTTAATTGTATTTATTGTCGTAGCTATGCTCTAAAACTGATCCAAACTTAACTGTGAAATATGGAATGGATCTAGCTACTACATAAAGACTTGGAGACTACTTCTCTGGCCTCACTGTTGGGTTTCGTTTCTGTAGGTGAAGGGCGTAGCCAGTGCGTGAGCTAACTCGAGCAAGAGGTCCTTATCAATTCTAGATGTTTTAGGATGTTCTTCAACGTTTCTGAAGATATGTTGAAGAACATTCGACAACATCAAGAATTGAGTTGAGTCAGGTAATGGGGAAATAAAATTGTCTGTTGAATTTATTGTCTTTTTGTATGTTTATAATGAAGATATAATAGGTTTCCAAAATCGGAAGGCGAAGACCATCATTTTAATTTTATTTAAATAATCGGGACGTTTTTCGATCTCGATCGCTTCGCGGATAAGTCTTGTTCGGAAGTCGTAAACCGGGGCTATTGTTTTGGCATTGGCAAAGTCTATTTTGTGTCTTGTATGAACATAATGATATATATATATATATATATATATATATATATATATATATATATATATATATATATATATATATATATATATATATATATATTAGTAGTAGCAGTGGTGGGGAGGCCAATGCCAAGCAAGTAGGCTACAAGGGGTCCTTTTTGCCAAACCCAGCAACCATGCTCTACTCTTCCTCGGTTCCGTCGCCAAACCGCCTCGACCTCGAAATGGAAGCCGTGACGGTCTTCAATTAGATTAGTGCTTACCTGATTCCTCTGCAGAGTCCTCGATCCGAATAATTCTGCTCGAAGACTCCCAAAAGCCTCGCATTCACACGGGCAGTGGTAGGACGTTTATTCATCATCGCCGCATTCCTGTCAAATGGGATTCCTCTCTACCCCTACCAATGTGAGGTGTCTTCTAAGGGCGAAGTGGCCTGTCAGCACCACCAGGATGTGGAGAAGCGTAGGTCGACTACTACCGAGTAGCCAGATAGCTTTATCTCTGTCCGGCCCCCCCACGAAGTCCCTCGCCTGCCTACAGCCACCAACCGACCCCCAGTGCCATTGCATTGCTTCCTCTGTTCACCTGTATAAGGCGACAGAGACTGTCTTCCTACTTATGCTTATCGCAGGATCCATGCCACAGAACGGCCGCCGGGAACCAAGCCTAGCGAGATTATTCGCCACCTCATTCCCCGCTACGCCACAGTGTCTCGAAACCCACACCAGTTGCACCTCCTTTGTCCTGGCTAATCCTTTGAGGGCGTCAGCGCACTCCTGAACCAGTGTTGACCTGATTTTGGTCACGCAGACTGCCCGGAGGACCGCCTGGCTATCTGAGCAAATGTACATATATTTTTTTGGGCTGCTCCTCACATCCTGTCTATTGGACACAGACAGGATAGCGTACACCCCTGTTTCGAATGCCGTGGTATATGCGCCAAGAGCATAACTCTCGCTTACCTCCAGGTCTTTGATGTATATTCTCGCCCCGGAGGATTGTTGATCCTCCAGCCGCGATCCGTCGGTGAAACAGACCAGGCTTGCGGGTTGGAATGCAACCTCATTTTCCCTCCACTGATCACTACTGGGGATCCTGAGGGTATATGGACTCGTCAACCTAATATCGTCCCCGGCATCCCGTATCTTGATGGCGGAAATAGGAATTTCCTTTTCCACCTCCTTGGCAACTCTTGCATGCCCTATTATTGCTCCCTCTCCGCACCAGTTTCCAGAGTCTCGCATTCTAAGATGCGACGCCATAGCCTCCGTTCTGATACAGATTGGAAGCGGTGGCAGCATCAGCAAGACCTCTAGCGCGGCTGAGGGTGTCGTCCTCATAGCGCCTGTGATACCCAGGATTGCCAGCCTTTGGAGTTTGGTCAGCTTCCTGTTGGTAGTTTGGTTTAAACCACACCACCAAACCAACGCCCCACAGAGGATTCTCGGCGTGACGATCGCAGTGTAAATCCAGTGAAGGATCCGAGGATTAAGTACCCAGGTCCTCCCTATCACTCGACGCAGCTGGCAGAGGGTCGCTACTCCCTCCCTCACTACTCGTTCTATTTGCGATCCCCATGTTAGTTTGGAGTCTAGGACCACCCCCAGATATTTGACCTCCCGCACTAAAGCTATACGTTTTCCAAACATCACGGGAGCCCTGAACCCCTCTACATTCCTCTTCTTGGTGAATAGGATCATCTCCGTCTTCACCGGGTTTACGGAGAGTCCCAGATCACCACACCACCTTTCAATTATGCTACAGGTAGCTTGCATGTACTCACAAACGACGCCGAGAAATTTGCCGGTGACTAAGACCAGCCCATCATCAGCGTATGCCTGGGCGTAGAAGCCATTCTCGGAGAGCCGCTCCAAGAAGCCGTCCATAACAAGATACCATAGATAAGGCGAAAGGCAGCTGCCCTGAGGACAGTCGCCCGTCACCCCAACGTCCAGCCCTCGGCCCCTCAAGGTCATCGAAACTTTCCTATCCTCCAGCATGCTCGCCACCCAGCTTATTAGGGACCTGGGAGTTCCCCTATCCTGTTGGGCAGCACACACACACACACAGATATACACACACACACACACACACACACACACACACATATATATATATATATATATATATATATATATATATATATATATATATATATATATATATATATATATATATATATATATATATATATATATATATATATATATCTCTGTGTGTGTGTGTGTGTATCCACACGATAATTCAAAAAGTTATTAATATATTTTGATGAAACTCGGCAAGACTCTTTCTTTTATTAAGGGCTTGGACGAGTTTGATAGCCAGCCCTATCGGATCAGTTTTTATAAAAGAGAATGTAATTTTTCCGAAAAAAAAGTTGTATCTCAAAAAATAACCAAACAATTTTGATGTTATTTGGTTGGTATGTTGCCCTCGTAAATACCTTCTACATACAAGAACTCAACTTTCTAGGTTTATAGAAAATTGAGTGAGGCAAATTTAAACCGTTTAATGAAAATTCTCTACCATAACGTACTTGCTGCGTCCCGAAATTTTATGATCATTTCAACATGCACTTATATATCTAACTATCCAACGTAGTGTAATTCTGAGATGTATTTGATGCAATGAGTGAAAACTAAATAATTGGGCAAATACAGAAACAGCCCTTGTAATCATCAACCAATGCATGTAGTTCATCTGTGAACATGCACGTGAAATCTACAACACGAAGTGCGCTATTCAGGATATCCCCTTATTACTAACTGTCTTCGCAATGTAGTACCAAGTTCCCCTCTGGGTTATACACACTCGACATAGTTCTGATTATGGACTTATGCAAATTGAATCCATTTTATCTGGAAATTGGGCAATCCTGAGCGCAAATATAGACAAACCCTCGAGTTATTGGTCTAGGCCCAACCATCATCTCACAGATCTCTGCATGAACATGAGAGAGTGGTGTTCTGAGCCTTCGGTGTTTAACATGAATATTTATTATGACGATCTACTCCACATGAGGTTTGTAGGAGTTCTTGTCGCTGTGTCTCATATGGTGCGAAACATAGCATGTTTAATTTTAATTACGAATTAAATTAATCGATGCCTGATTTATACGCAGACATAATACATTCATTAATTTTCGGTTTACTTAGGAAATAGGAGCATTTTATATTCATAATACACTTCAAAATTGGGTTTAGTCAGTTAGGGAAAAAGCACATCCTAAATCAGTAAATTTAAAGTAAACAATTATTAAAGATCCTATGCTTTTACTTTCGTAGGTTATGTATTCGTTGGCAAAAAGTCTTAACCTTTTCTTATGCATTATACTGAACATATCACATTTGATTCTGGAAGATGTCTCTTACGCTGTAGCTTTACTACTACTACATCTACTACCCATCTTTCCCTCTCCGTAAAGGGACAGGCTCATCACAAAGCCTATGCTATTTCTTAACAATATTTCTCCATACACAAATCTGTCCCGACATCATATATATTATATTAGTAGTACTAATAATATATTCTTAATTTGTAAAGGCGACTGCTTGCGGTGTGAGTCAGGTTCGTGGTATTGTAGTTCTCATATATATATATATATATATATATATATATATATATATATATATATATATATATATAGATATATAGGGAGGTGGTAGTAGACTTTTCCTTTACGTGATAGTAAAGGATTTTTTCACGCCCGAGGAGGTACCACCCCTTACATCAAGGGGCCGGTGAAGTTCTAACGGACGTTTCCGGTTCTGGTTTCCCTTATGAACAAAAATGAGGATGACTCCTCCTTGTACAAAAGATTCCGGAGATAAAATACACCTCCATTCGGATCTCCGGGAGAGGGATGTGCAGGGGGCGCCTGCAGATTTAACTTATTCTTCTCAAATATATGTGGCCTAAATTTTCCAGGCTAATAGGCCCCAACTCCTCCTCCTCATCGAAACCCAAATCAGTGCCAAAACAGCCACCAATCACCTTAATTTCCCGGTGTATGAGCACCTTACATTCTTTAGATTGCATGGAGGTGTGTGCCCATACGTCCGTAGCAATCTACCTTGCACCAAACTACCCAATTTGGAAGCTGGAACAACAGACATACTTTGGATGAAACTCTCTCTCAGGGCTGCAACTAAATTGATCTGTTGCATTTACCGGTTACCTTCTGACAAAAACTTTGTCCAGCTGTTCGATTACCTTTCTGAAAAAACCAACCATGTGATTTCTGAATATCCTTCCTCCGAGGTCACTATTCTTGGTGACTTCAATGTGCATAATAAGGAATGGCTATGATCTTCCAAAACCGATCCACAAGGCAGAGCAGCGGAGGCCTTTGCAGTCAGCAATTATTTAGCCAATATGGTTCAGCAACCTACTTACTTTCCTCGCATCCCAACACACAGCTCAAATCCCTTGAGACCTCCTTCTTACTACAAAACCTGAATGCTATAAGACATAAATCCCCCCCCCCCCTTGGTCACTTAGACCACGGCATGGTTACTGCTTCCTGCACAATGCAACCCGAGGTCACACAGTCGTCACACCCAGGTATCGCTTGGCACTACATCTCTGCGAACTGGGACGAAATGCGGGATTAGCTTTCCTCATTTCCATGGGCGTCTGTCTGCTTCTTTCATCCTGACCCCTCCGATATCTCTTAAAACGTCACCGAAATCATCTAAGCTGGCATGGAAATATTTATTACATGTACATAGAAAACCTCTTGAGTCACTCAAAAGCCCTGGTTCTCTAAATCCTGTGACAAGGCCAGACTCGAAAAGGTCAAAGCTCACAAAACGCTTCTACACAATCCCAGTCAAGAAAACCGTCAAGCATTTAACGACGCAAGAAACCACTATGTCCAAATTCTTTCTGAAGCAAAAAACTCGTTTAATAACCACATCAAAAACAAAGCCCTCTCAAGCTCCAACGGCATCACACCCTTTTAGACTCTTATTAAATCTATTGAGAATAATTTCTGCAAGAGCACGTACCTACCTATCCTTTCAAGGGATGAAATTGTTTCTACCGCTCTGGGCAAGGCTGAACTCTTGCCTCGTTGTTTGCAGGCAATTCTACTCGCAACCCACCTCCAAATGTTTAACCATTAACAGTCCCCAATGTCGCGCATAAAATGGCGGATATCATTTTCAAAACTAAAAAGGTACGAAAGTTTATCTCTTCTCTTAATACCAGGAAAGTCTCTGGCCTTGACGAGATCCCATCAATTGTTCTCAAGAAGTGTGCACCAGAACTTGCATCTGTCCTGACTCGTCTGTTTCAGATATCTTACAATAGAGGCATATTCCCTAGTAACTGGAAAACTGCTCGAGGACAACCCGTCCCCAAGAAAGGATCCAAAGCGCTTCCTAGCAACTGCAGGCCTATTTCTCTCCTTTCAGTCGTCTCTAAAGTGATGGAAAAGTATATAAACACCGAATTACTAACATTTCTTGAAAAACAAAGTCTTATCCATCACAGGCAGTATGGATTCCGCCTGCACAGATCAACTGCCGACCTCTTTTCCTTTGTCACCCATTCTCGGAACAAGTCTTTGGAACTACACAGTGAATCCCAGATTTTTGCTCTAGACATATCAAAAGCATTCAACGGGGTCTGGCACGCAGCGCTGCTTAATAAACCGGCGGCCTATGGCCCACCACCAAAATTCTGTACCTGGACAGAAAATTTCCTCTCCAACCGGAGCATTTCTGTTGTCGTGGATGGCCATTCCTCTAAACTGTATCCAGTTAATGAAGGAGTCCCTCAAGGTTCAGATTTAGCCCCTACTTTGTTTCTTTTACACATAAATGACCTCCTCTCTAGCACATCCAACCCAGTTCACAGTTACGCGGATGACAGCACCCTCCACTCAAATACACAATATTCTAAGCCCGCCTCTTTAGCCCAATTAGATGAGGAGGGCAGACTCATGGAAGGTTCTGTCTCTGTTAATCTCCAAAGAATATTAGACTGGGGAACTATAAATCTTGTACAATTCAACTCCACCAAATCTCAGTCTTGCTTTCTATCTCATTAGAGATACACCAGCCCTAGACCCATCACATTGAACAACCAAGGTATTTAAAGTAATGAAACCTTTTCGCTTGTTGGCATTTATGTGGATCTAAATCTCAATTGGCACCAAAATGTCACATCAATTAGGTTTCCTCTTGCAGGCTCGCAAATACTATTCACCAGCTAATTTCTATACCTTATATACTTCACAAATTAGGCCAAACCTCGAATACTGCTTCCACATCTGGGGTGCCGCTGCCGCTTCTACGCTCGCTATCCTGGACTTCATTGAGAAGAGAGCTATATGTCTCATCGGTGACCCTACCCCCACCCAATGGCTGCCATCCCTTGCCCACCGACGTGCCGTTGGTGACCTCTCTCTCTTTTATAGACATCTGCACGGGCACTGCTCAGAGGAGGTTTCTTCCATAGTTTCTCCACCTG
Source organism: Tillus elongatus (assembly GCA_964006375.1). NCBI lineage: Eukaryota > Metazoa > Arthropoda > Insecta > Coleoptera > Cleridae > Tillus > Tillus elongatus. The sequence goes on along the minus strand of OZ023266.1, from coordinate 131,371,963 downwards.
CTGCCCCCACGTTGCTTTTATGTATGTATCAAAATTGAAGATTCTAGTTTAATGGGAAATTAAATTATCACCATTTGGAATATTTTCACGAAAATTCGATACCATAACGCACTTGCTGCACGTAAACCCTTTTCAACATTTATTTACGACTGCTCTATCCATACTCTTTGAAAATGAAATAAATATATATAAAGAATAATAATAAATATATATAAAGAATAAAATTTAAATTTAAAATTTTAATAATTTACACTGAACATATGTTTATAGGTGGAGATTAAACTATTGCATGATATTATGTAGTTTCGTTTACCTTAAATTTTCCATATACGACATGAAGAGTAAGTAATAATGAAAATTCACTAAAAACTAAAAGTAAACAATAAATACCTTATTCTCAGATTTTAAGGTATTAGCTGAGTCTCATTATTTGTTTATGATGTATGTAATCAAAGAAGAAGAAGGTAACCTCGAATTCGACTCCTCCCACTGACAGTTTGCAAAATAACAAATGACAATAATAAATAGCTAACTGGCGTTGTCAGATTTAAGTAGGAAAGGGCGATGTGTTTTAAATACCTTGAAGATAGGGAAGCTTAATATTTACACATAATAAAACGTAGTTCTAGTTTGCCTTTAAACAAATTTAATCACTTCTTTAAAATTTTTATTTATTACTATATATTTTTCTGATATCTTCAAATTTAGATGACAGTTTTGGCAAATGGCAACCCCGCTGATTGTTTATTGTAACATATGTAGCCTGTGAGTTTAAAGTTTAATTTGGGGCATTTGTTTGCAATAGCAGCGTAACCCTGATATATCTGTCTGACCTTGTCCAGTACTATAGACACCCATTCGGGGTACATTCAGGTTATATCGTAAATTATTTATTTTTTATCTGGTTATAACTCAGAATTTACTAAACCGATTAAATTCAAATTTGGCAGAGAGGACAACTGATACGATATCTAGATGCGCGTAAAGTTTTGGTTTCATACTTCTAGTCATTTAAAAGATATTGTGCAGTTTTTCGCATTTTTTTTTCTGAAGGTATGCGAGTGTCAAAAATATCTAACAAACTCATCCAAGCTAGTAAGAAAGTGAAGGGAACTGCCAAATTTAGTTTCGATTGGTGAAGTATTTTTTTGAGTTACCGGTTGGATACATACAAATATATATATATATATATATATATATATATATATATATATATATATATATATATATATATATATATATATATATATATATATATATATATATATATATATATATATATATATATATATATATATATATATATATATATATATGTATATATATCTGTGTGTGTGTAAACTTTTAATTGACCTTGGATTTGGGTTCTAGTGGCCCTAATTCGCGCTTATTTGAAGAAATTTTTGAAAAATCTTACCATCAATACCTCTCTATTACTGAATTTTCTAAATAAAAATTCACTAAAAGCAAGTGACATTAGTTCTGTTCTGTTCTGTTTTGTTTCTTTAACGTCGGCCTATTTCCGCGACTATGGCCAATCACCGACGCCAGGGAGCAGTTTCACCTCACTATCCTGGAAATGTTTCCGAACCCCTGCCTTTCTGTAAGGAGGGCAGCGATCTTTAACGTGCCCAACATCGCATGGACACGGGACCGACGGCTTTACGCCCCCTCCGAAGGGCGGAACGTGCAGACATTCAACTTGCTCAAATACAATGCCAGAACCTCGGTTGATGTTAATGTTACAGTTTGTACTGAAAAACTGAAAGGAGTACCCTGGGATCGAACCCAGTACCCTTCGATTCAGAGGCAAGTGACATTAGTTTAGCACGTGCCTGACAGTTGTATTGTAAACGGTATCGTGGCCAACTAAAGTGAGATTAAACGGTCACTATTGTAATACAAAAAATAGAGAATTGCTAATATTTCGAAAAGTAACGATTTTTTTAATAAACAACCTCATACAAAATTTTCCTGGTTTTTAATACGGAATAAGCTTAAATAATTAAAATGAGGGATATCCATTTGAAAAACTCAAGCTTCAGCAGTTTGTTCATATTATTTTCGGTACTGCTTTTTCGAACACTCTGTATCAATAAATTCAATAATTTCATTCAAAGACTGTTAGACTACGTCCTGGTCTACAAGGAAAGCAATCCAAAGTAAATAATCATGCTGTGTGTATGAGGGAAAAATATCAATATGTTTCGGTCTGAAAACGTCAATTTTGACGTAAAAGTTCGAATATCTCAAGAAAAAGAAGATATATGACATAGATATATGACATTAAGCACAAAAGTATTCAGAATTTTAGGGAGAAGCTTAAAATGCCATAATATACTGGGTGTCCGATTTGAAATAAGGAAGTTGACATCTACTGCCGGTATAACCGGAAATACCACCAGCCTAAAAATATTTTAGCCGAGGATGGTTTTCCCATAATTAATCGATGCAGTTCCAGGTGATTCACCATATATATATATATATATATATATATATATATATATATATATATATATATATATATATATATATATATATATATATATATAAATTACGAACCCTAGATATGGGTTCTGGTGGCCCTAATTCACGCTCAGTTGAAAAAAAAAATTCGAAAGTCTCACTGTCGTTACCCGTTTTAGAGAATTTTCTTAATGCAAATTCACTTAAAACAGTATACACATTTTTATACACCCTGTATATTATCGCAGCTAGTAAATATGATAACACAATTTTTGCTACCCGATATTTAAATTATCTACGAGCAAATTACTCCCATCAGAAAACCAGTGGGGTAAAAGTCATCCAATGTAAACAGCTCTGATGAGTTTTGTGTAGAACTCTACTTTATAAGTTAAAAGATTAAAATGAGTGTTCGTGGCAACATTTAGGAACAATACGGGGTTGTTAGGCAGCTGATCTCTACAACTTTCCCTATATTTCGTAAACTTTTTGTTTGTTTTATCAGCAGGCTGAAAGTTTCGAAGGCGATTCATTAAGTGTTTGTCGCGTAAATCTTGGTCAGGTGTAAACTTTGATAGCGTGTCTTATTCTACAACTTCCTCCTCCTACCGGAGATTTCGTATTTAGTCGCAGTGGAAATTGTAATATTAGGAAAGATAAAAAGTATTAATTGGGTCGTTTTACGCTTAAAAGCTTAAGCCGCATAATTTAAAGAAAGTCTGGACGCAGCGAGTGCGTTATGGTAGTAATTTGCATAAACATTATAACGATTTACAGGTTTTTATTTTTCTATTATTATATTTCAAACATAGACATAATAATTGTCGCCTATGTCACTTGTTTTAGAAGGTTATACATTCGAAAGCATTTGCTGAAAGTTCCTCTTTGAGAGAATTTTCGCAGTAAAAAATCACTAATTGGGAGATCCCGACTTATGAATTTTGAAAGAATTTCTTCAAATAAGTGCGAACTAGGCCTTCTAGAACCCATATCCAGGGTCGGTTTCAATCTTGATATGTTTTATATATATATATATATATATATATATATATATATATATATATATATATATATATATATATATATAGGGTGATTCATAACGCAATGGACACAAAATCTGTGCGTGTAGAGGACTTCAAAACATGCCGATTTTTTATATAAAATGTTTCTTTGACGCCAATGGTATATATATATATATATATATATATATATATATATATATATATATATATATATATATATATATATATATATATTGTATATATTGAGATTTTTAGGGTTAAGATCAAAACAAAATTATGCCCCTTGAAGATTTTATTAAACATTAAAGTCTAATAGGGGATGCCTTGAGCGCTCTGCAAGTCATCTGTTGCTAGGTTACAGTCGTTGTCAAATCTGACATTAAATTGATTAAGTTTTACAATAATTATTGTCTTGTGTTTCTTGTTTTCTTTTGTGATAATCATTTGTTGCTCGAAATGGCTGGAAAATTCTCGGTTAATGAACAAGTTGACATGCTGATGGTATTAGGGCTTTGCGAGGGAAATAATTGCCGCAGAAGTGTAAAGGTATATTGAAGAAGATTTCGTAATCGTAATATACCACATCATCAAACGTTTGCCAATGTTGCACGTAGAGCTCGTGAAACGGGTTCCTTTTTCATAAAAAATGCTGGAGGATGCGTTCATGAAGTGAACGCACAAACTGAGAGCGCCTTCTAGACAGTATTGAAAGTGAGCCTCAAACCAGCACCAGACGACTATCCAGGGAGTTTCATATAACACAGCCGACGGTCTATAGACTTCTCCGACGCAAACCGCTGCATCCCTATCACCTTCAAAAAGTGCAAGAACTGCTACCGCAGGAGGCAAGACTGTTTTTTTTTTTAAATTTCATCTTACATCAGGACATTGATTTTCTCAAGACCATACTTTTTACGGATGATAAACTAATATTCACTTGTTTCCGATACGTATATCGCACAAAAAATTAACAATTTAAATTGAAGTTGAGATAAAGAAGCTCGCAGCCAATTTTTTGTCTAATTGCACAACTGCGATAAGAATGTTTAAGGTATGAATACACCAGATAATATTTATGTCAATAGTGTTGTTATTACAGCAACCCAGTTAATTATTTTACAGCAATAATATTAACAATAAAAGTGCCAAACAATATTTGCGAATTTTTTTTTAATTCGCTAATGAGGAGATCTGTGTTTATATATATATATATATATATATATATATATATATATATATATATATATATATATATATATATATATATATATATATATATATATATATATATATATATATATATATATATATATATATATATATATATAAAATTATATATATATATATTTAAAAAAAATTCGCTAATATTGTTTGGCACTTTTATTGTTAATATTATTGCTGTAAAATATTTAATTCTGTAAAATAATTAACTGGGCTGCTGTAATAACAACAGTATTGACATAAATATTATCTGGTGTATTCATACCTTAAACATTCTTATCGCAGTTGTGCAATTAGACAAAAAATTGGCTACGAGCTTCTTTATCTCAACTTCATTTTAAATTGTTAATTTTTTGTGCGATATACGTATCGGAAATAAGTGAATATTAGTATATCATTCTCAGTTTAGTTCAGGAACGCTACGCGTTCGTTACATGATTCGTGCGGATGGTGGCTTTTTTAAAAATTTGGTAATGATGGCTCAATTTTCTTTCATTTAGCAATAGCCGCCTCAAATTTTTAAAGCCCTAGTAAGTGAGGTTTTTATTTTTATTATTTTTATATGAAGTGAAATGTTACATTTAAAAAATTGTGTATAACTTCTAATTCGTTAAACAAAGTGGTTGTTTATTGTGTTTGGTGTACTCTGTCAGTTATGGTTCCAGTTCTGGTTTAACTGCGTGACAAGCATTACTACTCAAAGATAACCGTAAGTTAAAAGTAAACATGCTTGTAATTGTAATTGTAATTGTAATACATTATTTTTTTCTGTACACTTTGACTTCCTTCCGAATGAAGTTCAGGAGTATTATTACAGTTAATTTATTAATATTATGTTATTATTTCTTTAGGAATAAGAATGATATTTTGTGTATGATTATCCACATTAATAGGCCACTGTGATGTTAATGTAATCCTAGTTACGTCTAATGGGCATTTTATTGATGTTCTAAGAAATTTTTATTAACCAAAATACGCCTATAACTACTCTAGAATTTTCGAGAAATATGTATATATGAATATATATGAATATATATATATATATATATATATATATATATATATATATATATATATATATATATATATATATATAAATATATATATATATATAGTGTGAAACACACTTATGGAATAAAATTCATTATTGAGCAAAAAATAGTTTTTGTGGAAAACGCTGAGACACGTGAAGTTTAATTTGTCGAACATCATCTTATAATCATAGTTTAAAAAATTAAACTCCCACTATTTTACCCCATCATTTTATCCATTATTTTTAAATAGCAATCCTACATTTTTTTATCACAATTTGATGAATTACATTTTTCTGAATGCGGAGATACACCATATGTATGGTCTAATATTACAGTTTTCAATGCAGGGTGGAAATTTAATACCGGAATATCAAAACTAAACACTTACCCTGAAATTCAAATTTCGAAAATAAACTCAATAAAAACGTCCCTTTCTTATAATAAATGTTCAAAATGTCCATTCACTTGCGCACAACGAAATAATCGCCCCTGGAATTCTTCCCTAACTCTGCTCAACACGTCAGGCGATACGTTTCTAATTTCTGTTGTTATTTTCATTTTCAAATCATCTAAATCAGCAGATTGCGTTTTATTCACTTTCTTTTTAAGGTATCCCCATAAAAAGAAATCAAGAGGTGTAAGATCTGGTGATCTAGCGGGCCATTCTACGAAACCTCTTCATCCAATTCATCATTGTGGAAAAACTTCGTGTAAATACTCCTATATATATATATATATATATATATATATATATATATATATATATATATATATATATATATATATATATATATATATATATATATATATATATATATATATATAATATTTATTGGTGCTAGTACATGTAAAATATTTGCATAAGTCAACGTAATTAAGCTGTCGTATATATCTAAAAAAGATCATAAAATCAAAACAAAATAAACTAACAAAAACAACAAAAAGCCAATTATCACCGACGATAATAAAATAAAATCTACATGAAAACAACACATGACACGCTAGTTTTAAATATTCTAAAGATTTAAAATATTTATTAAGTGAATAGAAAGAATTATCTGCCAATTGCATAGCTACGGCGGTTTAGTGCTAAGAACATGTGCCTCTCAACCGAAGGGTACTGGGTTCGATCTCAGCGTTCTCCTTTCACTTTTTCAGTACATTTCAGTAACATTAACATCAACCCAGCTTGTGACATTGTATTTAAGCAACTTGAATATCTGCACGTTTCGCCCTTCGGAGGAGATGTAAATATGTCGGTCCCATGTCTATGCGATATTGATCACGTTGAAGATCCCTACCCGCCTTACAGAAAGCCATGGGATCGGCAAAATTTCCATCTGTTGAGGTGAAACTGCTCCCTGGCGTTGGTGATATAAAAAATATACGTATAAAGTCTGAAACTGACCTCGGATATGTGTTCTAGGGGCCTGGTTCATGCTCAATTGAATAAATTTTAAAAATTCAGACTCTTGATCTCTTCACTGGTGAATTTTTTAAAGAAAGTTCACTAAAATTGAAACTGACACCAGGTATGGGTTCTAGTTCTCGCTCATTTAAAGAATTTTTTTTGAAAATTCAAAGACGCACCTTCCTCAATAGTGTTTTTTTCTAGGAAAAGTTACTAAAAATCTGGTTCATATTAAAAAAAATTATTAAAATTGGGCCGCTTTTTATCTAAAAAATAAAGAGCAGTTCATAAATACTGTGTTTAATATTATAAAATTTCGGGACGCAGCAAGTGTGTTATAGCAGTGAATTTTTATAAGAATTGTAAACTAGTATTATACGGCATAATAGTAGAATTAATACCTTAAATTTACACAGGCCTTGAAGATTGTTGTTAGAGGTCCTAGCACGCACATATTTGAAGAATTTTTTCGTAAGTGTTACCATCGATATCGCACTATTATCAAAAAAATCTGTGTTCTAACTCCTTCTGAGAAAAATGCCAAAACTCAATTTTCTATAAAGCTAAAAAAAATAATTTTGCTATATCTGTAGATAGTGTAAGCCTCTTTAAAAGAAACTTGTATTATAAATTTCATTAAAGTTACAAAATATTTCAAGAAGGAAACTTAACTCATATCTACGTAGCTGCTAAATTATGAACGTAGCAGTTATTTTTCTTTATTAATCGCCAGAATGATTTTGTTTTAGTTAACCTAATCAAACCGGTTTCTTGCAATATTAACAATAACAAAATGTCTGCTGAAAATTATGATTTCAGACTCAAACGCTATAAAGTTATTGAGGCGTTTTAAGCAAAAGTGAGATGTTGTTCAAAATATATGAAATCTTTGCACTATTGTTTCTCCAAATGTCAAAATAAAACAAACAAAAAACCTTACATTCATCGAGCTAGAATAGATTACGCAACCTTCTGTGTATAAGCAAGCACGCTATCACTGCGCTATTTAAGGATACGTTAACTAATGATTTTTTTACGTGATACTTGACACCGGCTTCATGCCCGGGATATTAGATTAAAAGTGTACGTAACAATTAATTATATAATGAGCTGAATTGCTATTTAAATACATTCTATGACTGCTTCGGTCTTATACGACGTCTTATGTTTAAGTTTAAACATAAAATAAACTAATTTAGAATTATTTTTATAGAGACTTGACTTGATTTTGTTTATATTTCTACTATATTATGCTACACTTTCAGTCTAAAACCACAGCGCAATATATCTATGCTGTGCTTGAATTGTATTTAGGGCCACTCATCAAGATGCAAATATAGCGTATTTTAAAAATTGAATGAATCCCTCAGTTAAATAAAAATCAGTTGGAAAATTTTGAATTTCATGTTGCCTGTCATTTGTGATATTGGTGGCCGATATTTCACGATTGTTGGTTCGGGTAGTATGTTTTATGACTGTTATTTATTTAGTTTGGTTACCGTTGATATATGATTTATACCTGTTGTATGAATCAATCTACACACGTAACAGTTAACTAATCTGTCAGGCATTGGACTTTAACCACTAAGTAGTTTCAACGCGTGTCTTTTAGATTTTATTTTTAATTTGAGAAAATCTCTAAATATTGTGCGACAATTTACTTCAAATTCACTACATAGGGTTATTTACACCTTTTCTCGCCAGATGTAAAGTCTCATTCCAGTTACTCTGATACATACAAAAATATTTTTGTATATTTGTGGCGGGAAAAATGTCCGTTATAGCTGATAAACGAACTCGTCCGAGTCATAATACAATGAAGATATGTGCCAACTTTTGTTAAAATCAGTTGAGCATTTTTCGAGTCATCGGTCAAATATATTTCTATACATATATGTATATATAAATATAGTAAAAAAATTAACGCACCTTAGTTTTGGTTTCTAAGGACACAAATTCGCGTTCACCTGAAGATTTTTTTCAAAAGCTCTTCATCGTGACCTCTCTGTTGGCGAATTTTTCTTGATGAAAATTCACTAAAAATACTAATGCACCCCATAAGAACCGCTTGTTCTATATCGCATTTGCAGTATTTTAATATTATGATAGTCTAGGAATTACTTGCAACTACCCTTTTAACGGACAGGCGAAAAAAATTTTTTTTCACATAAAGTACAAATATATAATAATATATAGGTTGATCTATTCAAAATAGCAAAGTTGATTGCGGTATCGAAGAAATGAACCAGCCTGTATACATCGAATTATTATAAAATTAAGGACTGCATAAATTCATACAACTTTTGTTTTTAATTTTCTTCATATATCTCTCGCAGTTTTCCAGAAAATGTTATAGTGCATGTTAACTTGAACAGCCTGTACATATCGTACTCGTACACATTTAAATGATTAAGAAAAAATCTCGGGACGCAGCAAGTGCGTTATGGTAGTGAATTTTGATAAAACTATTTTTTAATAGCAATAATGTGTGTTTTTTTAAAAAAGCAGGCATCAAATTTGGTTACCAGTATAATCTATATAGTAAAAACAATGTGCCATGTTTCATCAAAATAACTTTATTGTTTGAAAATGTAGAAAAATTTCCAAAAGTAAACTTAAAGTGTTCCCGAGAAAACTCATTTTTTGGTCAACCTTATTGGTTAATAGCAAATTGAGCTATTCAAATATTAAGCATTTGATCAAAATTCGCTACCATAACGCACTTACTGCGTCCAGAATTTTTGTTCTTACAAACATGCATTATATTTCGATGGAAAATGCAAAAATGCAATAACATAAGGCGTGTTTGATTAAAAAAAAAAGAAAATTTGTATCACCAACGACTTATGGGCCATCCTGTGATTGTAGAAATAATTTTTTAAGATGTAGCTTAAGACACCCTACAATTAATATATACAATTTTTTTTCATATCTGGTATAATAACAGATATATTGAGCTTTATTGATTTTTTTTACGAAAATTCTACAAAAATTATATACTATTAACGATAAACTCTATAGCTAAGACTACTGCCAAGCGTCAGAGAAAGAGTCTCTTTGAAATAAATTTTCTGGAAACATTTTATTAAAATGAAGGACAATGACGGTTGAAACTAAGACTTCAGGGTTTGTAAAACATTCTTCTTGAGACATTTTATTTCCATAGCCCGTATTAGATTCAAGTTCTTTTCCTAAATGTTGCCAATTTTGACGTTTAAATCGCAACTTTCACGTTTTGTGAAAAACCCCAATTTATTTTTGTTTAAATGCCTATAACTTTTTTGTCTTTTGACCTACAGAACTAAATTTTGGTAGGCAACTTGCTTATAATGATATAAACCCGCGTATAAAATTTGTCCTTACTTTGTTAATTTTGGAGATATAAATTTTTTTCGAAAGAAAACACAAAATTTTCCGGGAAAACCTCGTCGGATTTTCCTGGATAACTAACATATCCAAGCCACTTGCAAAAGGAAGGTACTCACCAATTTTGACGTTTAAAATCGCGATTTTGACGTTTTGAGGAGAACCAAATTTATTTTTCTTTGAATGCCTGTAACTTTTTTGTCATTTAATCTACGGAGCTAAATTTTGGTAGGTTACTTGCCTCTAATGATAGAAACCTGCGTATGAAATTTGATTGCCCTTACTTTGTTAATTTTGGAGATATAATTTTTTTTCGATTTTTTTCGAAAGAAAACACAAAATTTTCCGGGAAAACCTTGGCTAACGAACTTATCCAAGCGACTTGCGAAAGGAAGGTATGTGCCAAATTTTATCAAAATCGGTCCATTATTTTTTAAGTTATAGGTGTGACACATAAATATATATATATATATATATATATATATATATATATATATATATATATATATATATATATATATATATATATATATATATATATATATATATATATATATATATATATATAAACATATAAAGTCCGAAACTGACCTCGGATTTGGGTTCCGGGGGTCCTAAATAGCGCTCATTTGAAGAAATTTTTTCCAAATTCGAAAGTCGAGATCTCCTCATTAGTGAATTTTTTTGAAGAAAATTCACTAAAAAGTTCTGAGGTAACACATAAAAAACATACAGGCGAATTGAGATCCTCCTCCTTGTTTGAAATCGGTTTAAAAAAAAGCAAATAAAACGTATTTGGGCTTGACCGGGATTTGAACCTGGGAGCTCCCGCACTCTAAGCGGAAATCATACCTCTAGACCAACGAGTCAGTTGTTGGAAGTTTGTTTTAATGTCGTATTCCAGCGGGCGTTCTAATCATTTTAGTCATAATTCATGTTTAATCATTTATTTATATAAAAATTATAAATTAATACCTAGTTATTAAATTAAATACTGAAATCTCGGATAAGTTTTGTTTCCGCGGAAACACTGTTTCTTTGTCAACAGAATGAATGGTTGGTTGTGATCCACAATCATCATCAATGTAGTCGAAGCCAATTAAATACGCATTATTAAGGATAACTTAAAAACTACTAGTCAGATCCTGATCACATTTATATGGGACCACACGAGAGGCACCAGCTTTCAAATAAAAAAAGAATCATCAAAATCGGTTCACCTAGAAAGAAGTTCTGACGTAACACACATAAAAAAAAACATACAGGCGAATTGAGAACCTCCTCCTTTTTTTGAAGTCGGTTAAAAATGAAGGACAATGACGGTTGAAACTAAGACTTCAGGGTTTGTAAAACATTCTTCTTAAGACATTTTATTTCCATAGCCCGTATTAGATTCAAGTTCTTTTCCTAAATGTTGCCAATTTTGACGTTTAAATCGCAACTTTGACGTTTTGTGAAAAACCCTAATTTATTTTTGTTTAAATGCCTATAACTTTTTTGTCTCTTGACCTACAGAGGTAGATTTTGGTAGGTAACTTGCTTATAATGATATAAACCCGCGTATAAAATATGGTTGCCTTTACTTTGTTAATTTTGGAGATATAAATTTTTTTCGAAAGAAAACACAAAATTTTGCGGGAAAACCTCGTCGGATTTTCCTGGATAACGAACATATCCAAGCCACTTGCAAAAAGAAGGTACTCACCAATTTTGACGTTTAAAATCGCGATTTTGACGTTTTGAGGAGAACCCAAATTTATTTTTCGTTGAATGCCTGTAACTTTTTTGACATTCAACCTACGGAGCTAAATTTTGGTAGGTGACTTGCCTCTAATGATATAAACCCTCTTATGAAATTTGGTTGCCCTTACTTTGTTAATTTTGGAGATATAAATTTTTTTCGATTTTTTTCGAAAGAAAACACAAAATTTTCCGGGAAAACCTCGGCGGATTTTCCTGGCTAACGAACTTATCCAAGCGACTTGCGAAAGGAAGGTATGTGCCAAATTTTATCAAAATCGGTCCATTATTTTTTAAGTTATAGGTGTGACACATAAATATATATATATATATATATATATATATATATATATATATATATATATATATATATATATATATATATATATATATAAATATATATATATATATATATATATATATATATATATATATATATATATATATATATATATATATATATATATAAACATATAAAGTCTGAAACTGACCTCGGATTTGGGTTCCGGGGGTCCTAAATAGCGCTCATTTGAAGAAATTTTTTCAAAATTCGAAAGTCGAGATCTCCTCATTAGTGAATTTTTTTTAAGAAAATTCACTAATACTTACAGATATTAAATGTATCACACTTAACAAGACACTGCGTTAACTAACGATATTGCATTATTTCTATAATTCTAGACACCTTGCTTTATCTACCGGCACGTTCATCGCACTAAAATAGAAACATATTTTGTTTCTGGTCAGAAATAATAGCTAATGCTTTTAATCTTCACAGGAAAATTATAATGTGATAAATTGTGGTTATATGGTTTGACCATTTTATTAATAATAATGAATCATTGGTTCTTTTACTAATCAGATTACCAAGCTAAATTGTGTTCATTGTCAGTTTAACTTACAGCAACTTCCGTGTACTAAAAATTCTGACATCTACGCACTAATAGGAAAACATATCACTAATTCAAAAAGTAGTATACAAATTGTGTTAATTTGCACTGCTATAAATATATAATGGTCTTACTGTCCCATTGTAATCTAACTCTGTACCATGGGTCTTGTTTGTTTGTGTGTTTTAAAGCTGCCTAAGACCCCTAAGGTACGGAGCGTGTGTCCCCGTCATCCAGCATTAATATTAAGTATTAGTTATATATATATATATATATATATATATATATATATATATATATATATATATATATATATATATATATATATATATATATATATATATATATATATATATATATATTATATTTCAACAACACACCACGAGAGCTTACAGCCTAAATACTATCGTACCGTGGGTGCCGACAAGGAGGAAAGAGGCAACTTGTTAACTCTGGACTTGAAGGTTTGGAAGTTCGGGCGAGAAGGAAAAACATGTGCCGGCAAGGACTTCCACAACTTGGAAGTCCTCGGGACAAAAGAGCGGGCATAACAAGATGTTCTATGTCTGGTGACCTGGACAGTAAAAGGATGCATTCGCTCTGTTCCTCTGGTAGATCTGTTGGGGGCAGCAAGTGAAGGAACTATGGACGAAAGCTTTTTTGAGCAGTGCCCGTGCAGATATCTATTAAATAGAGAGAGCTCACCAACGGCACGTCGGTTGGCAAGGGATGTCAGCCTTTGGGTGAGGGTAGGGTCACCGATGAGACGTATAGCTCTCTTCTGAATTGAGTCCAGGATAGCGAGTGTAGAAACGGCAGCAGCACCCCAGATGTGGGAGCAGTATACGAGGTTTGGTCTTATTTGTGAAGTATATAAGGTATAGAGATTAGCTGGTGAAAAGTATTTGCGAGCCCGGAAGAGGAAACCTAATTTCTTAGCAGTCGCTTCTGCAATTGATGTGACATGTTGGTGCCAATTGAGATTTCGATCCACAGAAATGCCAACAAGTAAAAAGGACTCATTGCTTTGCATAACTTGGTTGTTCATTGTGATGGGTCTAGGGCTGGTGTATCTCTTATGAGAAAGAAAGCAAGACTGTGATTTGGTGGGGTTGAATTATACAAGATTTCTACTTCCCCAGTCTAATATTTTTTGGAGATCCACGGAGACAGAACTCTCTATGAATCTGCGATCCTCATTTAATTGGGCTAAAGAGACATGCTTAGAATATTGATATTTGAGTGGATGGTGCTGTCGTCCGCGTAACTGTGAACTAGGTTGGATGTGGTAGAGAGGAGGTCATTGATGTGGAGAAGAAACAAAGTAGGGGTAAAGCTGAACCTTGAGGAACTCCTGCATTAATTGGATACAGTTTAGAGGAATGGCCATCCACGACAACAGAAATGCTCCGGTTGGAAAGTAAATTTGGTGTCCAGGTACAGAGTTTTGGTGGTAGGCCATATGCCGGAAGTTTATTAAGCAGCGCTGCGTGCTAGACCTGGTCGAATGCTTTGGATATGTCTAGAGCGACAATCTGGGATTCACCGTGTAGTTCCATAGCCTTGTTCCAAGAATGGGTGACAAAGGAAAAGAGGTCGGCAGTTGATCTGCGCTGACGGAATTTATACTGCCTGTCGTGGATTAGACTGTGTTTTTCAAGAAATTTTAGTAATTCGGTGTTTATATACTTTTACATCACTTTAGAGACGATCGAAAGAAGAGAAGTAGGCCTGTAGTTGCTAGGAAGCGCTTTGGATCCTTTCTTGGGGACAGGTTGTACTCGAGCAGTTTTCCAGTTACTAGGGAATATGCCTCTATTAAAAGATGTCTGAAACAGACGAGTATATATAGAATTATAAGCAAAAAATATTTAAAAAATAAATAAGAAAAACAATATCAATGGACAATACAACAAGGCACGGATTTAAGCCAAAGAATAATAAAAAAGTTTGGATGCAGCAAGTGCGTTTGGATGTGAATTTTCCTAAAAATGTTTTAACAGGAAATATGTCTAATGCAAGCAGGCATCAATTTGGTTACCGGTATAACCTAAATAGTAGAAACAATGTACCATATTTTATCAAAGTAACTTATTGCTTGAAAATGTACAAAAATCTTCCGAAAATAAACTTCAAATGTTTCCGAGAAAACTGGTTTCCTAGTCAACAAACCTTAGGTTAATAGAAAATTGAGTTATTGAAATTTGAAGCATTTAACAAAAATTCGTTACCAAAACACACTTGCTACGTCTTGATTTTTTCTTACAGATATATCATATGTCGCTGAAAAATGCAAAAATGCAATAATATAAGGGATGTTCGAAAAAAGATGCAGCTCCTACAACACCTTATAATAAAAGTATACAAATTTTTTTCGTATCTTGTATAGCAAGTATATTGAGCTTTATTGTAGAAATGCGTTACCCTGTATATATGTGAACAGATAAAAACTGAAAGTAACCCGGATACGGATTCTAGGGTTACACTCATTTAAAGAAATCTTTTTAAAATTCAAAAGTCGCGTTCTCTTCATTAAAGATTTTTTTCTACGAAAATTAGCTAAAAAGTATAGACGAGTAAACCATAGACTTAAATACAACTACTGCCAAAGCCTCAGACAAAGCATCTATGTGAAATGAATTTTCTGGAAATATTTTAGTTAAATAAAGGACAATGACGGTTGAAACTAAGACTTGGGGGTTTGTAGAACACTCTTCTTGCGATATTTTCGTTACATAACCCATACTCGCTTTAGGCTATCTGCCTAAATGTTGCCAATTTTGACGTTTCAAATCGCGACTTTGACGTTTTGAGAAACACCCCAATTTTATTCCCTTTAAATGCCTATAACTTTTTGTCTTTTAATTTACAGAGCTAAATGTTGGTAAATGTTTCACTTTTAGTGAATTTTCTTAGAAAAAATTCACTAATGAGGAGATCTCGACTTTTGAATTTTGAAAAAATTTCTTCAAATGAGCGCGATCTAGGACCCCTAGAACCCATATCCGGGGTCAGTTTCAATTTTTATATGTTTATATATATATATATATATATATATATATATATATATATATATATATATATATATATATATATATATATATATATATATATATATATATATATATATATGTATCACACCGATAACTCAAAAAATAATGGGCCGATTGTGATAAAATTTGGTACGTACGTTTATTTTGTAAATGACTTGGATAAGTTGGTTAGTCTGGAAAATCGGACAAGGTTTTCCGGGAAAATTTTGAGTTTTCATTCGAAAAAAATTCTTATCTCAAAAAGTAATACGCCGATTTTAATAAAATTTGGCATGTACCTTCCCTTTGTAAATGGGTTTGACAGGTTTGTTAGTCAGGAAAATCTGACGAGGTTTTCCGGGAAAATTTTGAATTTCATTCGAAAAAAATTTTATCTCAAAGAATAATAGGCCGAGTTTGATAAAATTTGGCATGTACCTTCCTTTTGTAAATGGCTTTGACAAGTTCGTTAATCAAAAAAATCGGACGAAGTTTTCTGGAAAAATTTTGAGTTTTCATTTGAAAAAATTTTTTATCCTAAAAAATAAAAAATCTATGATAACCAAATTTGGTAGGTAGGTTTACGATATAAAAAGTAAACTATATACCAAAATTAAGTTTTTTATATTACAGGAAAAAAAAGTTATAATAAAATATTTTGTGCCAGATCATTTCTATGAAAATTCACTACCATAACGCACTTGCTGCGTCCAGACTTTTTAATATAATATAAACACGCCTACCAAATTTGGTTTTCCTTACTTTGTTATTTCCAGATATATAAAAGTTTTCCGAATTAAAACACAAAATTTTCCGGGAAAACCTGGGCTTATCGTAAGTGCTTTAAAATTAATATAAATTTACTTAACCTCTGGATTGTGTAAATTTTCAACATTCATTTATAGTTTACTTTTTCTGCACATGCAGAAGGACAGCTTAATGCAAAATTTGTTTCTTTTAATTGAAATTTAATTAATATTTTATTGCATTCAATTTATTTATATTGATTTTTAAAGTGATACTCATTTCTTAATTACAAATTTAATTGTCCTATCTTAAACTTTTACATTTTAAAATAAATCTATTTGAACTGACATTTGTGTAATTTATGTGAGTGATTAACTAGTGCTCAAAGTCGACCTGCTTTCTGAGACTTATGTGAACCAACTACTCGCCGGAGATGACTAACAAATTATTTAGTTGGCAATTCATTCTAGTGTTTCTTATGTATCTTATTTATTTTTTTCAAACCACTATTTCATTTTTAAAGTTCATTAAGCAATTAAGGTTCATTATACTAGCCAACAATAATTAAATAATTTTCGTTATAATACGATAATAAAATCTCTGCTCCACTTCGCAACGAACATTTCGAAACATTTCGGGCTTTATAATTTTTTTAAATCCGATATATTCCAGATGGGAGGGTTTAGTTAGCACACGCTGTATATATAAACATATAAAAATTCAAAGGTACCTTGGATATGGGTTCTGGGGTCCTAATTCGCGCTCATTTGAATTTTTTTTCTGAAAGTCTCGCCATCGTTACCCCTCCATAGTGAATTTTATTAATGAAAATTCACTAAAGAGGATAGTTGTGAGTATGTTTTAGTTTGTAGTTCGTAAAATGTTTTTATCTACCAATGCTTATTTTTGAATTAAAAAAACTCTGGACGCAGCAAGTGCGTTATGGAAGTGAATGTCCATAAAAATGTTTTTAATTACAAATATATCGCTCTACTGCGAGCAGGCATCAATTTGGTTACCGGTATAACCTATATAGTAGTAACAATGTACCATATTTTATCAAAATAATTATTTGAACATGTACAAAAATTTTCCGAAAATAAACTTTAAATGTTTCCGAGAAAACTGGTCTCCTCGCCAATTAACCTTAGGTAAATAGCAAATTGAGTTATTGAAATGTGAAACATTTAATGAAAATTCGCAACCTAAACGCCCTTGCTGCGTTCATACAAAAATTTTCCGAAGATAAAGTTGAATGTTGGTTTCCTAACCAACAAAACTTACGTTAATCGCAAATTGAGTTACTGAAATTTGAAAGATTTAATCAAAATTTGCTACCAAAACGCACTTACTGCGTCCAGATTTTTTTATTACAAACATGCATCATATTTCGATCAAAAATGCTAAAATGCAGTAACGAATTTGTTCTACGAAAATTAGCTAAAAAATATAGACCGCTAAACCATAAATTTCACTAAACCTACAGCGAAAGCACCAACTTAACTACACCGACAGCCAAAGCATCAGAGAAAGGGTCTATTTGATATGAATTTTCTGTAAATATTTTAGTAAAATGAAGGGCAATGACGGTTGAATCTGAAACTTAAGGCATCGCAGAACACTCTTCTTGCAACATTTACTTTTCACAATTCGTATTTGTTTCACGTACTTTGCCTAAACATTGCCAATTTTGACGTTTTAAATTGCGAGTGTGACAAAATTTGTTTTTTAGCTGCCTGTAACTTTCTGTCCTTAAACCTAGGTTTTGGTACATGGTGCACTCTTTATAATACAAATCTGCGTACCAAATTGGCTTGCCCTCATTTTGTTATTTCCGGAGATATTTTTTTTTTTAGAAAGAAAACAAAATTTTCCGGGAAAACCTCGTGAATTTTTTAAAGAAAATTTGAATCACCAACGACTTATAAGCCACCCTGTAATTGTAGAAATATTTTTTAAGATGTAGCTCAAGACACCCTATAATTAATGTATACAAATTTTTTTTGTATCTTGCATAATAACGGATATATTGAGCTTTAAAGATTTTTTAGGAAAATTCGACAAAAATGATATACCATTAACCGATAAACTCTATAGACAACACTACTGCCAAATATCAGAAAAAGGGTCTATTTGAAATGAATTTTCTGGGAATATTTTTGTAAAATGAAGAACAATGACGATTTAAACTAAGACTTCAGGGTTTGTAAAATATTCTTCTTGAGACATTTTCCTTCCATAGCTCATATTAGTTTCAGGTTCATTGCCTAAATATTACCAATTTTGACGTTTTAAATCGCGATTTTGACGTTTTGAGGGAAACCCAATTTTTTTTAAATGCCTGTAACTTTTTTGTCCTTTAACCTACAGAGCTAAATTTCGGTAGGTAACTTACCTATAACGATATAAACCCGCGCCCTTACTTTGTTAATTCCGGAGATATAATTTTTTTTCGAAAGGAAACACAAAATTTTCCGGGAAAATCTCGGAGGATTTTCCTGGCTAACGAACTTCCAAGCCACTTGCGATAGGAAGGTAGTCACCAAGTTTTATCAAAATCGGTCCATTATTTTTTTAGTTATAGGTGTGACACATAAATATATAAAACCTCGGATTTGGGTTCTAGGGGTCCTAAGTAGCGCTCATTTGAAGAAAGTTTTTGAAAATTCAAAAGTCGGGATCACCTCGCTAGTGATTTTTTTAAAAGAAAATTCACTAAAATGTATAAAAGGTCGCTCCCGTAAGGCACATAATGCGCTAAAAATTATTGTGCCTTTAACCACTCCAACTAGTAGTTGTGGAGTAAACAGAAGATAAACGAAAAGACCTGACCAATATTTTTTATCAAATTAAGTAGGATTGCCGTAATACAGATAAAGCAGAGACTAGTTGGTTTGGAGGACTTAATTTTCTGTGACCAGACATTTCGAGAGTGAACTAGAACAATCAAATCGTAACTTATGTAGGGTCATTTTATTTCATATGGTCGGACGACACCACTTAAGAGAAATATCACTCACTCTTTTATTACACCCCGGAGTTGAATTCACTGCGGCGAGATTGTTGGAATATTTCCTGCCTTTTTTATTGCTGGCTCGTAGACAAACTCACTGTTTACTGGGCCTCTCTAAATGAAAAATTATGTTACTATTATGGTTCAGTCAGTCATGTCACTTTTGAAATTATAAAAAATTTACCCCATCAAGTTTCACTTAATGCCCGTTACATTTCATTTTATTTGGTACATTTTGTTTAAGGTCCAGTTAGCTGCTTACTGGCATTCTATCGAACAAGTATACTTATGACATATAGAGCGTCGGTGGTTCAGTGGTAAGAATGTGGGCCTCTGAACCTCTGGGTTTGAACCCAGGGTTCTCCTTTCAATTTTTCAGTACACACTGTAACATTACCACCCACCGAGGTTGTGGCATTGTATTTGAGCAAATTGAATGCCTGTGCGTTCCACCCTCGGAAAGGGCGTAAAGCCGTCGGTCCCGTATCCATGCGATGTTGGGCATTTTAAAGATTCCAACCCTCCTTACAGAAAGGCAGGTATTTGCGAAATTTCCAGGATAGTGAGGTGAAACGGCTTTCAGGCGTCGGTAATTGGCGGAAATAGACCGACGTTAAAGAAAAAAAAAGGACACACACACTTATGACATATAAAATAATTTGATAGAATTGTCTAGTCGATCAGTACTTATTACAACTAAAAAAATTGGGGACGCAGCAAATGCGTTAAAGTAGTAAATTTTATTAAGAATCGTACACTATTAGTACGGAATATTACAAAAATTGCGTGTGTTTTTTTATTTCTTGAACGCCGGCCTATTTCCGCGACTATGGCCAATCACCGACGCCAGGAAGCAGTTTCACCTCACTTTCTTGGAAATTTTGCCGAATCCTTGCCTCTCTGTAAGGAGGGTATGGATCTTTAACGCGCCCAACATTGCCTGGACACGGGACCGACGGATTTACGCCCCCTCCGAAGGGCGAAAAGTGCAGCCATTCAAGTTGCTCAAATGAAATGGCATAACCTCGGTTGATGTTAATTGTACAGAATGTACTAAAAAAGTAAAAGGAGTACCCTGGGATCGAACCCAGTACCCTTCGGTTCGGAGGCACAACTCAACTCAACTCAATAAACTTTATTTACAATAAGAACAATATTTATAAAAATACATACATATTCTTGCTACAGGTTATAAAATCGTGTCAATGTGAAACTCCTATAATTAATATATTTTCACTGTACAATCTACTAATGTGTATACAATTTATCCTTATAATAATGTGTGAGAAGCTTAGAGCTGTTATAAAGTTACATAGTAATTTGTGTGGAATTATCAAGAAAATGTAGCTGTTTAAAAAACCTGATCCAGATGATGAATTGTGTGGGTGATTGTTTTGAACTTGTGTCCTTCCGTTTAGGTAGGCATGTTAGTTGGAGACAAAGTCTTCGTTGAATAATTCCAAATGCTGGTATATCAATTTGTGTTTAATTTTAATATTACTGTTTTGTCGGATGTTGGTTAGTTTTCAGTGAGTTTACTGTTATTAATAGAAAAGTTGTAGAATTTGTCAGAAATTTGATGTTTGTGGTCTTTTAAACTGGGTAGATTTGTTATGGAATGGAGGGTGTTAATTCTTGTGTATCTGCTTAAACCTGTGATTAGTCTGAGACATCTATTTTGAAACCTTTGGAGAGGAGGAAGGCTTGTTTTCGAGGCACCACTCCAAACCTGACATCCATAGGTGAGTGTCGGTCGGAGTACCGCCGTGTATATTAGTTTTTTATTTACAAAACTCATGTGTCTATTGATCAGGGTGGGGTATAAATAACGCATTGCAGAGGAAGCATTATTTTGTATCGAATTGATGTGCTTGTGGAAATTTAGCCTTTGAGCGAGGTGTGCGCCTAAGTATTTTACATTATTCGTTGGCTGTATTTGCTGCTGTGATATTTTTAGTGGTGTAAAATTTTTAATAGTGTCAATTATGGAATAGCAGATATTTATGGTAAATGAAGGTGATGGGTGACGTGTTAGAAGGTGCGAAATAGAAGAGCAAAAAAATTTAAATTTGGTACGTCAAAATTTGAAGTTTATCGAATTTGGTGTAGGACCGTGAAACTATTTAGGATTCAACCTTCTAAATTGTCTTATATGATACAGCACAAGTCGCATAAGACTTATTGTATTAACATAATGTATAATTTTTGCCAATAATCAATAATAATAATAATAATAATAATTGCTAAATATTATGTTCTCGGATTTAGAGGCGTTTAATTTAATTTTATATTTGTCGTAGTATCCTTGTAGTATGTCTAAATGGATTTGTATCTGTTTGTTGGCGACATGTCTGGAGAACGAGTGTGCGTATGTGGCAGTGTCATCGGCGTACATGGCCAACTTAGTTTTCTCAAAGTATGGAATATCTGCGAGATAGTAGTTAAAGAGTGTTGGACCTAGTACTAAACCCTGGCGAACTTCTGCATTGATGCTTTTTTTGTGTGAGAGGCAGTTATTTATTTTGACCTGGAATGTTCTGTTGGTGAGGTAGCTATGTATTAATTTTATTATGGCGGGTGGAAATTTGTATTTTATGAATTTGTATATGAGTCCTTCTAACCACACTATATCAAAGGCCTTTTTCATGTCCAGAAGGATCATTGCTCTTTCTCTATCTTGATTGAAGTTTGTTGTTATATCATTAGCTATCCTTGCTACCTGCATTATCGTGCTGTGAGATTGTCTAAAACCAAATTGGCAACTAGGTAATATCTTGAGTTTGGACTCAATGTCGTTGATTTTAAATAATATTATTTGTTCCGTTAGTTTCGCAATTGTGTTTAGTAAACTGATTGGTCTATAACTATTTAACCCTGAGGGAGTTTTACCTGGTGTATGTTTAGGAATAACTATGGCTGTTCTCCAAGATGTGGGAAAGTGGTGATATTTTATTATTGCGTTAATTATGTGTGTAAATTGCTTAAGTTACACACATAATTAACGCAATAATAAAATATCACCGGAGGCACGCGTTCTTACCACTGAGTCACCGAGGCTTTATTACTAAAATTAATGCTTTAAATTGAAACAGACTTTATAGATCGGTTTTAGAGGTCCTAATACGCGCTATTTGATTTTTTTTCGAAAGTTTACCATCGATACCTCCCTATTAATATGAAAATTATTTTAATCTTTTGTTCTAGCTCCTACTGAGAAAAAAACTTTAAATCCCCAAACGCAGTTTTATAAAAAGCTAGAAAATTAAAATCTGGTATATCTACGTGCTGCGTGTCCCTTTAAAATTAGTGCAAGTCTTTTAAAAAAAATACAACTTTCATTCAAGTTACAAAAGCTTTTCAGAAGAAAACCTTATTTATATTTAGATAGGAAAGTATGTACCAAATTATAAACGTGACATCTTATTAATCGTCTTGATGATTTCGCTTTAGTCCACCTAGTCGAACAGGGATTTTCAATGACGAAAACGTTTTTAAAAACAAATTTTCTCAATGAACTCCCTCCCGAGATAAATGTAACATTTTCTTTTGTTTATCTGCCTTAATATTAACCTGCGAGGAACACTCATAAGCACACGTGGAGAACCCAAATCACCAAAAAACCTTTAAAAAAACTGACGATGGTTTCACTAACAAAGCTAGCGTCATCATAGGATGAATATTTTTAAATATCTTATATCCACAGCTCTATTTATATTCTTCTTCAGGGAGGTTCAACGACACAAAAATTAACATATTTCGTTTGTCGGAAATATGTGTATTCTTTTGTTATCTATCGGACGTACTTCTGCCGGTATTTATTTTGTAAAGTAATCTATCAAGAGTACTCATAGGCGGCGGAGCAAGATTCATACGCTTTTTATTATTACTATATTTAGCAATATATATATATATATATATATATATATATATATATATATATATATATATATATATATATATATATATATATATATACGAAGGCGTTTAGCTGTCCTGGTTGTCTAACATTTTTTATTAATTTTAGATTATTCTCATTAACGCGGTGATTATTATCCCAAATATGTCAGGCGACGGAAGATCTATCTATGGTACCGTATCCTAATTGTGCTAAATGTTCTTTGAATCTAATTCCAATAGATCTTTTTGCTGGTCCGACGTATTGAAGATCACAATTTTTACAACTTATTTGATAAATTGCCGACATTTTGGCCGTACCATCCTTGTCTTTTGGGTTAAATAAAGTGTAATTTAAACATTTTATTGAATCCCCACTTGAAGAAAATTACTTCACAAATTTTTAATTTCATGTGATCTGTCATTGTAACTTCGTAATTGTTAATCGGTTATCGGATTTTAGTCGACGGGACTTCTCTATCTCTGGTTTAGGTTGTATGTTTTATTTGTATTGTTTGATCATTGTTGACTTATGATTCATGCTTGTATTATGGATCAATCTATAAATGGCAATTGAATAGCCTGCCTTTGTCACGCATTAAAATTTCACCACTTCGATCTTTAAAATCATGCCTCTCAAATTTTATTTTAAATTTTTAAAACTCCAAATTTTTTGAACCAAGCTACACAAAATTTGCAACAGAGGTATATTTACATTATTTCTAGCTGCATGCAAAGTGTAATTCTAGTTACTCTAAGACTTTGAAAAATATAGTGCACTTAAAAAATTGTTGTATTTTTTTTTTTGGGAAAAAAGACCGCTATACCTGATTTACAGACTCGTCCAAGATATTAACAAAATGAAGAAAATATTTCCCAAGTTTCGTTTAAATCAGTTGACCATTTTTGAGTTATCGCTCGGATATATATATATATATATATATATATATATATATATATATATATATATATATATATATATATATATATATATATATATATATATATATATATATATCTTTATATAGGGTGTTCCATTGTGAAAGGTAAATAGTTTAACGGATAAGGGTCGCTGAGATGATTCTAAATAACCCATATTTAATTAGTCTTTGGCCCATTATAACTCAGATACAGGGTGTTTTATCATTTCTTTCTATTTCTCTATTGCCTCGTAACTTTTCAGCCACCCTGTATTTTTTTGACACTTGGAACACATACTCACCCTATCCCGCCAAATCGATTGAGTTATTAACAATAAAGAAAATCCAGGTCCAGCTTCACTAAAATTTTCTGCTCGAAAACAACACCATGTATATTTGAATTTCTACAACTGTTTGCAATATTTAAGAGGACCGTGAAAAATTGAATTTACCGATGTACTTTATATTTTTGCACCAGCGTTCGTACCACCCATTTTTTAAATTCATATGAAAATATGAATGGAATCTAAAAATGAATATTTTGGAGTACTAAGTCAAATCAGATAGGTTTTAATTAATTTTATTTATTTATTAAATAAGTATTATTAACAAACAGCAAATAACTAGGAAATAATAAAAAACTTTGATTTCTACCATAAACTACAACAGTTGTTCAAAATGACCTGCATTCTTTTGTATATATATATATATATATATATATATATATATATATATATATATATATATATATATATATATATATATATATATATATATATATATATATATATATATATATATATATATATATATATGTTTGCCCTTGTTGAAATGTGGTTCACAGATTTTCTAATAATATCCGGGTTATTTATCATTTCCCGACGGGCGTCATCTATTTTCTCAAGCAGTGCATCCCCACTATTTATGGGAGTAGAATAAAGTTTGGAATTCGGATGTACTCAAATGTGATAAACCACAGGATTAAAGTCGGGTGATCTTGAGGGCCAGTGTACAGGACCACCTGTGCCTATCCAATTATTAGAAAAATTTTAGTTTCAAAATTCCCTCCAATTAGCCGGTAATGCGGGGAAGTACCATTATGCTGGAAATAAACAAATAAATATATAAAGTTGGTAAAACACCATGTATCTCGGTTGTAAGTGGTCTTAATTTTGGGTAATTTAAAATCACCTCGGTGACCTCTATCCGCAGATAAACTGTTTACCTCTCCCTATAAAACACCCTATATATATATATATATATATATATATATATATATATATATATATATATATATATATATATATATATAATATTTATTATTGCTGTACATTTGAATAATATAAGTTTTAATTTTACGTTGGTAAATATCTACTGCGGCAGACTTGCTTTTTGTAGAAATTGAGAATAGGTAGTCTATTATTCCCCCAATTTAATCCGGTCTGTTCATTATAATTAACAATATTTTCAATTCACATTATGGAATGCTTTTTATAAGTCTACAAAAACAGTAAACGTATCTCTACTTTCCTCAGGTCTCCAAGGTATTATTTTAAGCGCTAGCATGCTTTTCGAGTTCCATGGCCAGGTCTGAGCTTAAATTGATAAACATCCAAGCGACCTTCAATTTTGCACATACCTAATTATATATATATATATATATATATATATATATATATATATATATATATATATATATATATATATATATATGTATATATATATATAGTGGCGAGGTCTTTGGTTTCAGACAGTTTTTTCGGTGACGTGGATTGACGGTTACTATCGGAGGATCTCGGGCGCTAGATTTTAAAGAGTTTACTCCCTGTTGAGGATGTCTGCGACCTCTTCACGAAACCCTGACCGATGTAGCGATTGTAGCGATCAAACCTGGGTAACTCTGTGAAGGAGGGTTCGGTAGTCTTTGTGTACTGTTGGCTAAATTGGAGACCCCCGAATAAGCAGTATTTAATCGCTGACTCGGCGTGATCCGACCACTTCTGTCTCATTAAAATATGTAGCAGATTTTGTAATTGCAGGTTGCGGGTTAGATAAGATTAAATAATGCCGTTGTTCACCCATCCCTATATTTTAGACTAGAAACTATTTACAATATATATATATATATATATATATATATATATATATATATATATATATTATATATATATATATATATATATATATATATATATATATATATATATATATATATATATATATATATATATATATATATATATATATATATATTGTAAGGTTGTTTTCTTGAGTGCCAGGGTAACTCAGTGAAGAAAGTTTTCTTTTAGATTTATTTATTTACAATTTCCTAAAAATATAAAAGCATTTACAGTATATACATTATTTACACTAGATATAAATCAAAATATAATGCCTGGTTGGTTCTTCCTGCTGCGAAACGGAACTGGAATATATCTCTCGGGCAGGCCTTCTTTTCAGAGTTCTCAAGTTACAGCCTAGCCAGCTGATGCTGATAAAAAATAGTGAGCTTTCAGTTGCCTTTTTGTGTGTGTGTGTGTGTGTGGGGGGGGGGGGTGCGAAGGGGGTCATATGAAATAAGCTTCCCTTTTTAAGCACGCAGGACTCAGCATCAGGTATTTTGGCTTTTTGGCCAGACCAGCGGGTTACGATCTGGAATCAGCGCCGCTCATAGGCACCCCGGTCGGTAAATACAAAGAGGGAAAAGGGGCGGCGATGTGGTTTGATATTTAGACGCTTATTTCCAGGTATCAACAACTGGAGCAGTCGTTTTTGACCACGCTAGATCGTACCATGCTATTACATCTAGGAGCCAACATCTGCTGTAATAGCCGGCAAATCATATACCACACTGCAGTATAATATCGGTGCAAACTCACCTAAGGCTGAAGACACTCGGCTGGACCGTGTACTGCTGCTTACTGGCTATGTCGGTGTATAGGCGAATGCTCGAAGTGAACTGATTTTCCTTGAATTCGCGGCCTCCTTTTATATGCGTCCGTCAGTGATAAAATGTAAATAGCAGATGATAGGCCATTATCACCTGATTAATACATATCTTAATTTATCTTAAACCACTTTTTCTCGGTATCTTGTGTTTGTTCTTTGAATTAAATTGTATGAACTAAATTAATATTTATGAATTTATTTAATGCATATATGTTTAATTACACTGTATCGAGGTGTATTTATTCAAGTAGTTACTATATATATATATATATATATATATATATATATATATATATATATATATATATATATATATATATATATATATATATATATATATATATATATATATATATAACTACAAACTATATACAATTACTGTGTGCGGTTACTAAGATTATCCAGAACTGGGCAATCTATGAAACGGCAAGAGCTAGCGATTGATGCAGCGTACTGAGTCCACAAAGTACATACGATATGTGCGGCGGTTTACATTGTGCAAGTCAACGCAAGTGCAAGTGTTATTAAAAATATCCCAGTCACAACAACGGACGCACGGGACGGAAAGTTTAAGAACAGAAGAGATGGAATATAAGTTGCTGGACGACCTATGCGGACTGTAAATCCTCAGCATCTCCACTAGGATCAAACCAGGACACAAACATCTCACCAAAATAATATAAGAGTTCTTAATGTATGGGGTGGAAAGCTCGGAACTAGATAAAGGGGCAGGGGGTGACTGGAAATTGACGGGTTACTTAGAGTGGCCTAGATAGTCTGTGAATCCTCAGCGTCCCTATCAGGATCAATCCAAGATGGGAATATCCTGATTACTAAGTGAGCTGTGAAACTTCAGCAGCCTCGCAAAAATAATACAAGATACTGTAGCATACAGGACCACATAGAGGTACAGCGATAGGTACCACAATACTGAAATATCCGGATTGCTAAAATTTGACTGAGCTACGGGAAATTAAAAATATTAAAATTCGCCACAGAATATGAATTAATTCAAACGAATAATTTCCCACCTATGACAATATTTCTGTACACCGAAATAAGCCACACCTGGCGTGATCGGATGAAAAGCGAAATCGGTATGGCTTTGGACGGACTGGTGACGGCTCACTGTTGTAGGCTTACAGGCAGAATTAATACTACATTTCTACCTCGTGCGGCAACGCCTTTTATATGATTTTGGGACCAGGTAATAATCTCCGCGTCGATTGGAATTTTATTAATCTTATCAAGCATCGATAAGATAATAAATACGAAATACACGTGCAATTAAATACAAATCGCTTTTCAAAATATCTCACGGTGAAAATATTTTATCAAATATTTATATTATTTGCAGTTTGCTATATCCCACTTAATTAATTAGACGTTACGCGTTTTATAATTATACAATAGAAAATAATGCTTCATCACAGTATATATATATATAGTTAAATAAGGCCCTTTTGGCTTTATGATAAAAAAATAATTTATTTAAACCCAAAAAGTACTATTAATTAACAAAGTGATTAATTACAAGTTACAACTAACGAACTATGAATGTTGTTAATCGTGGACAAGTAAAGAATGAATTCTAAATCTACATAACTCATACTTATAAACTAGGATTGATTATGATGCAGTTTCTAATTGAACTCTGTGACTGTGTGAGGTCGATGTCATGCTGAGTGGACTAGATCGGGCCGGATGTCGTGGTATGTTCCTACAGCAATCGGCTGCCAGGCAACGTAACTCCTCCATCCCTAATGTGAAGGACGTCCTCGTTCTTTTCAGTAGGCTCTTCAGCACATAGGTTTTTTGATTTGCGTAGCATGGCCTTCTTCTTGAACTTATGTATGGAGATGTAACACAAGATGACCACTAGGATGACGGTGATTATGGTAGTCATTCCCATGTGTGTTGAATGTACCAAAGGATGCAGTACATTGTGATGCTTCCTTTGCTCCATCTGACTTTTCAACTTGCTGGCTTCCTTGAGATGAATTGGATTGAATCTTATGATATGTTGCGGCTGTGGCCGTAAGGGTTGTATCAACTCGGGTACCCATGTAATGTTTGGACTGGTTTCTTCATAAGTCTCTCCATTTATAGATATCTTGCATCGTTCTTGACTGGCTACGAGGGTGTTGGTGATGGTAGTTTGTCTGTGTAGTCTTGACGGACACTCTTCTGAGATGCTGGTCATCTGGTTAGTGATCAGTAGGATATTTCCGTTTCGCAGTTGAACGGATGCTGTGTAAGAATTGGTTGTGGTGGCAAAGAGGCATGTTGATACGTTGTCTAATTTGCATCTTTCTTCATGGGGTTGGTCAGTACATATTATGGCTTCTTCGACAGCTGGGCATTGTTCTGCTGTCCACACATTTTTCTGGGGTGTTTCCAAATAGAAGGACGCAGGTGGTACAAGGACTCTATTGGTTTTAGGTGTTGGAATGATTCGAAAATATGCTCCTGATGTGGGATGTAGGATAGGAACCTTCAGGAGGCACACAATTGTATCTTTTACAGATAAAACATTAAATTTGGTAAATTCTAAAATTTTGAAGATGTGATTTTGGTCAAAACTAATTAATTCATCGTTATTATAAATGAGTTTCAGATGTTCTCTAATGACCTTTAGGTCTTTTGCAGTAAATATTTCTATGTTGGTTAATTGATTGAAACTAAGTGAAATTGTTCTTTGTAATACTTTTATATTTTCTAGTAATTTTGAGCTTAGTGCTATCTGAAATTCTACAACAGCCTTATATTCCGTTTCGCGTTGCATCACATCTAGGGTGATTTTTAATGAGTCTAAATTTTTGTTAATCGACTCTTGTTCCTTTTCGAATCTTTGAGTCTTTATATTGGCAAACGAGTTCAAGTTATCTAATTGAACCATTACCTCGTCTTGATCAGCATACAGCGATTCTACGTTTTTATTGATTTCTTTTAGATCCTCCTGGTCCAAATTGCCAGTGATCATTCTTATAACCGATCCCGCGCTATCTATGAGACCGCGTTTGTATCTAGTGTGTGTTAGCTTTTGTAATTCATTTCTTATGATTCTTAGTTGACTGTTTAGAATTCGTGTATAATATTTGTTGATGGAATTTGACTTAATTTCACTAATCTGATAAGCGTTGTATATTAACTGATTATAGTTTTCATCTATAAGGGTGAGATTAAAATAAAAATAAAATATATGGTAGTGATTTAGGATTTTGGCGATTCCAACATATTCTTTGAAATAGCCGTTAGTTTGGATGGGTTGAAGTTGAAGGAGTAGGGCTGTCCTCAGACATAGGCACAGCAGGCTGTAAAGAAGAAAATTTCTTTTTAGTTCTTTTGGTTTTATTTAAATGAGCCGTTTGTTTTCTCGAATGGGGAAGAAGTATTTTATTGCGTGGTAATTGTATAGGGTCGGAATGAATTTAAAAAAGGGGATCTGCCTTTCGGATTGGTGGTACTCTTACTGCAACGTTTTCTTCATTAATTTGGATGTTTTGTTCTCGAGTTTCGTTGAATTTCTCGAGACGTTCTGTTGCTTTATGCTTTTGCTTTTCATAAATAGACTTGTAAAATGGAAGTATTTCTTTTAAGCGTCTATTGTTATATTCCTCGAAAACTGTTTGATGAGGATCGATCGGTGGTATGTCGTCATATGGGCCGTAGAGTAGTTTGAAAGGAGAGTGGCCTGTCGAAGAATGTATTGATTGGTTGTATATCAATACGGCAGTGATCATGAGTGATTGGGGGCTTTCTTTTGGGTTTTGAATTTTTAGTACGCGTATTTTTTCTAATAATGTCGAATGTAAACGTTCTACGGGGGAATTTGAATTTGGATTTTGAGGGGTAGTAATGTGTAAATTGATTTTAAATATGGAACAGAACTCTTTGAGTACAGCATTTTCAAATTCGCGGCCTGGGTCCGAGACCATCTTAGAAGGGTAGTTGTGGTGAGAGAAGAAGTGACGTAGTTTGTTAACGATGGTCAGGGCAGTAGTATCTATAATGTAATATGCTTGCGCATATTTACTGAACAGATCGACGATGGTTAAGAATTTGCAGTTATCAAAGCTGAATACGTCGATGTGTATAACTTCGAAGGGTCTAGAAGCAATCAGTGGTCCTTGAAACGGGGGTTTGTAAGGGTTACGATCATATTTTGCCTGAAGGCATACGTCGCATTTATTAATAAAGTCGTTAATTTGAATTTTCATGTTAGGCCAATAAAATTTTGTTTTTAGTTGTGCGTACGTCTCGTTAATGCCGTTATGGTTTTGTTCGTGATAGTCTTGTATTGTTCCTTTTTGTTCAGTAAGTTTCGTTACGTCTTGTAATCGTTTTGTACATTTAATTATTTTAACCGAACTATTGAATAAATTGGAAGCTATTATTCTAAAGTAATGTTCGAGTTGTGGGTCCAAGAATAATATACCGTAATTATTATTAGGGTTGATGTAAGATTTTAAGAAGTCAGTCATCTGTTGTAGTTCGTGTTGTCTTTGGATGTATACTCTGTAGCATTTGTTTTTAAATAAGTTGTCTGTCTTTATTTCGTTATGAGGTCCGTAATACATAATTATCTGATATTTGAAGTGATTTAAAGGGTTTTCAGAAATGGGCATAGTAAAGACGGGGTTTTCTGCAGAAGTGTGTTGTGTTTGTGAGTCAGAATGTCGTTCGTCTTCCTGAGTGTTAATACCTAAATCTTTAAGATCGTCGTCGTTTAATACTCTAAGCTCTGATGGATCTAGATTATTAAAAATTGATGCCAGATCATCGTCGTCCTCAACTGCGTTGATTTCGACACGAGATAAAGCATCGGCTACTACGTTAGTAGATAGGGCGACACCTGGGACCATCCCCTCCACTTTTTACTGCGCATGCGCGTGACGTCATGCGCATGCGCTGACCTGCGCAGACCTGTGACAGTTGACAGCTGACCTGTCAGATTTGACAGGTGTCAAATGTCACTGACCTGACAGCTGTCAACGTCAGCTGTCACCTGACCTGACATGTGTCAACGTCAAATGTCACCTGACCTGTCAGATGACGTCACAAGCATTCCAAGATGGCTGACCTGTCATAGACAGTTGCAAGCCGGGTTCTCTCTATGGAACTAACCTGAGATGACGTCACAAGCATTCCAAGATGGCTGACCTGTAAGAGACAGTTGCAACTCCGGGGTTCTCTCTATGGAACTAACCTGAGATGACGTCACAAGCATTCCAAGATGTCTGACCTGTGTGTCCATAGATATCTACAAGTCAGGTTAGCTCTCCATGTGTGTTTGTCTGATTGTTTATTAAGGTTATGTCATGTGTGTTGATTACCATGCATCTGTTTGTTTATTAAGGTTATGTATTTTGTTTATGAAGGTTAGGTGTTCGTATACAGACTGATTACCAAGCCATTTTGATTGTTTATTAAGGTTATGTTTGTATTTGTTGATTAAGGTTATGTTCGTACACACACACACACACACACACACACACACACAGCTGTCTGTATTTGTTTATTAAGGTTATGTTCACACACGTGTTGATTACCAGTCATATGATTGTTTGTTAAGGTTATGTATTTGTTATTTGAATGCAAACAGACATGATAATACAAGAGTGTACTTACATACAACAAGAGACGTCAGCCTTCTTTCACAGCTTAATACACACACTACTGAACAGGTGTCTTCTGTGTTGAGGATACAGACAGACAACTGATTGCCATTGTTGAAGCTTGTACATGCTGTTTAACAAACACGTCATGACAGTTCAAAGTCTTTGCTTAAACTGACAGATGCATGTGTATTTGAAAGAAAAGCATTCGCCTGAACTTAGATTTGAACCCACGAACCTCGAATCAGCCGTTGTTTGCTTTACATATATACACTGTCCCTAAACCAATAGCTCCACAGACACACACGTTAAAAGTTTGTTCGCTGTTGTATATATAAAACAAAGCCAGTTGTTGTTGACATATGAGGTTAGGTGTTTGTATACATGTTGATTACCAATCATCTGATTGTTTAGTAAGGTTATGTTTGTATTTGTTATTTGAATGCAAACACACATAATAATAAGAGTGTACTTACATACAGCAAGAGACGTCATCCTTGTTTCACGACTTAACACATACTGAACAAGTGTCTCTGTCTCTTGAAGGATAAACAACGTTTTACAGTTGTTAACCTTGATCCTGTTTGAGCTTGTCTGTGTATCTGTTTAATATACACAAGAGAGAGGCCCTCTTAAAGGTAAACAACCTGTCAGTTGATGACCTTGTGTTATATCTGTTCAATAACCCCACATTATTCGTGTTTGAGCTTGTCTAGAATACAGTCATTAGAAGTATGACATCATCCATGTAAAAACAAATACAGTTTAAAACGGTTACTGTGGGTAATATGTATAAATAGGTTACACACAGACACTCTTAAACATATTCACAAGTCAGTTGTTGTTGAGAAAAGACTTACTGCAGTTTGTTCTAACCCAAATCTGTTTTAAAATGGCTACATTAAGTGATGTGTGTTACCAACAAATTAAAGACAACTTCTGGTATGGTCTATTTGGAGACTTTCAACTTATTATCGATAAGAACACTGGCTATTTTAATGCAACTAAACTGTGTAAGATTAGTGAGAAAAGATTCAGACATTGGTTGGAAAATAAGAAAACTAAAGAGTTGATTGCCTATTACAACAGTCGGCTAAAGGAAGAGTTAGGGTTTCAGCACAACGACATGACAAGTGTTTCAACTGAGGGAGCCCACTTAGAGTTATCGCCTGGGAGCCGGACTACTACCCCTCTTAAAACGGAAGCAACAACTCAAGTAATACCAACAACAGCTACATATCTGGTGAACTTTGGTGGGAGACAGGCTGAAAACAACTTGATATCTGGTACATATGTGTGTAAAGATTTAATATTAAATTTGGCTTGTTGGATATCCATTCAGTTCTATGAAAAGTGCAAACAAATTATTTTTGATTTTTTCCTCAATGAATTTGATCAGAAATCAAAGGACAACCCAGAGGTTAGTAAAGTGAAATTAACGCGTATAAATGATGAGGTACAGCTTGTGCGACAAACAAACGCTAAAGTCACAGAACATCTTGAAGATACAACCCCAAAGCCAAGTAAACGGAGAAAAATAAGTGTGTTTGGTTTACTTGCAAGAAACGAGACAGGCGCCCCCTATCCATATCATGTGGTAAGAACACAAAAGAAAAGTTTCCCAAGAGCTGTGAGGAACTTTAAAAATAAACACCCCAATGCAAAAGTGATTCTAAACATACTGTACGATCCAAATGTAGTAAATCTCTTTAACAGAATAAAGACTGAAGTGAAATACCTTACAGCACATAGAAACAACCTACATATAGCTGATGTAGCACAAGATAAGTTTGTTCAGGATATTATTGCTTTAAGACATACTTTTTAATTGTATTACAAAATAAAAACACATTAATTTTAACAAAATACTTTTATTTGATTCCAAGTATGTAAACACCTGCCGTTTGTTAGCCCCAATTATTCGTGTTTGAGCTTGTCTAGAATACAGACATCAGTACAGTATTTGTGTTTGACACGTTTTCCCCCTAAGAAACAACGTATTTGCAGACACACATGAAAAAGACCAAGGATTAATATATCGATATCAG
The DNA here is from genome assembly GCA_964006375.1 of Tillus elongatus. Taxonomy (NCBI): domain Eukaryota; kingdom Metazoa; phylum Arthropoda; class Insecta; order Coleoptera; family Cleridae; genus Tillus; species Tillus elongatus. Next base: position 131,336,592 of record OZ023266.1, on the reverse strand, counting down.
TTGCTTATAACACGTACACGATATGTTTTTATATGTTATAGTTGATGAAATAAGACACATACCAAGTAAAAACAGAAGGCTACAGCTAAGTATTCAAAACAAATTTTGTTCAAAACTGTCTAAACGCTCCCTGTATATATACGGAACGCCAAAGCAACTAGAAATATTTGTAAAATATAAAACGCTAGTAAAAACTGTTTCATCGGTGACTAATATTCTATCTGTTTCCAGTTGCCTCAGGCTTCTTAATGAGTTATTTTATAATCGTAAAAACATGTTCTCATTAATAATACAACACTAGTATTGCATTAATACATATAACGTAGTATACCGTTCTAGATTACGTTTTTTATGTTTGTTTTTGTAAAGATGTGTTTACCTTTAACATTTATAGGTTTTAAAAACACAAAGTTCAACTATGAAAGAGGTTTATTTAAAAACTATACTTTGATATATCGTTACAGTTTTCCACTATACTGTGGAGTTTATATTGGTTGTTACAATTATTTTTATACAAAAGTACAGTTTATACAAAAATACAATATAATTTAGTACAAACACTAGACTAAAATACAACAGCTTAATAAACACAACTAAAAATAATACTCTAGATTTGGTTAGCTAACGAACCCATACATAATGATTGCAAGGTTTGCGGTTTATAAGATCGCCAAAAATTTAAAACACTGACTGGGTTTTCAACAAGAAGAAGTTTTTTAGTTTTTTCTGCTTTATAAAAAACAAAACTACTATCTAAATCATATTTATAGTATTGAAATATTTTGAGTATAAAAAGTTCTTTATGAATAAGCAGCTCAGACAAAAACCTACAACTATACCACACTTTCTTCTCATCTGAAAAAATACGGTAAAATATAAAACCATTCTTAGTACTATGATAGCCCTGCATATTAGGTAAATTACAAGAGTCATACTTATCTCCAGATATTATTAAACGAATTATAAGATAATGTTGTTCTGTACCGTATAGTGTTGAGGCATAACCTCCTAGCACGCAACAAAATTTTTTCTCGGTTTCAAACCACTCCATATCAGCCAACACGCTGTCCAGGATTAGTTGATCAATTGGTGTTTGTAAGTTTGGTTTTAATTCCCTGCTGATAAAAGTGAGATGCTTTAACTGCTCCATTATAAAAAAACACTTCTCACAATGGTTCATACTTGTTACTGTTACTGCTGCTGTTGTTGTTCTTTTTCTAAAAGTACATATGGTTGGTAGTTTACGATGAAAACCCCTCTCATAAGTTGATGTTGATAGTTTATCTTCTTAACTGTATACGTTTGATTATTCTGGTATATTACAAGTCAGCGATGGTGTTGGTTCGTTTGTCTTGAAATTTGAATGTACTGGTATACATACCATTTTTTAATTTTTTTTCTCCTTTATATATTGCTTGAGCATACCCAGACTCGAAAAAGACGACTCGATCGTCAGTTGGCAGCATACGTCTCGGTAGAAACACCACCCCGTTTTCCAATTTCATCAACATTCGGTAACCATAGCGGGTTTTCACTTTTTCACCCCCTAATATGTTATATGGGGTGTTTAACAACAAGTCTGCAGCTTTAATTACAGGTGACGCTTCACAAAGACCGTCACGATTTAAATCAGCTAGTACTGATGCTGATGATGAAGCCATGGTTGTTGTTGTTGTTTCTGATTTTATACTGTGGGGTAGAGCTTTGATAAGAACGTATATATATAAGGGTTCAACCAATCAGGTTTGAAAGCGTAGGTTGAAAGACCCCTGGTCTTAAAAAACCCGCTTTCCTGAGTTTTCATCTAACTACATACATTCTGTTATCAGAAAAACACCAATGATAACTCAAGATTGATTTTAGGTAATGAATCATAAAAAACCCGACACCTATAAAATTCAGATACAATTTTAATTGGTGATAAAACAGCATCGTAGTCTTCAAATTCCTTAGCGTGTTTTTCAAACCAGGTAATAAACAATTATATATATAACATTTTTCTATCCCCTATAAATCCAGATACACTTTATATATTTTGTAATAAAACAGACTCGTCTCCAAAGTCCTTAGCGTGTTTTTTTTGTTTAAACCAGGCAATAAACAATTATATATAACATTTTTCGAGGGTCAACTTATGTTTCTAGTCAAAGACCGGGGCATTTTTATAGGATTGCAGTTTTTTTGGATATACCATGAGTGAAGCTCTGCTTTAAAAGCTTGTCTGCAGGTTTCGACTTTCAGTTAGCAAACAACAAACATAATGGAAGGTATACCCCTGTCTCTCTGTGTTTAGAGTGAAATTATTAATAAAGTTTTTGTTTGTTCCAGCTGAAATATTTAATATAGTAAATGGGATGTTTGTGGGAAACGCAGTAAGTAATTTTTAAAATGGTTCTTTTAGTTTATAAAAGATTTGTTTTTATTTTAGCCTATAATAGCGATTTATATTGCGGGTGAGGGGGAGCTGCCCTCTCCGCAGCAGTACTCAACCCTGGTCTGGGTGGGGTATATAGCCCCATGGGGTGTGGGGCTGATATTTCAAGCCCCACCCCAACCTGTAGGGGGTGCAATTCTCGAGATCTACGTCTTGTAGATCTCGAGAAAGGAAGGTAATATCCATTGTCCCTCGTTTGGATACAAGAATTTATGTTTCATTTCTTTTGTTTCAGTCTGTGACACCACCTGGGCCACCAAAAAAAAAAAAAAATAAACATTACAATAAAAATATATATAATAATAAAACGTTTTAAAAATAATGTTGTTTGATTTTATTGTAATATTTTTCAGTTTAAACCTAAATATATAATCTGCTCAAACACACTTACAGATTAATACAGTATTGAAGGGTAATGAAGGTATCTTCACTGTAAGGTAATATTCTGTATTTGTTTTACTGCTTGGTGGTTATATTATTTTTAGCATGTATTTAATTCTAGTGTATGTTTTTATTGTTTGTATTAATAGAAAAATAGATTCTTGTTGTGAAACCTTTTTGTTATATAATTTGTAAAGGGGTTTGTTTTTTTTAACTGCATGTTTGTAACTTGTTTCAGCTCTACTTCAGTTTTAGATATAGAAATCTGGCTTTTTTTTTTTTGTATACTTGTTTTTCTTAGCATCAAATATTTTTGACAGGTCTCTTTTCTGTTACTGTTTTGCATTTTTTTCTGGCTTACAGCATGAAAGGTCATATGATGGCATAATATCAAGTAGTATCATCTTTGTCTTTACACACAATCAACAGAATTTTTTTTTGTTCTCATTTTAATGATTATAGACTAAAACTTGTTTCATTTTTTTTTTAGACAATCAAACAGCTGTTTCCTCAACACAATCAAGGAGATCATTAAAGAAACCGTATTATTTTTTAATTTTCTATTGAACATGTATAGGACCGTTTCATGTAATAAATGTTTTTAAATTACTTTCGATTCGTTTAATCATTCCAACCTATGTATATAACAGTGTGTCTGTCTGTTTTTGTTGTGTGTTACCAGTGAGATAACTCTAGCCTTGTACTCGGCTGATACAGTTTTGACTGGGGTCAGTAAAGTGTTTGTTTAAATGTTTTACAAACAACTACCATATATACAAGGAGTTATATTTAAATAAAGACAAAATTCAATATAAAAAGTATTTTTATTTGGTACTGATATTCTTGTGAAAAGCTGAATCAAACATTTTTAAAAATAGTAAAACTCTCTCTTTAAAACACCAACCCTAATAAACACTTACTCTTAAAGCTACTTTGAGAAAATTAATCTGTTATACAAAAATATGTCTTCTTACACTGAAATTAGGTTAAAAACAAACAACTTGATTAAACACCTAATAAGCTATTGAGATAATAACAATAATACTATATTATAAAAAAATATATCTTGTAGACAGACAGCTACAAAAATACACACTGTTTGCTAAACATAGCCACAAAAGCTGAAATTCAGATAAAAAACACTAACCCTAATAAACACTTACTCTTAAAGCTACTTTGAGAAAATTAATCTGTTATACAAAAATATGTCTTCGTAAACACCTAATAAGCTATTTGAGATAATAACAATAATACTATATTATAAAAATATATCTTGTAGACAGACAGCTACAAAAAAATACACACTGTTTGCTAAACATAGCCAGAAAAGCCGAAATTCAGATAAAAACACTAACCCTAATAAACACTTACTCTTAAAGCTACTCTGAGAAAATAGTAATACTTAGTTTTCAAGACAGTTTTAATCTAAACAAAAATATGTCTTTTGAACTGAAAATTCAGCTAACATGAATAACCCTAATAAGCTATTTTGAGCAAATTACAATATTTATTTTCAAGACAGTTTTTAATCTAAACAAAAGAAAAATACTCAAACATATATATTGTAGACAGAAAGCTACAAAACAAAAAGTACACCCTCTTACTAAAATTAGCCAGGAAAAACTTAAAACTAACATATTTTTAGATACCCTATTCATTTTAACCTAAAACACAGTAACCTATGGAAATATTAAGAAACACTCTCGACGTGTATGTCTTGTATAAAACAGAGATAAAAGCTAAAAATAGTCACACACACACACACACACACACACACACACACACACACACACACACACACACACCAATTCATTAACCTAAAGCTATAGATATACAAGAAAAATATATATACAAGATTTAACCTAAACTACACACACTTAGTCACTCTGTTTGAGTCTTTTAAAACCAAAAGGAGTAGAGTCGAAACTGCCATCGTCGTTGAACTTACGCTTCGTCAAACACGGTTTGTACACTTTGGTTTCCGATCTGGTTACCAGTTCGTGTGTTTGTGTCCTCCGTATCTGATCAAAGTGAACAACGACCGGTTCCGCACTAGAGTTCTCAACCATCTGTTTCATAACTCCGGTATTAATGTGTTGTGATGCTTTATAGTTGAGAGCAAACCCTTTTACTTTGCACACTTTCTGTGTCTCTCCGGTTGTTGGAGAGTACACAGTAAAACTATAATTTTTAGGCCCCGCCGACACAAATTCCATAATATAGCTACCAGCTCCATAAGCAGCCAACTCATCAGTCATTTCACCCAAGCTGGAACCTGTTGGAATGTCCCATTCGCCCTCTCTGGACACGTAAATGACAGAGTCAGTGTCATAATACAGCACTCTGTCACCCAACTTTTCCAAATATGAATATAACTTCAAACGGGCTTGGGCTGTGACGTAGGCAGCAATGGCTACATTAACGGTAGCTGTGCTGTCGGCGGCTTCATCCTTGTACTCCCAACTAACTAGCAACACATCTTCATTAATGATTGTTACGTGTTTTACGTTAATGGCCGGGTTGTTTTCTAATTTATAAAATTCAGATGGTTGTCTCACTATATCCATTCTGGTCTGATTCTCTCGCTGTCCGAATTTGCCCCTGAAACAATAGAGAGAAAAACAATAAAACACATGCACACACACATGAAATAAAACATATAAACGTACCAAAAACTGTTCAGAATCAGTTTAGCTAGTGACCTCAAACCAGGGTTGTTGGTGATGGCTGCAAACTCCAACTGAACACCTTCATTTTCAAGAAAAGCTTCGACGTAGGTCTCTTTGGTCTCGTTGGTGGAACAGTCTGAAGGCCAACCTGATGCTTCCTGCTTTATTTTAATAAATTTATTCATCATTTCAGCAAAAAGACCACCAGTGTTTAAAGACCTATCATATTGGGTAATGGTATACTCCCAAACTTCTTGTATTTCCATCAACTTGTAACCCTTGTCGAGAGCTTTTCGAACCTCGTCAACCACCCAAGTACCAGTGAAGGCCCGTTCTTCTTCTGAATGACAACACTCACCCTTGTTCATATGTTTGGCACACGTTCTGCACAAGGCAAACATTAATTTATTATGCATTTTTACAGGCAACACAGGGTGATATAAGTCTTGCGGTGGTAAGATGGTGCATTTAATGAGTCCATTCACGTCATCTATATTAGAACATGTTGTGTGTACTGTGGGGTGTCCCATGGGAAACTTCCCATATTTACAAACCCATGGGTAGAGACTGCAAACATCAACATAGCGTATTTTCTCTCCTGGTTTCACCTTGTAATAACTCTTTACACAACCTGTTCTACCACCGAAGAAGGCGTCCCGAGGATTAAGTGGCAGGTATGTTAACAGAGGATGGCTATTCAGTCTGTGTTCGAGCACTTGATCGTTTTCCAACAGCTGTCTAAACTCGTGTTCCCACATTTCATGGACTGTGTAACCTCGCTGACGAAGCCGTTCTGTTTTCCTCACAGTACGTTCGTAGCGAGCGTTCAAGGTGTCTGTTGGATCTTCGTGTAGGGGGTCCTCTCTGTTGGTGGTGGTGAAACACTTGGGACAGCCGTGGAAATAGCAACCGTGAAACTCGAACACTTCTCCAGTTTGCTCGCAATAGCCATCAACTTTAACACCATCAATGACTGCTTCCCGTTGTTTGGCAGAGTGTCTGATGTCTACACCTCTTCTTTCTTCCTCGTGTATGAGCCATTGTGTGGCTATCTTTGATTGTCTGTCTCTGTTCCTATAGCCGTTCTTCGGAATAATGCCAATGGTTTGAGGTTTTAGGAAATTTCGACGGAACAGTTTGTTACAAGCCCCAGGTATGGTTATGGCTTCGGTAAACGGTGACACGTTACCCTGTTCCATAACCATCTTGTGAAATGTAAGGCAGGCCTGGGTTAATATTTCCACGTCACTAATACAATATTCAACCATTTCCTTCTGCATGTCGAACTCATTATGTTTATTCTCCTCGTACCACTTGAGGAACGCTGTTCGGTCGGCTTCTTTCATAGCATCCGGATTGTAAAACCTCATGTGGGGCAACGGACCAACATAATTACGATTTGCAAGAGTGTTGAACAGATGTGGAAAATACCCTTTCTTCAACTCACTCAGACCGAAAGCTTTAGGAAGGGAGGCTAATTTCAAAGAAAAATAGCTTATGCTATCAATGAATTTCAACACCCCAAGGACCAGCATCAGTATCTTACTTCCTCGCATAATAACCTCAGGCTTAAGACCGGTCATTTGTTCCAGTGCATGACGTAGAATAAACTGGTGATCATAAGCCTGGCCGTTGTGAGCTAAGACGATGACACTTTTAAATTTCTTGCTGCTGATGAATAGCTGTTGCAGAAACGGTTGAATAACGTCATCGGCTGATATAACCTGCCTTCTCACTCCACACTTCTGGCATGTAGGCACTTCACTACCCAACTCAAAACAGTCACTGCATCGTTGCTGGTAAACACACAGAACAGGCTTGTGTACGTGTTCACCACGGGCATTCTCTTCATCTTGCCTGGTCTCAAAATCGTAAAAGACAAACAAGGTGTTATCTAACTTTGGCTTACCAGTGTCCACCTGGATGTAGCATTGGTGTGTTGAAGGTTGGTGCTTTTTGCAGATATTACAAAAGATCTCCCCACATATGTGTGTTCTGTCTGCTTTAATTGTTTTTAAGCAATCACCGCATCTTCGGACACGCTCACACAAGGTCTTTCCCTGCGTCGAAGATGAGGCCTTGTGTTGGTCATGACAGCTCTGACCCCTGAACTTACGATTGCAATCTGAGCACAAAATTTCATTAACAACCTTCTCACACGGTGGTTCTTGCCGGCAACATGGACACTGACCTAGACACCTATGCTTGTCTTTATGATCATATGGTATGTGGCAACGTTGACAAAAATATCCGGAAGAGAAAGCTGATGTAAGGCTGGTGATGACATTAAAATGATTCCTATGGTGCAGCAAATTCAACTTGTACTTAGCATCGGGTCCTTCATACAGTACATCTCTTCCTCTAGACCCGTACTCGTACACGGTAATTTTGCAGTCTTTGAGATGTTGTTGAAACTGCTGAATTTGCTCGACACCAGCACCATTAGCAGGAATATCAACACCAGCCTTCTGCATTAATTCCATCGCTTCCTGGTCCTGCCTTTTCCCTATATTTCTCCTGACTTGAACCAAATACGGGGCATTCATAACATATGCCAGGGCAACAACGAGAGCTCTAACAAGGCAGAGGTTGTCCTTGTTTTTGATTGCAATAACCCCCCTTTTCTTTGCACACTCCTCTTGGAAGGTCATGTAAGGCGAGTGTTGTCGACCAGACCCTCTGTACGGTCGGAAGCTTGTGGTAATAATTTTAAATGTATCACCAGCTACAGCTTCCTTTTTGCTCTGGTACAGAGAGTCTAACAGCTTCCACAAGTCGTCAAATTTCAAACTTGGGACCGGTTTGAAGGGTATGTGGAAGTCTGTATCTAGCCCATCAGCCGTAAACGTTAACCCTACCTTGCTTTCGGCATCCAAACTCTCGACTATATGCTCGTAAATGCCCCGCAAGCCCTGTTTAAGCCACTGTTCAGGCTCTTGAACAGCAGCATCAAGGGGGTTTAGCCTGAATTCGATGCAGTGCTGTTGCATTCTATACTTTTGGTTGGATTTGCTAAAGTCCCGTACAATGGTGAAAGCCATTATTATTCTTCAAACGCAAAGCCGGGAAATAGTTTTAAAAAGTTTTTGTTACACGTACACACCAGCACAAGCTCAAAAATGTTTACTAAACACACACACGCACACACAAGTTTTAACTAAATAAAATATTAAACCGATAACTATATATATATACGCACCAAAAATGTTTACTAAGTCGACACACACAAGTTTTAACTATATAAAATATTAAGCCCGGCTAACTATATATAAGCACAAAAATATTTACTAAGTCGACACACACACACACACAAGTTTTAAATATATAAAATATTAAGCCCGCTAACTATATATAAGCACAAAAATATTTAAAAGCACACACACACAAGTTTTAACTATACACTTAATTATACGAAAAATGTTTAATAATCTAAATAGGATTTAATCTTTAACACAAAAAAAAACATAAATACCTGTATAAACAACTGCTTGACGTAAGTGGTGAAGATCGGTTTCGAGAGTTCTTTTATAGAGCTACAAGTATGTGTGTGTGTGAGTGTGTGTGGGCAGTACCTGTTGTATAACTGTGATCCTTTCTAATTTTCTATAAATATTCATGATAACACCCCTACGTTACTAAAAAGAGCGAAAAGCTGAACATGTTGACCTTGCTTTCTCCATAAACTTTAATCATCTCTAAGCTGTAAGGTCTATTTCTATTTATATTTACTAGATAACACATATATGTCTGTTTGTTTTACAAGAGCATGTGAAAACAAAAATAAAGTCGCTGAATAATAATCACTAGTATATCAACTTATCGTAAATAGTATTTTTGAGCTGGGGACAAAGCAAAGTTTGTTGTTATGAATGAACGAGGTTGGACAGTCTCGGGGCTTCAGTGAATCAACCGTTGTTTGTTTTACATAGATACAGGGAGCGTTTAGACAGTTTTGAACAAAAATTTGTTTTGAACCCTTTTGCTATAGCTTCAGTTTTTCACTTGTTGTGTCTTTCTCTTATTTCATCAACTATAACATATAAAAACATATCGTGTACGTGTTATAAGCAACTGATATCGATATATTAATCCTAGGTCTGTTTCATGTGTGTCTGCAAATACGTTGTTTCTTATGGGGAAACGTGTTAAAAGCTCTATATTAGGCAAAAATACATGTAATCTTATGAGAAATAGAAACGATTTAAGGTGTGAGCAGGGGCCTTTTCTGCAAACACTAATAATGAGATGATGTCATCTTTCGGTTATATTTGTATTCTAGACAAGCTCAAACACGAATAATGGGGTGGTTGAACAGATATAACACAAGATAACATTCGCCAAGGTCATCAACTGACAGGTTGTTTACCTCTAAGCGAGCCTCTCTCTTGCGTATATTAAACAGATACACAGACAAGCTCAAACACGAATAATGGGGTGATTGAACAGATATAACACAAGATAACATTCGGCAAGGTCATCAACTGACAGGTTGTTTACCCCTAAGCGAGCCTCTCTCTTGCGTATATTAAACAGAGTGTACAAGCTCAAACAGAATCAAGGTTAACAAACTGTAAAACGTTGCTTATCCTTTTGTAGGTCCCAATCTCTTACGTCTGTTTGTTAAACACCAGGTACAGACTCAACAAGATTATCTATGATACTTGTTGGACAATCAATTGTCTGTCTGTCTGTTTCCTAAACACAGGAGACACTTGGACCAAAGAACATGGCTATTTGCTACGTTTTACCTGTGTTACACACTCTAACTGTTGTTAACCAACTGTCTGTCTGTCTGTCTGTTATTACACAGCTCTGTCAGTCTAAGCAAAGACAACAACAAGCTGTCATGACACGCTTGTTACACGGCTGTATAAGCTCAAACAAGATTATCTAAGATACTTGTTGGCATTCGATTGTCTGTCTGTCTGTTGTTACACACATCCATTAGTCTAACCAAAGACATCGAGCTGTCATGACGTGTTTGTTAAACAGCTGTACAACAAGGTTCTATATGATGCTTGTTAGGGGCAATCAATTGTCTGTCTGTCTGTGTTATTACATACCTCTGTCTTCTCAGTCTAAGCAAAGACTTTGAACTGTCATGACGTGTTTGTTAAACAGCATGTATAAGCTTCAACAATGGCTATTAATTGTCTGTATGTCTGTTTCCTCAACACAGAAGACACTTGAACCAAAGAACACGACTGTTTGCTGTGTTTTACCAGTGTTACTGGCTCTAGTTGTTGTTAAACTGCTGTCTGTCTGTCTGTCTGTTTGTTATTACAAACGCATCAGTCTAAGTAAAGACATCAAGCTGTCATGACGTGTTTGTTAAACAGCATGTACAAGCTTCAACAATGGCTATCAGTTATTTGTTTGTCTGTCTGTTTCCTCAACACAAGAGACACTTGGCTATTTTGTGATACGTTTTAGCTGTGTTACACGCTCTAACTGTTGTTAAACACCTGTTTGTCTGTCTGTTTGTTATTACAAACACATCTGTCTGTCAGTCTAAGTAAAGACATCAAGCTGTCATGACGTGTTTGTTAAACAGCGTGTACAAGCTTCAACAATGGCAATCAATTGTTTGTTTGTCTGTCTGTTTTCCTTTAACACAGGAGACACTTGAACCAAAGAACATGGCTATTTGCTACGTTTTAGCAGTGTTACACGCTCTAACTGTTGTTAAACTACTGTATGTCTGTCTGTCAGTCTAAGTAAAGACATCAAGCTGTCCTGTGTGTTATATCCTTTCAAACAGCGTGTACAAGTTCTAACAATGGTAATCAATTGTTTGTCTGTCTGTTTCCTTAACACAGGAGACACTTGAACCAAAGAATATGGCTATTTTGTTACGTTTTACCTGTGTTACAAGCTCTAACTGTTGTTAAACAGCTGTTTGTCTGTCTGTTATTACACATCTGTCTGTCAGTCTAAGTAAAGCCTTCGTGTTGTCATGACCTATGTGTGTGTGTGTGTGTGTGTGTTATATCCTTTCAAACAACGTGTACAAGCTCCAACAATGGCAATCAGTTGTCTGTCTGTCTGTTTCCTCAACATAGAAGACACTTGAACCAAAGAACATGGCTATTTTTGTTACGTTTTACCTGTGTTACTCACTCTAGTTGTTGTTAAACAACTGTCTGTCTGTCTGTCTGTTATTACACAGCTCTGTCACTCCAAGCAAAGACAACAAGACGTTTGTTACACGACTGTACAAGCTCAAACAAGATTATCTAAGATACTTGTTGGCATTCGATTGTCTGTCTGTCTGTTGTTACACACATCCACTAGTCTAAGCAAAGCCTTCGTGCTGTCATGACGTGTGTGTCACAACAACACGTAGAAGCTTCAGCAAGGTTCCATATGATACTCGTTGGGGCAATCTATTGTCTGTATGTCTGTTGTTACACACATCCATTAGTCTAAGCAAAGCCTTCGTGCTGTCATGACGTGTGTTATATCCTTTCAAACAACGTGTACAAGCTCTAACAATGGTATTCAATTGTTTGTCTGTCTGTCTGTTGTTACACAGCTCTGTCACTCTAACCAAAGACAACAAGTTGTTACGACAACGTTTGTTAAACAGCTGTTTCCTCAACACAGAAGACACTTGAACCAAAGAACATGGCTGTGTTACTTGCTCTAGTTGTTGTTGTTAAACTGCTGTCTGTCTGTCTGTTATTATTACAGCTCTGTTTGCCTAGGCAAAGACATCGAGATGTCATGACACGTTTGTTACACGGCTGTATAAGCTCAAACAAGATTATCTATGATACTTGTGGGGACAATCTATTGTCTGTATGTCTGTTGTTACACACATCCATTAGTCTAAGCCAAGCCTTCGTGCTGTCATGACGTGTGTTATATATCCTTTCAAACAACATGTACAAGCTCCAACAATGACCATTAGTTGTCTCTGTTTCCTCTACACAGGAGACACTTGGCTATTTTTGATACGTTTTAGCTGTGTTACACGCTCTAACTGTTGTTAAACAGCTGTTTGTCTGTCTGTCTTTTATTACACAGCTCTGTCAGTCTAAGCAAAGACTTCGAGCTGTCATGACGTGTGTGTGTGTGTGTGTGTGTGTGTGTGTGTGTGTGTGTGTGTGTGTGTGTGTGTGTGTGTGTGTGTGTGTGTGTGTGTGTGTGTGTGTGTGTGTGTGTGTTAACAATCAACAACAGCGTCTATATGTTTTGTTTGGTTCAAGTGGATGTCATTAAACAACTGTGTTATTTCTATAACGGGGCCCCATTCAAGACCTCAACATACGTTAGTGTGTACTAAGCCGTGAAACAAGTATGACGTCTCTTGCTGTATGTAAGTATACTATTATATTATTTATGTTTACATACAAACAATACTTATCAAACAATCCTCGTATATCAAAGTTTAATTTAGTTGTTTTAAATCGAGTTTTGTTACTTGTGTGTTTTTGATCACTCCCTATATAAATTTAGATTCATTCATTCAAAATACAAACACACTAACATAAACAAACACGCCGGCAATAAAACCCAGTCCCGAGTTTTATTAGGCTATTAAAATAAACTCATTAACATATCTAGATGTAAATACGTTTTTCTTATTGATATAGTTTACTTGAAACGTTTTTGTTATTAAATGATATTAGATAGGTAAATTGGTACGTGTTTTAAATTTCTTTTTACTATAAATAAACAATTGTTTTTAACATTACAGTTCCTATTATTCAATTGGAATGTAATAGAGATACCACCCCTGCCCACACACATCAGCCTCATAAACTCGTTTTAAATTAGCATATGCAACAGGTTTTTGTTTTATATATACAACTGCGAACAAACTTTTAACGTGTGTGTCTGTGGAATAGTTGGTTTAGCGACAGGTATCTCTCTGAGTAAGTTGTGTGGTTGGGGGTTCAAATCTAATTTCTGGCGAATGCTTTTCTTTCAAAAATCATATTTCAAATTAAATTCAAAATTTCAAATTACCCGCTCAATATATCTTCCTCATATATGTATGTGTGTGACTAAACCGAATGACTGTGTCCAACAGATGTCTCCCCTCGAGCTAGAGAATATTCTCTACACTCTACAACTTTACAAATAGAATATTCTCTAGCTTGAGGAGTAAGATCTCTGGACACAACAGACAGAAATTTTCAAACAAATTCAAATTTCCCGCCAAAAACGAAATACCCTAACAAACTTCAATACACCTTAACAACAACAACACAATAAACAAACCAAACAGCTGTGTTTACGAACACCTAACCTTAATAAACAAAATACATAACCTTAATAAACAAACAGATGCATGGTAATCAACACACACACATGACATAACCTTAATAAACAAATACAAACATAACCTTAATAAACAAACAGATGACACGTGAGCGAACATAACCTTAATAAACAAATACATAACCTTAATAAACAATCAGACAAACACACATGGAGAGCTAACCTGACTTGTAGATATCTATGGACACACAGGTCAGACATCTTGGAATGCTTGTGACGTCATCTCAGGTTAGTTCCATAGAGAGAACCCCGGAGTTGCAGCTGTCTCTTACAGGTCAGCCATCTTGGAATGCTTGTGACGTCATCTCAGGTTAGTTCCATAGAGAGAACCCGGCTTGCAACTGTCTATAACAGGTCAGCCATCTTGGAATGCTTGTGACGTCATCTCAGGTTAGTTCCATAGAGAGAACCCGGCTTGCAACTGTCTATTACAGGTCAGCCATCTTGGAATGCTTGTGACGTCATCTGACAGGTCAGGTGACATTTGACGTTGACACATGTCAGGTCAGGTGACAGCTGACGTTGACAGCTGTCAGGTCAGTGACATTTGACACCTGTCAAATCTGACAGGTCAGCTGTCAACTGTCACAGGTCTGCGCAGGTCAGCGCATGCGCATGACGTCACGCGCATGCGCAGTAAAAAGTGGAGGGGATGGTCCCAGGTGTCGCCCTATCTACTTACGTTTTCTTTACCTCTTTTGTATTTAATTTCGTAGTCGAACTCTTCTAATTTCAAACGCCATTTCACTAAACGTGAATTTGGCTCTTTAATAGAAAATAACCATACAAGTGGTTTATGATCGGTGTCGATCGTAAATTTATTTCCAAAAAGGTAAGGCCTAAAGTGCTTAGTGTTTTCGACTATTGAAAGGAGTTCCTTCTCAATTGTTGAGTAGTTCCTTTCAGCGGAATTTAAAGTGCGGCTATAGTAAGCTATGGGCCTGTCGTTTTGTGATAAAACGCCTCCTATAGCGATATTACTAGCGTCAGTAGTCAGGTGAAAAGTTTTTGTAAAGTCTGGATACATCAGTATAGGTGAATTTGTAATAAGGTCTTTGGCTTGTCTAAAGGCATTTACGTACTCTGTATCGTTAATGTCAATTTTGGAGTCTTTCTTAAGGCATTTGGTTAAGGGGAAGAGGATTTTTGCGAAATTTTTAATGAAGCGGCGATAGTAGCCTATCAATCCGAGGAATGACTTTATTTCTTTTTGGGATTTTGGTATTGGATAGTTCTGTATAGCCTTGATTTTATTAGGGTTAGGACGGATTCCGTGGGTCGTGATTACGTGCCCAAGAAACTCGACTTCCTTACGAAGAAATTAGGATTTGTCTAGTTGGACTTTGAGGTTAACTTCTTGTAATTTTGAAAATATCTGTTTTAGATGTAGCAAATGTTCTTGTAGGGACTACATACAAAACATGATTTATAAAGGAATTCCCTAAGGACATTATCCATTACGCGCTGGAAAGTGCTCGGAGAATTACGCAACCCAAAGGGCATGCGCACGTACTCGTAGTGCCCATTATTAACGCTAAAGGCGGTTTTCTCTATGCTGCTTTCACCTAAGTCAATTTGGTGAAAACCTTGGGCCAAATCAAGTGTAGTGAAATACATGCACTTGCCTAGACTATCGAGTATCTCATCTATTCGAGGTAAGGGATATTTGTCGTTAATGGTTTTCTCGTTCAGCTTTCTGTAGTCGATAACTAAACGCCATTTACGTTTTCCCGATTGATCCATGCGTTTAGGCACGATCCATACAGGAGATGCATATGGTGATATAGATGGTCTGATAATTTTGTTATCTAATAGCTGTTTTATTTGTTTTTGAATCTCTACTTTGAGATTGTAGGGATCGTTAGGATTTGACATGTACTGGTTCGTCATCTTTTGTGCGTATGTCATGTTTAACACAGTTGGTGAACGTAAGGTCACTGTTTTCATGGTAAAATATATTTTTGTATTTGTTGCATAAGGAAAATAATCTTGATTTTTCTTCGGTATTAAGATGTTCTACTCTTAATTGTTTTAAAATGTTAGGTTGGTTTTGTTTTATTGGTTCGTTAAGTTCGTAATAGTTTTGTAAGGGAGTGACTTTAATTCGTACGTTGAAGTAAACTTCGACGTTGTCAGATGTATTTTTTGTAATGGGAATTGTGCAAATGCCAGAATGAGAAGTAGCTATAGCTTCTTCTACAGTTACGGTGTTGTCGGATAGTTGGGGAATCAGAACGGTTCCATTTTCTACGTTAACAGGAATTTTGATACTATTTACGCATATTTGTTTAAAGGGCTTAAAATTTTGAGGGTTAAGTTCGAAATAGAAAGGGATCTCTGTCTTGCCTAACGTTATAGTCTGTGTCTCGTAGTTTATACGTGCTTTCAATTTCTGGAAGTGAGCAGAACCGATCAAGGCGTCGAAACGATCATGCCATTGCATGACATGAAAATCGAAGGGGAATTGAATGCCATATTCTTGTAATATAGGGAACTGAATGTTGTCAATACCTCTGGAAATTTTGCCAACGGATTTCATGGCGAAGGGTTTTTGATAGAGATATTCGGTGAAAAATTCGTAAGCCGGACCTGGATTCATGATGCTATCAGACGCACCACTGTCAATGAGTGTTTGTAGGCCTAAAGACGGTAAACAGAAGAAGGGTAGTTTGGGTTGCATGGCAATATTATTTAAGTCAAGTTTTATAGTGTTTCCGAGGCTGTATTGCGAAAATCCTGATTTTCACCATACGGTTCCTCTGGTTCCTCGAGTTCCTCGTTATAGAAGACCTCATCAGGTTGATAATCATTATCATCCTGGTATAAATAGTCAGGCTCTTGTTCCTGCTCTTCAAAAGTTTGGTTGTTATTTATTTGAGGAATGGGGTGATTTGTACGAGGGCGATTGTTTGTTAGGTTAGTAGAAATTGACATAGGGGTTGCCTGATTATTAATTCTTCTTCCGAAGACTTGTGAATTAGTGGGGTAATTTCGTTGTTGTGGAATTGGTCCTAAGTTTGAGATAGGTCGGCTTGGAAAGGGTTGTCGAAACGTTGGTTGTTGGTTATGACTTTGTGGGGGTATTCTCTGGAAATTGGGCCGATAGTTATAATTTTGTTGGGGTATTCTCTGGAAATCGGGCTGTTGGTTATAATTTTGTTGAGGTATTTTCCGGAAATTGGGGTAGAAGTCGTTTACCTTCCTATTAATTATGTGGGGTTTTTGTTGCTGAGGATGTTTGTCGTTTTGACGGAAATGAGATTCATCCTTGTCTTTTATGACTTTTAGGAAATTTACTTGCATCTGCTCGTTATCAATGCGATGTCATTCGAGCAACGCTGTTTCTAAATTAGGGATGTTTAATAACCGTAAGTGACTGTGATATGGTTCGGCTATTCCTATTTTGAAAGAAGTAACAGCTGCTGTTTCGTATTGCTGTTTCTTGTAGGTTTTTATAATGTCGTCTAGGGCTTGTAGGGAAATATGTTCGTTTAACATTTTTAATTTGTCTTGTATAGTGTTGTAAAAATCAGTGGCTGTTTGAGTTTTACGCATGTAACTAGTCCGTAGATCTGTCATTAAAAGGTCTTCTGATCTAGGGTCTGTATATTGGGCCTTAAGGGCATTTTCAATATTTTGCCAAGAAATGTCGTCTAGTTTCATAAGTATATCTCGGGTTTCACCTGTCATTTTGGCCTTAATGAATTCAATAATCATTCGGTTACAATGTAGGTCATCAGGTGTGTCGCCTTGTCTTTTGTAACATAGGATATAAGTGCGGCATTGATTCAGAAAATATGCTAATTGTTTTTGTCCGCCATTGTACTCGGGAATCATTGCCGAAGCTTGACAGATTTGGGTGATTGATGCCTCTGACATGTTTTGGAAATTAGGGGTTTCTGATGAATTAAAATTGCGTGAATCTGGGGTAAAATTTGGCAAGATTCTTTCTGGAATTCGGGTAAATCTTATGGGAGACCTTTCACGAAGGCTCATGTAATGTATTAATAGATATAAAGGAGATTTCCTTTTTTTTATATTAATTACAGGATAATAAGGGTATAAAATTATTAATTTTTTGTTGTAATAAATGGATAAAATTTGTAATTAATAGAATAATAATCAATCCTTAAAATAAAT
This sequence comes from Tillus elongatus, assembly GCA_964006375.1. Lineage (NCBI taxonomy): Eukaryota > Metazoa > Arthropoda > Insecta > Coleoptera > Cleridae > Tillus > Tillus elongatus. The sequence continues at coordinate 131,318,679 of OZ023266.1, read as the reverse complement.
GCTTAATTCTAAAGGTAATCAATAATTTATAACTAAAAGAATAATAATACGGTGCAAAATTATTATAACTGCATAAAATCTTAATGCTTTAAAATATTTCCGTAAAATTGTTTATCTAGAGAGTTTTTAATTACAGTGGATATTTATACGATAAAATTTACTCTAATTGTACTAAATGTTTTAATTTCTACGCTAACAATGCTTGCTTGTTATAATGTGTATTACAAAAGCGTTTTATCTAGTTACAACGGATCACACGATTCTGTTGAAATTGAATCTTGTATAATATCGCGTCTGTAAAGTTTTTTATTTTGTCATCAGTTTTTTACGTACAATGACTGAATATCAAATTAAATGCGACGGTTAATTAAGTGCATGCAGTGTTTTTATTAAACAATGACTAACTTGTGATACTGCGTTAATTTTAGAGAAATTTCATTAGATAAAATATATTTATTAACGTAATTATCACTTAATGCTAAGAATTTGTTAAACTGTATAAAAATAATTCTGCTTTATTTCTTGTATTTTCGAAAAATTAAATTTGAAAATTCAGTAAAAAATGCTTGTTTTTATAACTTGTACTATGACAAAGTACCTTGTAATAATATCAATAATTATTCGTTTAAAAAATAAGGCTTGTATGTAGTAAATTAAAAGAAATTTGTTAACGCTATTAACAAAATATTAATTATAATAGGTATCACGAAAGAAGATAGCTTTGTGATAATATTAATAATTATTAATAATCAATTATAGGGCATTTATGAAAAAAAGGATTTTTATGATGCCTTAAATATAAGTATTGCCAAAGAAAAACTTTGTGAATACTAAAAATAATTTGTATTTACGAAAAATGAATTTTGCAAATACATAAAAGACACAATTGCATAGGAAATGAAAGAAATGGAACAACTTACAGAAGGGAAACTGCTTTGTTGGTCATCTATGGCTTTTCTTCCAATGCCCTTGCTCTTTCTTCTTGGATGGTTCTTCCAGCACAAACGTTCAAAAACGACCGACAATTTTGCTACTTTTAGGTTGCCAAAACGTCGTTACTGGATACAGTTCGCAGCGCCAGTTAAATAATTCCCTTTTGGCTTTATGATAAAAAAATAATTTATTTAAACCCAAAAAGTACTAATAATTAACAAAGTGATTAATTACAAGTTACAACTAACGAACTATGAATGTTGTTAATCGTGGACAAGTAAAGAATGAATTCTAAATCTACATAACTCATACTTATAAACTAGGATTGATTATGATGCAGTTTCTAATTGAACTCTGTGACTGTGTGAGGTCGATGTCATGCTGAGTGGACTAGATCGGGCCGGATGTCGTGGTATGTTCCTACAGCAATCGGCTACCAGGCAACGTAACTATATATATATATATATATATATATATATATATATATATATATATATATATATATATATATACTGTGATGAAGCATTATTTTCTATTGTATAATTATAATATATATATATATATATATATATATATATATATATATATATATATATATATATATATATATATATATATATATATATATATATATATATATATATATACTTTATTTGTTTGCTGTACGTTTGTGATTTTTTGTTGGTTTGCGTGGACTGCAGTTTCGAGCGGTCCTGGTTCATGATCAGCACGCTACTGACTGTTATCGCTCCTGTGTGGTCTACGTCTGAGATTGTACGTCGCGCCTGCTCCGTGAGCTTCTATTGGTCGGTTTACTGTTCTATGATTGATTGTGCCTTCGGACTGTGTCGTGCGTACCGGTCTCCTGTCTTGATCACTATGGTTTGATAATTTGTCTATTTGTATGGGCTTTATTAAGTTTTGTTTGAATGTTTATACTTGGATTTGTTCTGGCATTAACTGTTTCTTATTGTTTGTTTGTTGAATGTAGTATTGTTCTCAGATTTCCATTTTTTTTGTGGTTTTTAACATGTTTCATTAGTTGTAATTGGGTGATGTCTGGTTTTTGGTGTTTTGTGTTGTGAATGTGTGTAGCTACGTTTGATTTGTAGCTAGGTATGTGGATTTTATCTAATGCTGTTATATGTTCCTTGAATCTTGTTTCTATTGATTTTTTTGGTCATTCCTATATATTTTTTATTGCATGTTTTACAATCTATTTGATATATTCCGTTTAATTCATGTGGGTTGTGTTCTTGTTTTTTATTTATTTTATTTATTATTTTGTTATTGGTTTGTAGCTCATTTTTAAGTTACAATGTTTGAGTGTTTGTGTTATTTTTTTGATGTGGTGGTTATAAGTGAATTTTGTGTATTTTGTGCTTGTTTCTGGTGTTTTGTTTTCGGTTTTGTTGATTTGTTTGTTTTTTATTTGTTTTACTAGCTTTTCTATTGTTTTCTTGTTGTATCCATTTATTTGTGCTATTTGTATCATGATGTTGTACTCATTTTCTTGTTCGTCGTTATGAAAGTGGTACATTTAGCATTCTGTTTATTAAGTATCTGTATGCGGCCATTTTGTGTGTGTGAGGGTGTATTGAGTGTTTGGGTATAGTGATGTCTGTTTGTGTAGGTTTTCTGTATATTTTGTATTCAATCTGGTTTTCTTTTCTGATTAGTGTTAAGTCGAGGAAGTTTATGGTGTTGTTTGATTCTTTTTCTATTGTAAATTTTATGTTGTTGATTTGATTTATTTTTTCGCAGACATTGTCTATGTTGGTTTTTTGATTTTCGTATATTGTTAATATATCATCGACGTATCTTATCCATTTAATGTTTGGGTCTGTCTCTTTTATTATGGTGTTGATTTTATTTTCTAACTGTTGTATGTATATTTCTGCCATGATACTTGATAGTGGAGATCCCATTGGTAGTCCGTTTTCTTGGATGTAGTATTCTCCGTTGAACTCAAAGTAATTTTGTTTTAATATAATGTTTAATATTTCGCTGATTTGTTGTTTTTTGTTGTTATTTTGCATTTTATTTTCGATTGTATTTGTGGTTTCGTTAATTGGTATATTGGTGTACATATTTGTTATGTCAAATGAGGCAAGTCTTGTGTTTTTGTTTATGTTTCCTAGTTTTTGCACTAGTTCTACGGAGTTTTTTATGTTAAATTTACTTTCTAGTTGTATTTCTTGTTTTAGAACTTGGTCCATTTCTTTTGATATTTTGTATGAAGGTGCATCTTTGAAGTTGATGAGTGGTCTTATTGGGTATCCCGTTTTGTGTATTTTTATTATTCCTGTCATTGGTGGTGTTTTAGGGTTGTTGTTATAATAATGTGTTGTTTTTTGGTTGAATATTGTCTTGTGTTTTTTTATTATGTTTAATATTTGATTTTGGAATTTTTTCGTTGGGTTTTCGTTCAGTGCATTTGTTTGTTGAGATGAAGGTGTTTGTTTTTTCTATATAGTCCTGTGTTTTTATTGCTGCTTTTATCTGTTTTTGCTATTGTTATGTGAGTTTGTTTCTTATTTGTGTGATAATTTTTTCATGTGTATGGTTTTTAGATTTAGCCTTGTCAATAATTCTGTTTATTTCTGTTGCTAGTTGGTTTTCCAGTGGTTCTAAGTTTGGGCTAAGGATGGACGTAGATCACACAGGAGCGATAACAGTCGGTAGCGTGCTGATGATGAACCGGGCGGTTCGAAACTGCAGTCCACGCAAACCAATAAAAAATCACAAACGTACAGCAAACAAATAAAATGTAAAGTGATTACAGTGTAGTGCAATATTCCACCAAAAGATATATATATATATATATATATATATATATATATATATATATATATATATATATATATATATATATATATATATATATATATATATATATATATATATATAATTAGAAACAACATTGAAAATTTCATCAAAATTCAAAACTAAGTGAAGAGTGGCACCTTTGATAAGCACTGGTAAGTACACTTGCAGAGCTGAATTCACTACAACAAATTCTTAAAGACTTGACGATCGTGTAACTAACACATTTACCTCCATCAGATGACCCTAACTTTGTTAGTGAAACGAACGATAGGTCTTTAAAATGCGTTGTGATGAATTGGGTTCTTCAAAAGTGTGCTTATCAAAATTCAAAGGTCGCGGTCTCCTGAATATTGATTTTTTTTAAGGAAAAATCCGTCAATAAGATATTCAATACTTTTTCAAGCTCATCAACATTAATTTGCGAACCAAGGGCACTAATGTTGTTTGATGTTAGTGCAGTATATATTATATAAGAGCACTCAAATATACTTAATGTTATTTAAAACATGAATTGCTCTTAAAAAAGTATCGAATAATGTAATTTGTGAGGGTAATGTAGCGCTTAGAAGTGTTTCGAATTGTAGCCAGTATAATTCTATACAACAGGGCGCGATGCTTGCGAACATCTATCAAAATCGCGACAGCTTCCATCTCACATTATCGCGCATTATTTGCCGAAAATAGAATTTCACAACACGTATTTCATCTTCTGGAAATAAGTGAATATATAAAAAAATATCGGTTAGAATAATATATGAGTTAAATTATACATAATACACAACGATAACCCAACTAAATCCTGTAAACCTTATTCGTTATTAAAGAGAACTTAAACAGGCTTTAGAGAAATACGATCAACTGCAATTAAAACAGTGTATACAAAAAGTAACGTAACCCCTCAATATGTCTCTTCCTGGCGGGTTTAAAAAGGTTTCAAATAAAAGTTTTAGTAACTAACTAAAGCTATAAGTACAGACAATTCTTTTGTATTCAAGGTGCATCATTTCTCCGGAATAATGACAAAAATTATTTTATTCAAATATAACTCTCTGTATATTTTTAAATTTTTTTATACGTTATTTAATTGAAAATACAATAGTTAAAACCGCATGTCTGTAGTTTTATTGGATGAATACTTACATGCGATTGGAAATGAAAAATGAAAAATAGTAATGATCTAAATTTATCAAGTAGCCACATGTTAAAATCGTCCGATAGTTGTTGTTACTAGCTGTTAAGAAGGGGAGGATATTTCGGGAATAACATGTCGAACTAGGCGAATTAGATTTAGTAACGATGTAATAAACTTTAATAAATTAACTACACTTTAACAATGCTTACAACTAATTTAACCGAATGAATTTTAAAGCCGAAATTTTTACATACTGAATCTTAATTGAAAAGCCTCTGCTTCTCTCTACATAATTAAAATCACAAGTCTCGCGTCTTTACATCTTAAGAATCTAATCAAAAAGTCTCGCTAATGTTTATCAACAATACTACTTATAACTTTTACTTGGTTTACATCATACATAATTGCAGACCTCAGGAGTCAGCATTCCTTGTGCTGTACGCTGCAATTTCAACTTGTTTATTATTTAGATAAATATGTAATAGTTTTTCAATGCCAATGTCATTGATACACCTGTGACCTACTACTACATGAAAATTTACATTAATTGTTCTAGCAAATTTTCTTATAATTGAATTTTAATTATAAATTGAATGATCTTAACAAATATATTTCCACGCCTACGACTGCCCTGCTGCAATAGCTTATTGTTCTCTGAACACTAGCGAAACTGCGCTCGCGTTTCTCAAGCTCCTAAGATATTTCACAATGTTTAATGTTTACAGCAAAAGACAGGGGTAACAATATTAGGGATGAGAGGTTACGGCGTTCGAAAAAGATTCAACAAAAAATATCTGAGGTATCTAGTAATAGTTTTCCGAATCGGACCGAATTACGAAAACTGCAGTTAGGGGATTTTTAAGCGTTTTAAAGAATCAGGTGTTATCAGACATCGCTCAAAATTTGGGCTGCCCAAGACTGGCACTAACAAAGAAAAATTCTTGGACATTATGCAAAGTTTCAAAGAACTGCATTAGAACATGATGTTAGTGTCGAATCTATTCGTAATATTCTGATGCTACATAATTTTCATCCGTATAAAGTAATGCTAATACAAGAACTATCTGACGACGATTTTGATCGCAGACTAGAATTTCGTGAAACCATTATGCAAAAAGTAGATACGAACCCGCATTTTACAAATAAGCTGGTGTTCTCAGACGATACCACTTTCATGTTAAATGGTACCGTACATAGCCACAGCTGCAGATATTGGAGTGATTACAATCCTAGATGGGTGCGACAACACAAAACGCAAGGCCCTTCAAAAGCTAATGTTTGGGCACGCATTTTTGATACTACTATTGTTAGCCCCTTGTTCATAGAGGGCAAATTGGACGGAGATAAGTATTTAGACATGCTAAGATATTTCACCCCTCTAGTACTTTTTATGGTGCTATCTAAAAACTACTGTCTACAAAACAAAACCTGAAAATTTAAATGATCTAAGGAATCGAATACTAGTGATATGCGAAGAAATAACACCTAATAAATGGCATAATGTTATATCAGCATTTTATATATTAGTGCAAAATAGAACTACGAAGACAATTTGAATATCTAACAAAACAGAATCAATACTGAAAATTATCAGACGTTTCTGATATGCGGCTACTTGCTAAATCTAAATCCTTACTATTTTTAATTTTTCATTTCCAATCAGGTGTAAACATTGTACCATTAAAGCTACCGACATACGGTTTTGACTATTGTATTCTCAATTAAATAGTGTATCCAAAAATTCAAATATATCTGTATATATACACCCTGTGGTGTTTCATTAAAAAATTATTCGTGTTATTATTCTGAAAAATTGGTACACCTGTACAATAAAGAGTTGTTGTAATGCTTTAGTTCTTTCCTGAAACTTTTAATTGAAATAATTTTGTTGTAAACCTTATAGGCAGAGAAATATTAAGGGGTTACGCTACTTTCTATACACACTGTATAATAGTAATGGTTTATGTTGTGGGAGCATTTCAAAAAGTATAGTTTCTGTGTGCTTGCCATCTAGTAGTAGCGTAATGCCTATTCTTGTTCGATAGAAAATAAATTATCAAAATAACAGACTTAAAATTTATTATCCTGCGGATGTAGTGCAACATGGTTCCGCTGTTTAAAAATAGTGCTGCAAATTGAATCAAAACTTCCACATAGCTGTGATAATCTATTACTAAAGAAATTTTTATGAAATAAATATAGGGTTCACGGCTTGATCACAAAAAAATATATTCGTAGTTCTGTACACCTAAACTTCTGAAACCTTATATTACTCGAGTTTTAACAAAAAATGTCAATTTTCACCAAATCACCCCTCATTTATCCCCTAACCCCTGAAGCAATCTTACCCAAATACAATTCGAAGCGTTCCTTTGTCGGGTGATACCTGGATACCAAATTTGAAGATGAAGTCTCAACTCGTTCAAAAGTTATTGCGCCTACTAACACACAGGCGTGCAGGCCGACAGAACGACAGAAAAAAATGTCTGTTCCAGAATCAGGTTCTCTATACGTTCTGAGACTTTTTACGCCGTTGTATCAAAAAAATTCGAAATGTCTGTCATTGATATTCCAACCCCCCCATATTCAACCACTAATTTAGTTATGTTAGTGCAGAATACCAGATGTTAGATGAAACTGAAAGTTTTTTAATAAAAAAACCCCCTAAAACGTCATATTACTCGAGTTTTAACGAAAAAATATCAATTTTCACCAAATCATCCTCCACTCATCCCCTACCTCCTGGAGCGCTTTTTTCCGAAAATAATCCAAACCCGTTCTAACCCGTGCTAACCCTATACCAAATTTGAAAACGATATCTCAATTCTTTCTAAAGTTATTATTTATTTTTATTATTATTATTTATTGGTAAAAATCATACAGCATGCCAATACAATAAGTCTAGGACTTGTAGTGTACATTTGCATAATTTTAAAAGTTACATCTAAAGGAATGTGACAATTATATACCAAATTCGTCAAACTTCAGATTTTGACAATCCAGGAAAAAATAATTCTCTTCACTTTCATTTCTTTCACCTAATGCTTCACCCATTGCCTTTATTTATCATAGATCTGAACCACTTCAATACACCATCGCAACTATAACTCAATCTCCACATACCATATTGTTTCCAAAATTATCAATCGTAGCTACAAACAGACAGACACACAGGCCGACAGACACAAACAAGTTTCGTTCCCAAATCATGTTTTATGTATGAGTAGGTAATGCGCCACTTGAGGCAGACAGCAAGTGGGGGGCGGCGCCCCACCCCTAGTGGGCGGAGCCCCACCCCTAGGGGCGGCGCCCCACCCCCCTTGTGGGCGTGGCCCAAGATGGCGTCCAAGATGGCTTCCAATGTAACCTGCATTCTAAGGTCATTGACCTGTCTAGGAAACTTTGGCCAGACAGTGACGTCACACGACTTAGGCCAGACAGTCACATTCCAAAGTGTAAGGGAAATTATTATTTTTGAAAAAAAGCCACATGGAGCAGGTGAGTTTCGAACCCCGGGCACTCAGACGGGAGGCAACGATGCTAACCACTGAGCTAAGCAGACGCTTATTAATTTACTGTTTTAGGCTGGTATATATATACGACTTTTAATTACAAACAAACCATACATGTAACAATTAAAGTTTTTGTTATTATTAGACAATTAAGTGATTTACAAAATAAGAATTAATATGTGTTTATGTTATATAAATATTAACCATAAAGCAAATGACTCTGGACGTAATAATTAGATTTGTGTTTCGAGCCGCGCTTCTTGTTTTACGTCACTCCAACCTTTAGAGCCGACAAATGAGAGTGAGGTTGATAAGCGAGAATAATGGTATTGGTCGAGGACTCCATGATTTAAAGTTACGCCCCCATTAAAACAAACCATTCTTAAAGCTTTTGTTATTAGACATAAGACATAATAATTAATATGTTTAATATTAGACAGACTATTAGATTTCGCATAGAAATTAGCCGAACGCCACAATTGTTATATGGGTAGGTTCTAAAAATAACACACAGAGGTCGTTGGCAAACAAAAGAAGGAAGTTCAGAAACAAAATAGACAACAGGTTCAAATAGGAAACCAAACTTAAATATCATAGAGACAATAGAGGTCGCTGGCAAAACAAAGAAGGAAGCTCAGAAACAAAATGGACAACAGGTTCAACTCTTAAAAATAGGAACTAGCCTTATGTGTGGGGCGCGGCAAGTAGTTGATTTTATTTTGAAAGAGATACAGGTTCGATTCCTGATATATGCTCCTTGATATGGTAGCGTCAAACAAATACAAAGAGGTACTGAATAACTAAACAGTAAGCTTAGAAACAATGGTTGGTTACAGGTTCAATTCCTTTCTAACCCCCACGTGTTTAGTGTCATGTTACTCGTCTAAGTAAGCAGAATTAAAAAAAATGGCGACTAAAATAAGATAAAAAACTTAAAACCCTTATCGCGGAAGATCCGTGAGATGTACGAGAGAACCAACACATGCACGGTGTTAAGGAGGTCAAATCAAAGTGGAATATACAATAAAATGGCCACTTCCGGTCTAAACTTTAAATCGTTATATCTTTTCAATGGAAAGTGATAGAAATGAACTGACTTTAAAAATATATCGTTTCATAACAAGGTCTACAAGAAAATGAGATAAAAAACTTTAAACCCTTATCGCGGAAGATCCGTGAGATGTACGAGAGAACCAACACATGCACGGTGTTAAGGAGGTCAAATCAAAGTGGAATATACAATAAAATGGCCACTTCCGGTCTAAACTTTAAATCCTTATATCTTTTGAACGACAAGTGATAGAAAGGAACCGACTTCAAAAATGTATGTTTCGTAACAAGCTCTACAAGAAAATGAGATAAAAAACTTCAAACCCTTATCGCGGAAGATCCGTGAGATGTACGGTAGAACCAACACATGCACGGTGTTAAGGAGGCCAAATCAAATTGGAATATACAATAAAATGGCCACTTCCGGTCTAAACTTTAAATCCTTGTATCTTTTCAATGGAAAGTGATAGAAAGGAACCGACTTCAAAAATGTATGTTTCGTAACAAGGTCTACAAGAAAATGAGATAAAAAACTTCAAACCCTTATCGCGGAAGATCGGTGAGACGTACGATAGAACCAATACATACACGCTGTTCAGCAAAGCAAACTCTATAAGCATATTCAATAAAAATGTTACTTCCGGTAGACACTTCCGGTATAGCTATTCTTAGAGCTACATACATGTGTGACACATCAAAATAATCGTCTTGTTGAACAGAAGAAATATAATATTTAAGTAAGTTAGAACAAGCTGTATTAACACCTAAAACCAACACACACTCTCTTGTGTAGTAGGTATAGATGGTTCCTTCTGGAGCCACCACCGCCACTCCGCCACCACCGGTGGTGGCGGTGGTGGTGGTGGAACTGACCAGACCCGACGACCCCCGAGCTAACCCGAGCACAAGGTGGTGGACCCGACGACCTCCGAGCTAACCCGAACACAAGTTGGCGGAGTCACTGACTAGACCCGAATATCTCCACCACCTGACTTCGTATTTAACCCGAACAAGTAGCGAACTAACCTGAGATGACGTAATCAAAAGCCAACTAACCTGTATTAGGTAAACGAGGAGTCGCCATTTAAACATGGCGGCTAGCGCATGCGCACAAGCAATTTTTTATTTGTTGGTTAAAGTCCTACGTGTTTGGTGTCATATCACTCGTCTAGGTAAGCAGAATCCAAATTTAACATATGTACATGTGTACAAGAAAAAATTTATATTCTTGAGTCTTATTGTAATCGGTTTGATTTAAAGAATCTGTTGAAAGTAGAGCTGGCAACAATACATCTAGTGGTAACCGCGATATCGCTTCCAACTATGACTATATTTAGCATTTCCCGAAATTAACCTTGTTAGCCAACATATTTTCCCCGCAGCTGTTGAAATAACCTTGTGAGCAGTTCATATTTCCTGTTTGTGGTTTTATTTCCGTTGATATAAAGAACATGGAATGTTGTGCGAAATATTATAAGGTGTTTAGTGATTGCAAAAGATTTTTAAAGTTTAACAGTCAACCAACCAGAAGAATACAACCAATTAAAGTGGAGAGGGAAAACCTATTTAACATCAGAGTTTACGATAGCAAGTTTAGTTTAAAATTTCTAGCTATGAAAGCTGCTTGGAATTGTTGTGCTGAAACAATGTGTGACGAAAACGATGGTCCTGATTTCCGTGAACATCATAGGAAAAAGTTATTGTTTAACAAATATCAAGATGATACAAGGATGCTGATGGAAACAACTTTCAACATCAGAAGATCTGTAAAATTAGTGACTGGTGTTAGTGCAAGAAATGAGTTCACAATACTTGTGAAATTTGTTAACCCTTTGGCTCTAGATGAAGAAAATCAATATCTAGCATTGGAAGAGTGGCAGTTTTACGATTTTATGGATAACATACGTGCATTATCTGCAAAGTGGTTTAAAGATAATGAACAAACTCATGCTGTAACTCAGACGAGCTACTGTCGAATCTCTCCTGCAACTATGCTAAGTGAAAAAGTTTTATGTGTTAATAATTGTTTTACACATATGGTTATGTATCTAAATGAAGACACTGTAGAAAAGCTGGTGGAGCATGAGGAAATCATTAAGGAAAGATTTGAGTATGTAAGAGAAACACAGTTTGCTTGGATATATGACCGTTTTCTTCGCGACATCGTTCAAACATTAACAGAGCTGGGTAATTCAGATGTGAGTGCCGCGCAAACCATCCGAGTGATAAAAACCCTACTCAACAACATGTCTCCAACATTCAAGTATTACATGTCAGAGTGTTTGCATTACGCTCAAGAACAAGTGCTAACCGACATCAATAACCTCATCAATGGCACCACCTCTTAAAGCAAGCTTCGTCATCCTGACAGCATTGTGTCAAAATGTGTTTTACGTCTACAAACCACCAAATGTGAAAGAAGTGCGAATCTGTTTCGATGACTGCATCAAATGGTCTGGACTACCAAGAACATATCTGCACAACGATGAAGCGATTGAAGTTTCAACATACAACATGCCCAATATTAAGACTGATATAGTACATTATAAACTTATGTTTTTGTTTGATCATGGCACCCGAGGTGAGACAGCTGACTGGAGAACTCTTGTGTTAAATGATTCTTACCTGTTCACTTCAAATTATATTTCTATGTTTATATCAACTGGTTTTCTTATGTGTCTTGTCATATTTATGCTCATGTATTTTGGTTTTAAATATTACACTGTACTTAAAGATATTTATCGTAAACATATTTGTTAATAAAAATATATAAACTGAAGATGTCTGTGTTTTATTCATTAGTTAAGCACCTATAGTTAAGATGAGATACTGTGAATCGTGCTGGCGGTGGTGGTGGTGGAACTGACCAGACCCGACGACCCCCGAGCTAACCCGAGCACAAGGTGGTGGCCCCGACGACCTCCGAGCTAACCCGAACACAAGGTGGCGGAGTCACTGACTAGACCCGAATATCTCCACCACCTGACTTCGTATTTAACCCGAACAAGTAGCGAACTAACCTGAGATGACGTAATCAAAAGCCAACTAACCTGTATTAGGCAAACGAGGAACCGCCATTTAAAATAACATGTGTAATTATTAGTAATAAACCACATGCCAAAGACTAACCTGGTTATTAAAATCAAATCAATTTAAAAGTATCTCATTAGAATTAATATAAAGAACGTCGTATGTAGGATGAAAATTAAGTCGATCGAATTAAATAAAGCGAAATAAAACGTTATGATTTTAGTGCAAACGCTTAAATGTTACACCAACCACCAGCTGATTAGCCGTTATCACAAGTGTTTCCGCTTTAGGTGAATAGCCTGCCAGTAACAGTTTAAATCGTCAGTCAGGCGCGATCATGACAATTATGTGTTTAATAATTTTTTGAATCGTACCTAAAATGCATCAGATGTTTAAGTGTATTACTGGTTGATTACATTTAAATAAAACAAGGTTATTTTTTAATAGCTGGAGAGGCTATATGTCTTACATAACGCATTGCTCTTTTGGAAATCTGTTTACAGGTGTTATTAATATGGAACTAGTTATTTTGTGTAAAGCGTGAACATTGGTGTTGGTGACTTTGTATCAAAATGTGTCTAGTTTTTTGTGAAAAATCAGAACTAAAACGTTTTACGAAAATAAGCTAAGTCTGGAGGCAATGACTAAGTCTGGTGAGTTGGTCTACTAATTTTTTGAGATAGAAATGAGCTTAAAACCTGGGTACAGCAAGTGTGTTATGATAGCGAATTTTCAGATAAATTTAAATAGAAGTAAAAACCTTTTTATACTTTATCCGACGACTGTTTCACAGTTTTTGATATAGAAATGAGCTTAAAACCTGGGTACAGCAAGTGCGTTATGGTAGCGAATTTTCAGATAAATTTTCTGACGCTAAATAATCTGATACAAAATATTTTAGCATTGTTTTTGCTATATAGTTTTTATATCGCAAACTTACGAGTGTTATACAAATGAGCTTAAAACTTGAAGACAGCAAGTGCTTTATGGTAGTGAATTTTCATATAAAGCTTCTGGCACTAAATATTTGTAAATTTCCATAGAAAGCAGTTAATACAAAAATATTTTATTATAACGGAAACCTACCAAATTTGTTTATCATAACTTTTCTTGATATGATGTATAGAAAAATAACCTCGGTTCTAGGGACATCTGAAGAAATTTTTCAAAGACTTGTTGAATTTAAAAATTTAGTTTTTAGGATTTGGAGCGAAATATTGATTATAGAAAAACTGTGTTACCTAAAAAATGTTTTAAGGTTAGCGTATGCACCCAATAAATTTTTATTAGTTGGTTGAAACACTAGATGCAAAGTCAAAAGCCAACTAGCCTGTATTGGGCAAACGAGTAATCACCATTTAAATGACGTGTGTAAATATGGCGGCTAGCGCATGCGTACAAGTAATTTGTTTATTAAAGTCCTACGTGTTTGGTATTAAATGAATCGTCTTGATTCACATATTAAGTTAAAAGCAATAAAACTCAACACGGCAACAAAGCTCAGCTGTAAGAGTAATAATAATAATTAGATAAGTATAAAAGTTGAGAATTTCAAACGGAGCATTTAGTTGAAAACTGAAGCAGAACGAGTATAATATGGTGAACAACGGTAGAAAACGAAAATCTGCTAAAGCAGAAAATAGTGGTGGTAAAAAACTTAAAGTGCTACAAGACGTCTTACTGGGTAATGCAATAGAAAGTATTATTCCAAAAGAAGAACCAAAAACGTTGGAAAACATGATAAGTGAACTATGTACATTATATCCAACAGCAGAGGTTGATGAACAGCAGAATCAAGCTATAGAAAATATAATTAATGCAGCATATCCAACAAACCTACAAACACCCTATCAACCTACGCAAGAAGATATTTTCAATCAGAAGCTGGTAGAAATCACTAATAAAAGCATCGAGAAAAAATTGAAAACAGAAGACTGTGAACTGATGTGTCAAACAACTTTTTCTCTTACGTCGAACGGCGAGAAGCTGCTTAGCATTGGCGTTAATCCAGTTTTAAATTTTTTGCCGTTAATTAAATTATCTCAGAAGAACTGTAATATACCTGTGTTTTTTGATGTGTGGACATTTGAAGAATTTTTAAACGTATTACCTACGATAATTTACAATTTGGAAAACAAATCTATAGAAACTAGTGAAACATATAATTTAACCAAATATCTTGTTAAATCACAAAGAAAAACTGTAAGTTTTAAGCTGAAACTCTGTGGTAAGGAATATGTAATTAATTTTAACTTGTCAATTCAATCACTTAAAATACTAGAAGATATCGGTTGTGTAGCTAAAGATTTATTGTTAGAACTAAGCTGTAAAAGTTTCTTTAATTTGGAGATGTTTGCTGATGATTTAAGGACCGAATTAGCTAAATTTAGAGACATTTCCCTAATTAGATGTGCCTTTTTCGTAGCTAGAGAAAGATATAGTGATACTTTAAGCATGGTATGTGAATTTGTTACAAAATACCAACACGTACTTAATGATATTGTAAACTATCGCAAATTTTAAATGTATAAATTGTAATAAAGAAATTATGAAAAATATTCGTTTTATTGAATAATTTTTACAAGGATATGTGTCAACACTGTTTAAAAATAAAAAATCTGAGAACACTATCTACATCCTCCGGAAAAACACATTAGGACCAGATGTTTCCAACGACTAATTAACCGCTATCTACATCCTCAAGAAACTCTATAGGATGTTTCCAACGACTAATTAACCACTATCTACATCCCTCAGAAACTCTGTAGGATGTAGATAGTGGTTAACGGTTAATTTCGCAAAAACTTGCGTCAGCTGAGGTTTCATACACAGATCGTGAAAAAGTAACGCGGACTACTTTTTTACGATCTAAAATATTTATCCAACTCGCCAATACCTGTAAAACCCAATTCGTCTTCATAAGGCAGCTCATTTAGGTTAGGCTTATTTATTTACTTATTTATTTACTTGTCTATATAGTTATTTATTTACTTCTTTATGTACTTATCTAGTCAAACGTTCCTAATATTAGTTTCTATACTCTTTCAAGATTTCCTTGTGAAAATATTTAGTTTAAAGACGTGTTATAACGTCTAAAGTGATTGTAGAAATTGAAAATCAATTGTAATACTGCTTATATTTAAGCGACTTGTCATAAATTTGTTAATAACGAAAAC
Source organism: Tillus elongatus (assembly GCA_964006375.1). Classification (NCBI taxonomy): domain Eukaryota; kingdom Metazoa; phylum Arthropoda; class Insecta; order Coleoptera; family Cleridae; genus Tillus; species Tillus elongatus. The sequence continues at coordinate 131,303,017 of OZ023266.1, read as the reverse complement.
TTTACGTTTAGCTTTGTGTTGAGTAGGTTGTTGAAATAAAAAAAAACATATATTTTACAATGTTTATTTTAATAAAAGCATATATTTTACAACGTTTGTTTTATTATAAAGTATTGTAATACAAATTATTTTATATCTTTGCTAGTTATCCATGAGTTATGAGATTTATCAAAACCAAGCCATTTCACATACGACTTGGCGCCTTTCTTTCTGATCACTCTTTCAACTAAATAATAATCAGGGGTTGCAGTCTTTTGTAGCTCCTCTTCATAAAATCCACCACTGATTGGTTTGCCTTGCATGTCTTCTATTAAATAGGTGGTTGGATTAGTGCAGTGAACTTTAGTGATTTTAAACAGCTCCGTTGACCAACGCGGTGTATAACCTTTCTCAAATAATGTTTTAGCTTAACTTAGACGTACAACATCACCCACCCTAAATTTATTTTTGTTAAACACTTTCAGATTCGAGTAAACTTGTTTCAGAATAGCTTCTTCATTTTTCTTGTTAACATCTTGAGGTTTTACACCAGTTGTTCGATGAACAGTAGCGTTGTAAGTAGCAGTGACATCAGGTAGTGTATTAACCCACTTGTAGGTGCCAATCAAGTTGAAATTTTTATATATCTTCTCTTTTAAGGTACGTATGACTCTTTCCACTATTGCAGCCTTCTTCACGCTATAAGTGCTGTAGTGATTAATGTTGTATTTTTTCATTAAGGCGTTAAATTTAGCGTTATAGAATTCTAACCCAAGATCAGACTGGATGTTAGAGGGCGCTGTACTAGTAGATAAAATATCAGCCATAGCTTTAGTCACCTCTTCAGCAGTTTTAGATTTAAGAGGGCGAGTCCACACATACTTTGAAAAACAATTAATAACCACTAAAATATACTTGTAACCAGAGTTGTCTTTGTAGTAGTCTGTAAATTCTGCTAAATCAATCTGCCACAAATCATTTAAACCTTTGATTATTGTACGTCTACGTTTAAAATTGATTCTTGCCGGTTTATATAACTCATCAATAATTTGTTTTTTGGTATCAGATGGCTCAACTGTTTTACGTCTCATGGTGATGTTGGATTTAAAAGTATCCACTTATCATGTAAATCTTTTAGTTTGCTGTCTATCTCACCTAGCTTCTTTTTCAACTTGTTATTCTTTAACACATCAATATCTTTTAAAACTTGAGCAGCTATCGTCTTGTCTAAATTTTTCAATTTGTTTTCAAACTCGCTTTTAAGAGCAGCTAGTTCTGATTTATGCACAGCTTCAAGGGTTATAGCGACAAGACTCTGTGATACTTCATCTTTATTCTTCTTATACTCATCTGCCCACACATCGACAAATTTTCTATTCACACCATCAGCAGGCTCGATAGGATCACCTACGTTACATAATTTATGGTTTTGCACATCAAAATCACCACTTGTAGTTTTCGGAAATGTTTCTCTGTGCACAATTTTGTTTAAGAAGCTGGGAGTCTTTGCAGAACGTCCGAACTTATCGATAGACATTTTTACACTGAACTTATTTTATTTGATTCCAACTAAACTCCATTTTTGATATCCGTTTATCCACCATAACCCAAACTGCTGCCACTGCTTCCTGAACTAGATTTCTATTTATCCCTTCGATAGCACCATCGATATACTCCTTAGTCACAAACGTTTTTTTAAGTTTATTTTCAATCGTAATCACTGCTTGATTTAAATCGTCTTTAGTAGCAAACGTATTTTTCAAGTCAGCTTCAAGTTTTGAAACTGCTAGATCTATATAATCTTTTTGAAGTTTAGATATAGCGGTATCAGCCATAGCAGTAAACGTTTTCTGAAGAGGAAACACTGTTTGATGTATGTACTCCTTGATATCCTCTTTAAGACTAATTAATGTTTCATCAATGCTAGTTTTAAGCGGAAACGAGCTGTAGGCTTCATGTTTAAGATCCATATAATTTTTCATTAATTGCTCTTGCAGCTTTTGTAGTGATTGATCAACACCAGTCTTAAGTGGAAATGAGTTATAGACTTCACGTTTAAAATCATCATAGTTTTTAAATTTATGTTCAAAGTCTTTTTTTAACGCTTCCAACTCCGGTTTATGTACAGCGTCAAGCAGTAGAGCAATTTGAAGTGCTACAGCATCTTTGCTCACCTTATAATCAGCTTTAGTTTTCTGATAGTCAACTTTAGTTTTCTGATAGTCCTCTATCCATACATCAACAAATTTTTTACTTACACCATCTGTAGGTTCAACAGGGTCACCCACGTTACATAATTTATGGTTTTGCACATCAAAATCACCACTTGTAGTTTTCGGAAATGTTTCTCTGTGAATAATTCTGTTTAGATGTTTTAAATTCTTTGCAGAACGTCCGAATTTATCGATCGGCATTTTGAAAATGGTGAAAAACACACAAATCTGTTTATATAACACCCACTTCCTTCAGTTCTTCAATAATAGACTGAATTTCGTTGTTGTGTGCGTTATTACCAGCTGCTTGAGAAGCTACTAACAGTCTAAGTCTATCAACCAACTCGTTTATATCATCCCAGTATACATACTCTTTCTGTTTTTTTGTATGTAGCATGTATGGCATACCACGGCCTAAAGTTACCGAGGAAGATCGCGCTCTAGCACCTTCTTGTTTTTCTAAAATTGGTTTTATTACATGTTGATATTTGGTAGAGGTGTTTCGTAGAACGTCTTCTTTAGGATTGTTCTCTTTTCTGTGAAGACTAGTAGTTGCCATTATGTCTGCGTAGTCACGTAAAGCTTCCCGATTGTTCAAAGCACTCATACCAGGTTTTCTCAAAAATATCAATTCCAACAGATGATTAGTACCGTAATATCTTCTGTCACCAACCACAATTTGAAAGGTTTCTCTATTTTTAAAATCTACGTTAGTAACAACAAATTTAATAGGTTTGTTTCCAAGCATCCAAGTGTTGGTAGCTTTATCATAAGTAACACCATATGTTTGATCACAGGAATGATTATCTGTAAAATATTTATCAACATAATATCTAACAACTATTGGATAGGAACTTAACATTCGTTCGTACACTGCTTTCGGTGTATTTGCAGCAGCATCTAATTTTCTATAAGCTTTAGTCGCCCATAATTCAGGTTCTGGTGCCTCCGCCTCCAATTCAAACGTTTCATCATCACTAAGGAATGGAATTTCCTCCTTTGCTGCTGTTGGTTTGACATCAACTTCAGTTTTAGTCGGTTTCTGTTCAGTTGTTTGAGTAGTAGCCAATAATGTAGCAGGTTTCTGTTGAGTTGTTTGAGTAGTAGCTAATGATGTGGTGGTTTTAGTCGGTTGGTGTTGAACAGTAGCCAATGCTGTGTTTTTCGATATATCACTCAAAGGTTTTAAGATGGGTTTATATAAACGTTGTAATGTTTCATCTGTCTCTGTTTTGCCAAGCTTCAAAGCTAAATATTTCTTTCGAATTATCTTTGATAGATCAGCTATTTTACGTTGTATATTTGGTGGTGCTACTATTTTACGGTGACGAGCAGCTTTAGATTTTTTCGACATGTTTACTCTATGTCGAACAACTTAATACTAACGTTTTCCAGTCAACTGAGATATATAAAGTGATCAAACCCTTTGCGATATCTTCCTTGTGTTAAATCAGAATCTTTAACGACAACCACCATATCATGTTTGTTTTGCCAGCATTCACCACAAAGGAGCTTGAACTTTTCAAAACTCATATCGGTAGTTACATGATCATCATACACATGTTTAAGATTAGTTTCATCTTGTTTAAATAAAACTATAATGTTAGCATTGTCACGCACCAATTGCTTCGGAACTTTGCTATATGTCTGACATAAGTAGAAACTGTCAATATTTTTATGTCTACCCATACAAAAATACGATTTTATTTTATCTTGTCTATCACAGGCTACATCATCAAATATAAAAATTGAATTACTCTTTGCATCTGCAGGATCTAATATCTCTTCGTTTTCACTATATGGATAGTATCCAACACCTTTTGTAGCATCCAACACCTCCTTTAACATACTGTATTTAGGTTGATATAAAGACTTTGAGTATACGTATACGTTTTGAAATTTTAAACCGTTGGGTTCAAACAACAAACTTAACATAACATTTGTTTTACCACATCCACTTGGACCACATATCAAACATCTAACTGTGTTTGGTAAAAGAAGTCCATGTCTTTGCTGTTTAGGTGATGGAATGGTAACAACATCATCTATGTTTGTGACTGGTAGGGTAGCTTTTGCGTGTTTAACAATACGCATCGTTAACTAAACTAAAACTTTTTACGAGTGCAACCATCTATATAAATACTCAGATTTATCATACCTCATTAGCAGTATAAATGTTGGTGTGCCAAGGTGAAGGTCTTGTTAACACAGCCATCAACAAATTACCTGTTGAGCTGCATGTTCCTGGTTATCAGTTTTGTGGTCCGGGTACTAAACTTAAAGAACGTTTAGCAAGAGGTGATCAAGGTATCAATCCTTTAGATCGTGCTTGTCGAGATCACGATATCGCATACTCTCAATCAAAACAGTTGAGTGATAGACATCGAGCTGACGAGGTGTTGGAGAACCGAGCGTGGGAGAGAGTAAAGTCGAAGGACGCAAGTTTTGGTGAAAAGTTAGCTGCTTGGGGTGTTACAAACACTATGAAAGTTAAAAGAAAGCTTGGTATGGGTTTAACCCCAAAGACAACCACCAAACGTAAACGTAGCAGTAAAAAAGTAAAATGTGGCGGTAAAATACCATTTAAAAACATAATAAATTTAATGAAAGGTGCTATAGCTGTGGGTGCGGAAGTTCCATCTGTAAAAAATTTACTACATGTAGCGAGAAAAGTAATTAAAAATGCTGGTGGTCGTAAGAAAGTCAAGACACCTAGAGTTATTCCAGTACCGAAAAGTGGAGGTTTCCTTCCACTACTACCTTTAATTTTTGGTGGTCTATCAGCGCTAGGAGCTCTAGGTGGTGGTGCTGCAGGCATTGCTAAAGCAGTTAACGATGCTAAATCAGCCAAACAAAAATTGGAAGAAGCAAAACGACATAACCAAACGATGGACGCTATTGCTGTTGGTCACCGAGGTAGTGGCTTGTATATGAAGAAACAGCGAAGCGGTTTCGGTTTGTATTTACATAAACCAAAAAACGTGTAAAGTGTTTACCAGCAAGACCTCTAACAAATATAGATCTTGTGAAATTTGCTGGTAAAATGAAAATTCCATATTTTAGAGGTGTATACATGCGAGATACTTTACCATCGAATGGATCACGCAAGAATGAATCATTTATCATGAATTTGCAAACAAACAACGAGCCAGGTAGTCATTGGGTTGCAGTTAAGAAACGTGGTGACACAGCCGTGTACTTTGACTCATATGGAAACTTGAAGCCACCAATTGAACTGTTGTATTATCTTAAAAACTGTACTATATTGTATAATCATGATGTATATCAAAAGTATAATACTTATAATTGTGGCCACTTATGTTTAAAATTTTTAAATAAATGACTTAAACAGTAGTATCTGTGTTTCAGTCATGGCGCGTACGTTTGCTTTGAAGGGTTCTACATCCTCGTTATCGATGGAAATATTTCCACCGTTAGTATTAAAACCACACTTTGAGTATTCGCTCGCGCTTGCAAACTTTCATACATATAACACTATACCAAACATAGAACGTGGGTGTAATAAGTTTCATTATTTTTCTGCTGTGAGTGGTAGAAAGATTCGACAAGAAATAAGTATTCCAGATGGTTCTTATGAAATCAGTGATATCGAGAAATACATTCAGAATGAGTTGTTACGACGTTATATTAAAGATAAACATCTGGACCCTGCAGTAGAACACAACATCGATGTGGTAAAACTGTTTTCGCTAAAAGCCAACAACAACACTTTGAAATGTGAGATTACATGTCAGTATGATATAGACTTTTCTACCGATGCTTCAATAGCACCAATATTGGGATTTTCTAAACAACGTCTTGCTACAGGTAAACTTTACGTTTCCAATTTACCCGTAGAAATTGTACGAGTAAAGACGATTCGTTTGGAATGCAACATAGTAGATGGTTCTTACCACGATGGAAAACCTACACATACAGTATATGAGTTTGCTCCTATGGTAGACCCTGGTTATGCGATTGATATAAAACCATATAGTAAGGTTTTTATGCCTCTTACCACACGTATCATTTCGCATATAAATGTAAACATTATCGATCAGAATTCAGTACCTGTGAACTTTCAAGGTGAGGAGATCATTGTGATATTGGAGTTGAAAGAGACACCAACATATTATGCTGATTATAAATAGTAGTAATCAAACCGCTCCAGCTTCAGTATCTTCGCTACCTGAGTCGAAAGCGGTTCTATCTTGGGAGAACATACAGTTTCTACAATCATTGGGTTACGATGTTAAGCAAACTACATATATTCGCAGACCCTGTGCACGACGAGTCAATCAGAGGGGAAGAAATACACACATACGCTCCTCAAACCAGATCGTTTGACCATAATGATACCTGTGAGTTTGCAATCAACCAACAAGATATTTTTTACGATTGGTCTTCATCTGTTCTACTGATAAATGGTAGTATTGAGACGAGTGGTACGATTGGAACTGTAGAAGTAACGTCTAATGCAGCAGCTCATTTGTTTTCCTCTATTGCGGTTGAAATGTGTAATCAGATTATTGAACATGTGAAAAATCCTGGTATAGTTACATCAATTAGAACACTTTTGGAAGCAAACAGTGATGAGGCAAGAGCTCTGATTCCAGCGGGATGGCATCCAACCGAAAACAATGTGATGTTAAAAAATGAACGTTTTTGCTACTGCATACCTCTTAGCTACTTGTGTAATATTTTCAAAGACTATAAAAGAGTGCTTTTCAGTAAATTGCTTCTACGTCTCACTAGAGCTCAGAATGATAGAAATTGCTTTATTTTGATTGGTGCCGCAGATGCAGATAAGGCATTAAAGTTTAACATTGAGTATATGGCTCTGCAGGTGAAACATATCCACCCCAGTGAAGTTATACAGCAGCAATTATTAAAGTCGATTGCTCTAGATAAGAAAATCCTTATACCATACAGAAAATGGGAGATGTATGAATTACCAAATCTAAATAATTCAACGAAAGACTTGTGGTCTATTAAGACATCCTCAAACACTGAACGACCCAGATTTGTTATTGTGATATTCCAAACAGATCGATACAGTAACGTTAGAAAAGACATCAACGGGTTTGATCATGTGGGTATTCGAGATATAAGACTTCACTTAAATTCGAAACAAATCCCCACAGAGGGTATGAACCTGAACTTTAACCAAGCAAATTACGTCGAGGCATATAGAAACATGATTGAATTTCAACGTTCGTATGTTGGCAGAGAACCACAGCCTACCTTGGATTACAAGTCTTTCCTAAAATATCCCATGTTTGTATTTGATTGCTCCAAGTATAGCGACTCTATAAAACCTTCTACTGTGGATATCAAATTGGAAATGGAAAGTACTACCAACTTTCCCACTCACACGAAATGTTTTTGTGTAATTATACATGATTGCGTCATCGAGTATGCCCCACTCTCCAACATCGTACGCTATATAATGTAGCTGTAAGGATGCTGCAATCACTGTCACGATGAGGTTCGTAGTCGTTGATACTCAGGGTTTTTGTCTGCCTGAATTTACAGCTAAAGAGTTTGTGATTTATAATGGTTTCCAAACAGTGCATTGTGTTTTTAAACCGCATACACCATTACGTTTACTGTCTGCAGACATAATCAAGCAAGTGAAGTTTCTACAAACACAACACCATTGCCTTGACTATAATTGTGGTGATATTAATTTAGAAGAATTACCAAACATAATAGCAAAACATATTATAGCCCAACGTGTTGACAGAATTTATGTTAAAGGTGAAAACAAGCAAAGGTTTTTGTTACATTTGCTATCAACCTGTGGTTATCAAGTGGATGTTATCAACCTGGAAACCAGTGAACGTTGTCCAAAGTTAGTGCCTGATACTCCTTTGTGTATGGAGCATACTTTAGGATATAATAGAAAATGTATCTGTAGCATAAATAACTGTATATCATTATTTACTTATATTGTAAGCTTAATGCCATAATAAAACAAACGTTGTAAAATATATCTGTTTTTTATTTTAAACTACTTTAAAATACATTTATTAATATTAATTTCCAACCACATTAGTCTTTCCAACATCCATCCGCTATCACCTTCAGCAAACTCTAAAGCTTTTGTGTAAATCTCCTCAGTAAATTCTTGATATATATTTTCAAAGTTAGTTGTCACTGTGATATTTTTATTTTTAGTATTAAATGACTTCATTTCTTTTTTATTTCGACTTTGAAGCACATACAAACCAAACAATTCTAGATTCATTTTAACTGTATCGTGTTTGGCTAAAGCAACCTCCATCAAATGAAACAATTTATGCTTCACACTTTCCATGGCAAGACGTATATCACTACCATCCATACTAATACGATAGGTAGCCATTCTGTTTTTAAAAGCTTGAGTTAACATATAAACTTGTTCAACTTCCCACGGTTCACACACTTTAGATTTGTGAATTTCACTACGTAAATGTCCAGAGAAAGCACTCTTTTTCACTTGTAACGAGCACGATTCACAGTATCTCATCTTAACTATAGGTGCTTAACTAATGAATAAAACACAGACATCTTCAGTTTATATATTTTTATTAACAAATATGTTTACGATAAATATCTTTAAGTACAGTGTAATATTTAAAACCAAAATACATGAGCATAAATATGACAAGACACATAAGAAAACCAGTTGATATAAACATAGAAATATAATTTGAAGTGAACAGGTAAGAATCATTTAACACAAGAGTTCTCCAGTCAGCTGTCTCACCTCGGGTGCCATGATCAAACAAAAACATAAGTTTATAATGTACTATATCAGTCTTAATATTGGACATGTTGTATGTTGAAACTTCAATCGCTTCATCGTTGTGCAGATATGTTCTTGGTAGTCCAGACCATTTGGTGCAGTCATCGAAACAGATTCGCACTTCTTTCACATTTGGTGGTTTGTAGACGTAAAACACATTTTGACACAATGCTGTCAGGATGACGAAGCTTGCTTTAAGAGGTGGTGCCATTGATGAGGTTATTGATGTCGGTTAGCACTTGTTCTTGAGCGTAATGCAAACACTCTGACATGTAATACTTGAATGTTGGAGACATGTTGTTGAGTAGGGTTTTTATCACTCGGATGGTTTGCGCGGCACTCACATCTGAATTACCCAGCTCTGTTAATGTTTGAACGATGTCGCGAAGAAAACGGTCATATATCCAAGCAAACTGTGTTTCTCTTACATACTCAAATCTTTCCTTAATGATTTCCTCATGCTCCACCAGCTTTTCTACAGTGTCTTCATTTAGATACATAACCATATGTGTAAAACAATTATTAACACATAAAACTTTTTCACTTAGCATAGTTGCAGGAGAGATTCGACAGTAGCTCGTCTGAGTTACAGCATGAGTTTGTTCATTATCTTTAAACCACTTTGCAGATAATGCACGTATGTTATCCATAAAATCGTAAAACTGCCACTCTTCCAATGCTAGATATTGATTTTCTTCATCTAGAGCCAAAGGGTTAACAAATTTCACAAGTATTGTGAACTCATTTCTTGCACTAACACCAGTCACTAATTTTACAGATCTTCTGATGTTGAAAGTTGTTTCCATCAGCATCCTTGTATCATCTTGATATTTGTTAAACAATAACTTTTTCCTATGATGTTCACGGAAATCAGGACCATCGTTTTCGTCACACATTCTTTCAGCACAACAATTCCAAGCAGCTTTCATAGCTAGAAATTTTAAACTAAACTTGCTATCGTAAACTCTGATGTTAAATAGGTTTTCCCTCTCCACTTTAATTGGTTGTATTCTTCTGGTTGGTTGACTGTTAAACTTTAAAAATCTTTTGCAATCACTAAACACCTTATAATATTTCGCACAACATTCCATGTTCTTTATATCAACGGAAATAAAACCACAAACAGGAAATATGAACTGCTCACAAGGTTATTTCAACAGCTGCGGGGAAAATATGTTGGCTAACAAGGTTAATTTCGGGAAATGCTAAATATAGTCATAGTTGGAAGCGATATCGCGGTTACCACTAGATGTATTGTTGCCAGCTCTACTTTCAACAGATTCTTTAAATCAAACCGATTACAATAAGACTCAAGAATATAAATTTTTTCTTGTACACATGTACATATGTTAAATTTGGATTCTGCTTACCTAGACGAGTGATATGACACCAAACACGTAGGACTTTAACCAACAAATAAAAAATTGCTTGTGCGCATGCGCTAGCCGCCATGTTTAAATGGCGACTCCTCGTTTACCTAATAGAGGTTAGTTGGCTTTTGATTACGTCATCTCAGGTTAGTTCGCTACTTGTTCGGGTTAAATACGAAGTCAGGTGGTGGAGATATTCGGGTCTAGTCAGTGACTCCGCCACCTTGTGTTCGGGTTAGCTCGGAGGTCGTCGGGTCCACCACCTTGTGCTCGGGTTAGCTCGGGGGTCGTCGGGTCTGGTCAGTTCCACCACCACCACCGCCACCACCGGTGGTGGCGGAGTGGCGGTGGTGGCTCCAGAAGGAACCATCTATACCTACTACACAAGAGAGTGTGTGTTGGTTTTAGGTGTTAATACAGCTTGTTCTAACTTACTTAAATATTATATTTCTTCTGTTCAACAAGACGATTATTTTGATGTCACACATGTATGTAGCTCTAAGAATAGCTATACCGGAAGTGTCTACCGGAAGTAACATTTTTATTGAATATGCTTATAGAGTTTGCTTTGCTGAACAGCGTGTATGTATTGGTTCTATCGTACGTCTCACCGATCTTCCGCGATAAGGGTTTGAAGTTTTTTATCTCATTTTCTTGTAGACCTTGTTACGAAACATACATTTTTGAAGTCGGTTCCTTTCTATCACTTTCCATTGAAAAGATACAAGGATTTAAAGTTTAGACCGGAAGTGGCCATTTTATTGTATATTCCAATTTGATTTGGCCTCCTTAACACCGTGCATGTGTTGGTTCTATCGTACATCTCACGGATCTTCCGCGATAAGGGTTTGAAGTTTTTTATCTCATTTTCTTGTAGAGCTTGTTACGAAACATACATTTTTGAAGTCGGTTCCTTTCTATCACTTGTCGTTCAAAAGATATAAGGATTTAAAGTTTAGACCGGAAGTGGCCATTTTATTGTATATTCCACTTTGATTTGACCTCCTTAACACCGTGCATGTGTTGGTTCTCTCGTACATCTCACGGATCTTCCGCGATAAGGGTTTAAAGTTTTTTATCTCATTTTCTTGTAGACCTTGTTATGAAACGATATATTTTTAAAGTCAGTTCATTTCTATCACTTTCCATTGAAAAGATATAACGATTTAAAGTTTAGACCGGAAGTGGCCATTTTATTGTATATTCCACTTTGATTTGACCTCCTTAACACCGTGCATGTGTTGGTTCTCTCGTACATCTCACGGATCTTCCGCGATAAGGGTTTTAAGTTTTTTATCTTATTTTAGTCGCCATTTTTTTTAATTCTGCTTACTTAGACGAGTAACATGACACTAAACACGTGGGGGTTAGAAAGGAATTGAACCTGTAACCAACCATTGTTTCTAAGCTTACTGTTTAGTTATTCAGTACCTCTTTGTATTTGTTTGACGCTACCATATCAAGGAGCATATATCAGGAATCGAACCTGTATCTCTTTCAAAATAAAATCAACTACTTGCCGCGCCCCACACATAAGGCTAGTTCCTATTTTTAAGAGTTGAACCTGTTGTCCATTTTGTTTCTGAGCTTCCTTCTTTGTTTTGCCAGCGACCTCTATTGTCTCTATGATATTTAAGTTTGGTTTCCTATTTGAACCTGTTGTCTATTTTGTTTCTGAACTTCCTTCTTTTGTTTGCCAACGACCTCTGTGTGTTATTTTTAGAACCTACCCATATAACAATTGTGGCGTTCGGCTAATTTCTATGCGAAATCTAATAGTCTGTCTAATATTAAACATATTAATTATTATGTCTTATGTCTAATAACAAAAGCTTTATGAATGGTTTGTTTTAATGGGGGCGTAACTTTAAATCATGGAGTCCTCGACCAATACCATTATTCTCGCTTATCAACCTCACTCTCATTTGTCGGCTCTAAAGGTTGGAGTGACGTATAACAAGAAGCGCGGCTCGAAACACAAATCTAATTATTACGTCCAGAGTCATTTGCTTTATGGTTAATATTTATATAACATAAACACATATTAATTCTTATTTTGTAAATCACTTAATTGTCTAATAATAACAAAAACTTTAATTGTTACATGTATGGTTTGTTTGTAATTAAAAGTCGTATATATATACCAGCCTAAAACAGTAAATTAATAAGCGTCTGCTTAGCTCAGTGGTTAGCATCGTTGCCTCCCGTCTGAGTGCCCGGGGTTCGAAACTCACCTGCTCCATGTGGCTTTTTTTCAAAAATAATAATTTCCCTTACACTTTGGAATGTGACTGTCTGGCCCAAGTCGTGTGACGTCACTGTCTGGCCAAAGTTTCCTAGACAGGCCAATGACCTTAGAATGCAGGTTACATTGGAAGCCATCTTGGACGCCATCTTGGGCCACGCCCACAAGGGGGGTGGGGCGCCGCCCCTAGGGGTGGGGCTCCGCCCACTAGGGGTGGGGCTCCGCCCACTAGGGGTGGGGCTCCGCCCACTAGGGGTGGGGCTCCGCCCACTAGGGGAGGAGTGGGGGTGGGGGGCTCCGCCCCCCACTTTCTGTCTGCCTCAAGTGGCGCATTACCTACTTGTATGTTTTCATACTTTTTACGACGTTCAAGTGAATTTTTTTTACATTTTTGTCGCCGATGCCCCACTTCCACACGTATTGACAACGCAGAAGTAACTTAGGTATCTAGAAGACATTGAACAAATTTACGGTGATCTTTTCTAATCACTAAGGAATGATTATCTAGTAGGATTTGGGACAGGAACAGTTTGCCTATCTCTGATGATATTTCAGAGTTGTTTAACTTTGCTGAGGAAGCTAGACTAAAGAAGAAATAGTGAAAGATTTTAAGAGATGGTCATTTTATGGAGATGTTTAAGTAGTTCTATATATTCTCAATTTTATAATAACTTTAATTTATCTCGCGAACTACGTAGGTATTTCAACTTAACCCTCAACTTTTCCCTCAACTTTGTCGTGTCGATGTTTCTGATACAAGCTCAAACTCGCCTACCCAATAAAAGTCGCATGAAATTTACTCACAAAAGTTTTTGCCGGTTTTTAGAGGTAGAAAAAAAGACAAGACACACTTCATGTTATCAAAGTAACTTTATAGGCTTACAGGCTTAAAGTTTTGATTGTTCAAGAGATTTGAGACCAAAGTTGTAAAATTTGTCGGTAAAACAACAAAACAACATTGGTTTCAAATCTCTTGAAGAGTCTATCTTTTGAGCTCTTTAGGCTGCAAAGTTACCTTCAGAACATGAAGTGACACCGTCGTGTCACTTATTAACGCATGTGTCCACTGGCAGTTGGACGCCAAATATCCTACCAAAGTAACCCTCTATATAAAATAATAGGAAAATATCTATGTTTGTATTTCTGTTTCCAGAGCTCTATTTCATGTGTGGACCTCTTTATTTGGGGCTTGTTGAGTCGATAGAGTTTTACCTGTCCCTTCATTTGATGTTGCAGATGTTCTGTGCTTATAATCAAAATGTGTATTTGTTATTCTATGTCCAACCAATACCTTGCTCTGTGGTTCCTTTGCGCCATCTGACAGCTGTCACTAAGATCAAAAGATATTTCGTTGCACTAATATAACACGCAAAATTAGATTACATTTTTTCTTTTAAGATCTAACAATGTGTTTATGCCTCCCTTATGTGTAATGTCTCCACGCTTGGCTCCAACGCAACAGGTTGCAGTGTAATACCTCTATTTTTTGAGCCTGTCATTTTTTGACCTTAATTAGGTTATTTCTAAGATGATTGATGTTTTATAACTAGATTGTTTTTCCTAGTTGTTGTTGTTTTTCTAAGCTTTCGAATAAGTGTCAATTTGACAGATGTTATAAACAGGACCCCATTTTTCTTATTGCCCATGTCACAATAAGGTCGATTGCCGTTACATGAGATCCTGAGTTATTGGAACTAACAAGTGATGACCGTTACTTCCTCCAAAGTCTATATATATATATATATATATATATATATATATATATATATATATATATATATATATATATATATATATATATATATATATATATATATCCAGCAAATACAACTACATAACAATAATGTATTTTGCACATGTAAGGTCTATGCAAGCTACCAGAGCTAGGAAATGTCAGCAACTGCCAACGTTGACAACATATCGCAGGGACATGACTGCTTAACATTCTGAAGACATTGCTTGTGCTGTTAAGGAGATGTAATTACTAATATTTCAATAATGTATCCAGATTCACCTCTAGCATGTAACTTAATAATGTACTTGACATGTCCTATCTGATATATTCCCAGTATATAAATCATACATGGCTGTCATGTAAATTATATACTATTATATATATATATATATATATATATATATATATATATATATAATATATATATATATATATATATATATGCGTCAATGCGTCATACTTGGTTCTCGGGTTGAACCGCGTGCAGAATTTATGAAAACCCGACGTTTCGGCTCCTGTTTTGGAGCCATTTTCAAGAGGTAAAGGAATAATGTAAGGACATGAACTCTAAGGCCTCAATCTGCCTACTGCATAGAGAGGTGGACAAAGGTGCGTTGGGTTGTTGTAGCTCGATTACGCTGCTGAATCTGCTGACTTCCCAAATCTCGCTGGAGATCTAAGGGCTCAGTGTGTTCGACCTTAGGCCTAAGAGAGACCTGGCAGTTCGTTGCAAGTCTTATATTGTATGTACCGTTTCGTCTACCTGCTTCGTTATCAGTGAAATTAGTCGAGTCACGGTCAATTATGTGAAGGGCTTTCGTAACGGTACTTAAAAAGGAAAAATTTTGAGTTTATAACCCATAGATGTGTAGGTTTTGTGATTATATTATAAAATATATTAAATCTTTCTATTGTCCTGTTAACATTATTATGGGCTTTAAGATTTTCGATTCCTAAGAGTGTTTGTTTTGGTGATTCATGTTTGCTAAATTCCCTACACAGTTTTTTGAGATTCAAAAGTAACAATTGAGACATAGATGTAGAACCTTGTTAGGCCTTTCACACAAGATTTTTTACACAAGAAGCGCCTGAATTTGAACATACCAAATTTAACGTTCCAAATCGTCACATTTGATAGTTTCAGAACGACACTTCAAAGTAATTGTTTCCATATCTCCTTCTTGACCTCCCTAGGCAAATAAAAAGTCTGGACGCAGCAAGTGCGTTATGGTAGTGAATTTTCATAGAAATGATCTGGCACAAAATATTTTATTATAACTTTTTTTTCTTGTAACATAGAAATCTAAATTTTGGTGTATAGTTTACTTTTTATATCGTAAACCTACCTACCAAATTTGGTTATCATAGATTTTATATTTTTTAAGATAAAAAAAAATTTCAAATGAAAACTCAAAATTTTCCCGGAAAACCTCGTTAAATTTTTCTAAATAACGAACTTGTCAAAGCCATTTACAAAAGGAAGGTACATGCCAAATTTTATTAAAATCGGCTCATTACTTTTTGATATATGAATTTTTTTCAAATGAAAACTCAAAATTTTCCCGGAAAACCTCGTCCGATTTTCTTGACTATCAAACATGTCAAAGCCATTTACAAAAGTAAGGTATGTGCCAAATTTTATCAAAATCGGCTTATTACTTTTTGAGGTATGAATTTTTTTCGAATGAAAACTCAAAATTTTCCCGGAAAACCTCGTCCGATTTTCCTGACTAACAAACATGTCAAAGCCATTTATAAGAGGAAGGTATGTGCCAAATTCTATTAAAATCGGCTTATTACTTTTTGAGATATGAATTTTTTTCGAATGAAAACTCAAAATTTTCCCGGAAAACCTCGTCCGATTTTCCTGACTAACGAACTTATCCAAGCTATTAACAAAAGAAAGGTACATGCCAAATTTTATCAAAATCGGCCCATTATTTTTTGAGTTATCGGTGTGATACATATATATATATATATATATATATATATATATATATATATATATATATATATATATATATATATATATATATATATATATATATATATATATATATATATATATATATATATATATATATATATATATATATATATATATATAAACATATAAAAATTGAAACTGACCCCGGATATGGGTTCTAGGGGTCCTAGTTCGCGCTCATTTGCAAAAATTTTTTTAAAATTCAAAAGTCTGGATCTCCCCATTAGTGAATTTTTTCTAAGAAAATTCACTAAAAGTTAATTTTTTTCTGTAATATTTCATAGATTTTGATTACCGCACACAATATGTGCCTTCTGCTTCACTCCAGCGACACAAAAAATTGTTTATATATATATATATATATATATATATATATATATATATATATATATATATATATATATATATATATATATAATATCATATCTTGTGTATTATATATTACATATTATATATTGTATTCCTAGTAACTAAGTTCCACATTGTTAG
Source organism: Tillus elongatus (assembly GCA_964006375.1). Classification (NCBI taxonomy): domain Eukaryota; kingdom Metazoa; phylum Arthropoda; class Insecta; order Coleoptera; family Cleridae; genus Tillus; species Tillus elongatus. The sequence goes on along the minus strand of OZ023266.1, from coordinate 131,286,209 downwards.
TTTTTTTATAGCTTATGTTGTTGCGTTACAAATAATTATTGGTAATAGTAAACTAAATCTGCATCTGAGTTATAACAGTCTAAAGTATTTATAAAAAAATATTGGGACAATAAAAGCAACACACAAACTTCTAAAAAATGCAAATATATCTTTTATAGGACATAAAAAATTATAAAATTTTCAGGAAAAAACAATAAATTTTTTAATAAATCTTAAATTTAAAGAAAAAAAAAAATGAATTCCAAGCGTGTAGGTAAATGCAACTTTCTAAAAAATGTAGCAATAAAAAAACAAAATTCTCATATTACAAATGTAAAAATAAAAATGAATTTAATATATAAAAGCCTGGACGCAGCAAGTGCGTTATGGTAGTGAATTTTCATAGAAATGATCTGGCACAAAATATTTTATTATAACTTTTTTTCCTTGTAACATAGAAATCTAAATTTTGGTGTATAGTTTAATTTTTATATCGTAAACCTACATACCAAATTTGGTTATCATAGATTTTTTATTTTTTAAATAAAATTTTTTTTCAAATTAAACTCAAAAAATTTCCGGAAAGACTTGTCCGATTTTTTTGATTAACGAACTTCAAAGCCATTTACAACGAGAATGTACATGCCAAATTTTGTCAAAATCGGTCCATTATTCTTTGAGAGAAAATTTTTTTTCGAATAAAAATCAAAATTTTCCCGGAAAATCTCGTCAGATTTTCCTGACTAACAAACTTGTCAAAGCCATTTACAAACGGAAGGTACATGCCAAACTTTATTAAAATCAGCCCATTATTTTTTGGGATAATAATTTTTTTCGACTGAAAGCTCAAAATTTTCCCGGAAAACCTCGTCCGATTTTCTTGACTAACGAACTTATCCAAGCCATGGACAAAAGAAAGGTACATGCCAAATTTTATTAAAATCTGCCCATTATTTTTTGAATTATCGGTGTGATACATACATACATACATATATATATATATATATATATATATATATATATATATATATATATATATATATATATATATATATATATATATATATATATATATATATATATATATATATATATATATAAATTGAAACTGACCTCGGATATGGGTTCTAGGGGTCCTAGTTCGCGCTCATTTGCAAAATTTTTTTCAAAATTCAAAAGTCGGGATCTCTCCATTAGTGAATTTTTTCTACGAAAATTCACTAAAAAATATATGCATAAACTTTCTGGAGTTTGTAAACATAGAAACAACAATGATGACATATTATCTATATAAATTAAAAGTTAAACTTATATTTGCTTAGTGAAATATACTTTTTGTCACTTCTCTGTTTCCGCTCTCTTGCTTGATAGAATCACTCCGCACCAGCAATTTTACATCTTTTTCTTTTAATTGGTTGTTCTGCAGAACCACATCTGATATTCAAAAAATGAGCTGTTAGAAAAAATTGTATTGTTTTTATTGTTCTTTTATTAAAACATATTGTCAACATTTGAGTCCACTGGAGATATGGATGATAATATTACTAATGCCTCATCAAAATTATTTTTATTGGCGGTAGTGGGAATTAATTAATAGCGGAAATCGAATTCGGCTCGATATATGGAAAAGTTGCAACTTCTCTATGTTATTTTTATTGGAATATAAAGTTATTCCCGTGTATGGCGATGAAAGACCACTGTTAATTTATTCGTCTCTAATACTCCAGTCAAAAAACTTCCAAAAATGACCCAACCTCCTGAAAAATCCGAAAGTTTTGAAACTTCGCACACTTATTTATAGGTACCTAAGAATGAATATACTGAAAGTCCTCATGAATATGAGGCGAGCTTTAGCGGCAATTAGCGAAAATAGGGCACTTTATTTGGTTTTTCGTTAGTATCTCGAGAACCGTTGATCGGAGGCAAAAGTTGATTATATACATAATTAAGGTTTATCAAATTTTCTACAAAAGTGGTAATATACATTTTTCTCGCATTCCCAATGACTCCCGAGTTATAGACGCTAAAAGAGGGCATTTTGTTAAAAACAATGCTAGGGCGGTACAATATGCCTGGCATTTCTAATAATATTTGACAATGGTTTACCTACATTTTTGGATACTAAGGATAATTGAGGAGATAAACTTCACAACTTTGTATAAAAAGCACGTGATGTATGTTACTTATGTATATTGATGAGGCACATGATGTAGGTATATTAAACAATGAAATATATGAACAAAAAATGCTGAGGTTATTCAAAGGAAAATTTTGTACAGAAAAATCAATCAGCTCTGAATCGCTTCTTGGTAGAATGTCCTACAATTTTATTATCTTGGCCAGCTTCTACACTTGCTGCCTGAAACAATAGGTGAGTATGCATAAGATGAAGGTTAATATTGAGCCATTTTGCTGCCAACCAAAGAGTATCGTATGGAGTTAGCTGATAAGTTTTATTGACTATATCTTTCAGATCCTCTACAAAAACATTACTAAATCCAACTTGTGATTTTTGGTAAGTTAGTAAAGGAATCACTCCAAGTTTCCCTACTGTCATAGCAGGTGCTACATTGGTGAGCCGCGGTATTGGCTTCTCATGTTCGCTTCCAGTTGTGCTTCCAGGAGGCACACATTTGATGACACCCATAGAATTGAATGTGTTGAGACCGTCCAGTGTTCTAACATTAAAGTTTGCGTTGTCAAACACAAATTGGTGAAAAAGACTATCATTATCAGGTTGAATGTGATGAATTGCTGACATTTCCAGCTGCTGTGCGCTGTGATATGAAGCACTGAACCCCAAACTTGATAAAAGGTTTACCAACTTCTTGCTTGCAAATCTTCTGGACACAAACAAATCAACACTGTTCATTATTGCTGATATAAAAGAGGTTGGACGAATCGCAGAGATAAGACTGTGAGAAATAGAAATGCATTTTCTTTTTTTTATTTGCATTATATGCTTTTTTCATTATCAATGTCTCCAGAAAAACTTGTAGAGTTGGGGGTACACAAGAAGCTGCTTCTTTTAAAAAGTTGTTGCCCCGAGGGTATGCGCTTGTATCATACACATTTTTCTAAACATCCTGCCTTACTAACTTTGCTGCTGCTTGTACGATTCTTAGTTGCTCATAACTTTCATCAGCTTTTCTGTCATCATACTATGATTTCAAAATTTTAACTCCAACATCATTGAAACAGATGGTTGCATCCCTTCATCCAACTCCTACAGCAATTATAATAATTCTCTCTCCATAGTTGTCTTTGAGTTTGCTTTTAATTGTATTATTTGAAGGAACATCAGCAGATACTGCAAAACGTAATTGTTCAAAGGAATGTTGGCATTCCTCACTATTCTCAATGAGGGAGTAAATCTCTTCCATAGCCTTTATAATGTAATCTGTCTCTGGACGTCCACGTTTCCTACCCTCTTCTGGAGGCTTGTGGGTAGCAGTCCAGGTGGTACACTCCATCAGCAGCGACAAGATCGTTAATGCCAGACAGACGCTGCCTAACTTCTTCTGTCTTTTCATCATTTCTCCTGTCTGCAGAATTCAATACAGTCGTAATCATTTCCTTACTTCGACAGAAGAATGCATATCTGCGGGCTTTTATAGGATCCTTTATTTGTTTTTTAAAATACTCTTCATTAATAACATCTGCACAGAAGAAACATTTTGTTTTGAATTCAAATAATGTTTTCACAGACGACCTTGTTTGGGGCAAAGAGCTATCTTGTGTTGATGAAGAAGGGTCTGCAGCAGACTGCTGTTGCAGCAAAGGCTTTATAGACTCATCCCGTGTGTAATGTTTTCGGCACTCAGTGTGTAATCTAATTGTCTCACTACCACGAAGCTTAGAACCCAAATCATATTTCCTTTGCTCACTAGCGAGCAGTAACGATCTGATTCCGTTCAAACCAACTTTCGGTACACCAGAAGGTGAAGCAAGAATTTTGTCGCACAACAAACAGTTCGCTTCCATTTAATATGTCTATTATGTAAACACAACATACGTCTACTATGCAAAAAACTACTAAGGCACTGACCGAACGAAAATGGTAAGAACGCACTAAAATGTAATAAAAAAACGAATGACCTCACATCAGACTCATGCAACGACGCGGATAGCAGGAAAAACTGACTGGAACTAACTGCCGCTCCGCGCCGGTTTAGTAGACGTTGTAAGTAATATATTTAATTTACTAACTTATTATTGTCACATATTATTAGAAATGCCATATTGTACCGCACTAACGTGGTTTTTTACAAAACGCTCTCTTTTAGCCCATATAACTCTGGAACCATTAGGAATACGAGAAAAATATATATATAATCATTTTTGTAGAAAATTTGATAATACTTAATTAGATATATAATCAACTTTTGCTCCTGACTAATGGTTCTCGAGATATTAACGAAAAACCAAAGAAAGTGCCCTATTTTCGCTAATTGCCGCTAGAGTTCGCCTCATATTCATAAGGACTTTCGGTATATTAATTCTTACGCACCTTTAAATAAGTATGCGAAGTTTCAAAACTTTCGGATTTTTCAGGGGGTTAAACATTGTTTTGACTGGACTATAAAGTTTTTTTTATATATGAAGAGTGTGTGATATTACCTTTTGACATTTTACATTAAAAATGGACACAATAAAATGATATAACTCAGATAGTTAACATAAACACCTCAGCATAACAATTGTTTCTAATGTTGTGCAAATACAAAAGTAATTATGATTATGAAATGCGGATAAAAGAATTGGCGCTAACTTAACTTTGACAAAACCAGTGACACAATAACAGATACGTGCAGTAAACATTTTCTCGAGATTCGCGATTTAAGCAGATAATTTTCTGTCCCGATTTTACTTGCTACTGCCATGTTAAATCAATGTATATAAGTTATGGAAATGCGAACAAATATTGGATTGTTTGTAACCAATTGATTTGATTTGCAAAACATTAGATGTAGATCCTATAATAAGCATACACTTAACCTACGAAATGTACTTAATGGATAAATATTCTATATAGGTACGTACCTCGTAATTGTAATTGCAGGGTAATGCTTAATGTACAAACACAAAAAACATCTACCTAAATTACAATAAATACCCCACGATTACACACAAAACAAACTCTTGTATGCCATTGTCACGTCACATGTCACACACAATAAAAGTTAATAACCAGCGTCAATGCGATTCCAGCGACAACAAACGGTGTGGCGTGAATACGAACGTTGAATCTATAAAGTAGCGGTCATCAGATGGTAATTACATGCTTAGCATGGATCACGATATGTCGCACTGGTTACTTAAACATAACATCTCAGCGATATAAATATCACAATTGTGTTGGCTGGGTATATATATATATATATATATATATATATATATATATATATATATATATATATATATATATATATATAATATATATATATATATATATATATATATATATATATATATATATATATATATATATATATATATATATATATATATATATATATATATATATATATATATATATATATATATATATATATATATATATACAGTGTGGCGCATTAAAAACGAAATAGACCGATATGCGTCCAGAGAAATTTCCTTTTTAAGAAATGCTGAAACACGTCAATTTTAATATTGAGGGGGACATGTTTTGACATAAACCTCAACTTTGTCACATCAAACCCTTAAGGGTGGTGATAAAAACCCTTATATTTTTGTGTTACATCATTTGAAAGCTCTTTCTTTTCTGAATTCAGCACACAATTTTTTTTTTGGAAGTTTTATCAACTCGTTTAAAAATTATTCACAGTTAGAGTAGCAAGAACGTATTTCATTCATTGTGATAAGAAATGCACTGATTAGTCAATTTTTCGCTAAAAAAACTAAAAAACAAAACCAAACGTTCAAAATATTTTATTCAGCTAAGTAAGTGTTCAAATTGTTGACCACCAGCTTCCATACAAAAGTACAAATTTTGTTCAAAACGAACTCTCACATTCTGGAGCATTTCTGGAGTTATTAGACGGCATGCTTCAACAATGCATCGTCGTAATTCTTCCAGAGACTCCGGTTCTGTTGGGTAAATTCTACTCTTTAAATGGCCACATAGAAAGAAGTCTAAATGAGTTAAATCCGGTGATCTCGGGGCCACTCAATGGCACCTCTACGCTCAATCCATTGTCCTGGAAACTCTTTGTTCAAAAACTCCCTAACACGTTGTGAAAAATACGGAGGAGCTCCATCTTGTTGAAACCCTAATTGATTTTCTTGATAGCGATCATCATTTTCAACAACATCAATTAGTAGACGGTAAACGATATCTTCTAGTAACTCCAAATACGTTTCGCCACTGAAATTTCCAATCAAGAAAAATTGGTCCGATTAAACAGTCTCGAAAAATGCCAGTCCAGACATTCAATTTCTGTGGAGTTTGAGTGTGGACTTCGTGAAAATTTATTGGATTGTTATCTGCCCAATAACGACAATTATGACGATTGACTGTAGAGTTTAATAAAAACGTACACTCGTCCAAAAAACACATATTGAACAGAAAGTTCCCGTCATCAGCTGTTCGTGCAGTCATAACTTCACAAAACTCCAGCCGTCGATCAAAATCATATTCATTCAGTTGTTGTACAAGATGAATTTTATACGGGTGAAATTTATGATGCTTCAATATTCGCTCAATAGTTCTTATTTTGATGTTTGAAACAGTGGCCAGTTTTCTCGTGCTCAAAGTTGGGTCTGCAGCAATTTGTCCTAAAACTTCAATCTCAGTAGTCTCATTTCTAACCAGCTTATTTCTTATCGAAATGAGTGAAATGCGTTTTTGCATCTTCAACTGTGAATAATTTTTAAACGAGTTGATGAAAATTCCAAAAAAATAGTGTGCTGAAATTAGAAAAGAAAGAGCTTCCAAATGATGTAACACTCGACCCATGTTCCCTATTTAAAATATAAGGGTTGTTACCACCACCCTTAAGGGATTGATATAACAAAGTTAAGTTTTTCTTATTTTCTTATCACAATGAATGAAATACGTTCTTGCAACTCCACCTGTGAATAATTTTTAAACGAGTTGATAAAACTTCAAAAAAGATAGTGAGCTAAATTCATAAAAGAAAGAGCTTTAAAATGATGTAACACTCGACCCATGTTCCTTATTTAAAATATAAGGGTTGTTATCACCACCCTTAAGGGGTTGATGTGACAAAGTTGAGTTTTATGTCAAAACATGTCCCCCTTAATATTAAAATTGACTTATTTCAGCGTTTCTTAAAAAACATAATTCTCTGGAACCAAATCGGTCTGTTTCGTTTTCAATGCACCACCCTATATATATATATATATATATATATATATATATATATATATATATATATATATATATATATATATATATATATATATATATATATATATATATATATATACAGTGTGGAACAGCCAAATGGAATAAATTCGATAACGGATAAATGAGGGCGTGTTGGGAAAAACGCTTGGACACGTCGATTTGTATTTTTAACTGCGCATCTTTTTCAAGAAAAAAAAAATTATATAGGGTGCGTCATGTGACAGTGGCCAATACCAACTTTCTTATTTTAAATACAAGCCCCTGTATATTATTAATTTTTTGGATTCTTCAGAAAATTCTAGATATAATTCATGTACAATGTTCTATACCTATCTTCAACTGTTTCGGAAATATTAAGTATTTTCAGATTTATTACAAAAATTAACATTAAAAATAGAAAATTATTTTATTTCACAAATTCGCTACATTGCATTCAATACTTATTTCCCATTCAGCTCTTGATAATGAGAAAGTAAACAAAAACCATTCCTGCGTTTCTTTTTACTGATATGAAATGAAACAAAAACAAAAACAGTTTTCTTTCTGTTCGTATAAAACTCGTAGCCTTAGCAACTTGTTGTCTGCCTGCATGACAGTAGTGATTAGTGTCAGTGCTATTGTCGTTTGAATTTCGTTAACTGTACGTAATAATATCAGAAAAATGGTTCATTTAACAGAAATGCACAAAATAACCATTCTACAAATGATTGGTTATGGAGATAACACACGGACACAGATGGAAGTGTCTCGCTTATTTCACGAAAAATTTCCAAATTTGCCGCCTGTATCCCAAGGAACAATTAGCAAAATAGAAAAGCAGTTTCGCGAGCTTGGTCATGTGAGACAGATAAAAAAAGTAGCTGCCAATGCAGTAAGTGATGATACGAAATTGGATATTACGCTTGAGTTTCAAGAAAACCCACATACTTCTGGTCGACAAGCAGCCCAACTATTCAACGTTAGCCACACAGCAATTTTTCGAACATTAAAGGACAGTAAAATGCATCCCTATAAAATGATACCAACTCAGGAGCTCATGGAGGACGATTTCGATAGGAGAACGTATTTTTGTGAACAAATGATGGCAATGTTAGATAACAATGTGATCCAATTAGAAGATGTTTTGTTTTCTGATGAGAGCACATTTACACTTCACGGTCATGTTAATCGTCAAAATTGCCGCTATTGGTCTAATGAGAATCCTCATTGGATGAGAGAGGAACATACGCAATATCCTGAAAAAGTTAATGTTTGGGCAGGAATTGTTGGAAATCATATCGTAGGTCCCTTTTTCATTGATGGCAACTTGAATGGGGATAAATATTTAGAACTGCTCCAAAATAATGTCGTGCCAACTTTGACAAACTTATATCCAGATCCAGCAAACCCACAAGTTCCTGCCAATAAAATATGGTTTCAGCAAGATGGAGCACCGCCCCATTACCAAATCAATGTCCGGCAGTACCTGAACCAAATTTTTCCAAATCGGTGGATAGGGAGGCGCGGATCGATAGAATGGCCAGCACGATCTCCTGATCTGTCGCTATTAGACTACTTTTTGTGGGGATATGTCAAAAGTATTGTATACAAAACTAAGCCCCTCAACTTAGATGACTTAAAAAGACGAATCACGCTTGCGATTAGATCAGTCACGCCTGAGATGTTGAGTAATGTTAGAAGACATTTCTATACCAGATTAGCATGTTGCCAAGATGTTCGTGGCGAGCATTTTGAACATTTACTACATTGACATTAATTTTTTTTTTGTTTTTTTAAATTATTAAGAAATAATCAGTATTTCTTATTAGAATTTGTGAAATAAAATAATTTTCTATTTTTAATGTTAATTTTTGTAATAAATCTGAAAATACTTAATATTTCCGAAACAGTTGAAGATAGGTATAGGATATTGTACATGAATTATGTCTAGAATTTTCTGAAGAATCCAAAAAATTAATAATATACAGGGGCTTGTATTTAAAATAAGAAAGTCGGTATTGGCCACTGTCACATGACGCACCCTAAATAATTTTTTTTTCTTGAAAAAGATGCGCAGTTAAAAATACAAATCGACGTGTCCAAGCGTTTTTCCCAACACGTCCTCATTTATCCGTTATCGAATTTATTCCATTTGGCTGTTCCACACTGTATATATATATATATATATATATATATATATATATATATATATATATATATATATATATATATATATATATTGTTATAGAATGTTATTTAGGAAGATTAAAGTCCCACGTAGTAATAATTTAATCTATCTAGGAAAATTATAGTCCCACGTTTTTGGGCGCTAATTGATATAGAAAGTTAATTTAAGCTAGGGTTGTTTAAGTCCCACTATTGGGTGATAATTGAAATAGGGAAAGGTTTATTTTACGTTTTATATTATTATTATTAGGTATATTGAAATGCTTGATATGGTGGCTAACTTAAATATGTTTTATTGCTTTTTGTGATGTTAATTTCTAAGTGTATTTTATCTTGTGAGTTTTATCTACCTGTAAAGTTGAGTGAGTTATGTTGAAAAAAAAGTTTATTAAATATACGTGTATTTGACTTCCACCCTGGTGTACCCAATATCTTTTATTGCTGCATGTGATATAAACAAATTGATAGCATGGATATACTTACTCTTAAAACAGGGAGCTTCTTAAGCTGGTGGGTTCAAGTCCGAAATATCTTTGTTTATTTTTTTTGAATTTTGAAATATATTACCCTATCTGTTTTTGGTTTTTAAATACTTATATACATATAAAATAAAATGAAGCAAGAATATTAAATTCACACAGAACTTGAATATTTATTAACTAACACAACTGACAAAAAAACCCAATACTTATTTGCTATTTATCATGTACTTCTTACTTTTGAATTTAGAGCTCTTTGTTTATTTTTTTAACAATGCCAATAAAAAAAAACTGATCAGTATTATTTGTTTTAAATTTTTAAGACCACTTATATTTATGACTCTCACGCACTTCCTAAAGCCAAACGGTAACGGCACCTATTGATGTTTGTATGATTTATACAATGCCTTAGTACTACGTGCAGTCAATGGACGAGTCCCTTCACTGGCTGGGTATGGTTACTGGTTTTTCAAGCCCTTGGTGTGTGAAATGCAAACCAAGATGGTTGTTTTTTTTTACGATGAGACCTCTCTACTTTCGTTTGATGTATTATAATTTTGCGAGTTATTTACTATTCTTTTTGAAGCTGGGGATATGTCGCACAATAAATGTAAATATTTATTTACTTTACTCACAGTTTATCTGGTCTGTTTCTGAGCTCCCGTGTTGTGACTCCTTTTGATTGTTTACTTCTCTTCAAAAATGTACCTCCTTCTCGTTTTAAATTTTATAAAAATATTTCAATCCCTTCTTAATATCAAAAAATTTCAATCTATCTAATCTTTTAATCAAAATGTCCCCGTCTAATAATTTACTAATAATCTCAATCTTTTTTCATCTCAAAAATTTTCAATCTGATACTTTTATCAAAATTTTTTTATCTCTTTATTATTTTTCCTTGTCACCCGCGTAACTAATCAAAAAACTGCTTTATGCCTGCTTCAAATAAAATATCCTATCTAATTTTAAACACAATAATTATTTCCCATCATCTCCTCGGAAACATACATACTTCTGATTGTTGTTAGTCAATGAGAGAATAATTAACCTAACTATAATTTTAGTGTCAGTTTGACGTCTGTCCTAAATAAAAAACAGCTGACTTAAACATAGGTTATGACATGACATTTCTTACAATTTAACACTCAAATTTTGACATCTTACTATTCTTAAAGCTAACAATATCCTTAATTCTAACAAACAATAACATCTTAAATTACATAACAGCTATCAAACAATAATACCTTAAACTATCTAATTAAACTTGTCATACATTTACACCTGCCTTGCCTCCTTTTAACACATATATATCTGTAAAATTTAGTTTCTCCCTGCCTTACAGTGCAAAAACATTGCATACACCAAAGGTAAGTTGTTGTTTGTGTTTAGTATAATTTGTGGTAAAATGTGTTTATGTATGTGTATATATGTATATGTGGCCCCCTTTAGTAACCATATCAATATATATATATATATATATATATATATATATATATATATATATATATATATATATATATATATATATATATATATATATGGTATTAAATTTTTGTGACGGTAATAGAGTTATTTATCAAAAAATTGTGGGAACGCCGTCAGTTGTAGAATAAAACTCTTTATTATAGGCCGAGCTTTCGGAAAAATTTATTCCTTTATCAAGGCTACAACATGGAAAGAAAAAAGTTTACAATTTACGTGGAAAAAATATAAAAGTTTAAAATACTTACATATAACATGAGTTTTACTAAACTATTTATCTAATAACAAACATAAAAAGAAAACCTTTTGATGAATTTGATTGAAGTCTAATAAATGCCAAACTGACATATAAAGCTAAATATTGTTTAATTGAATTTGTTTTTTGTTTTTGTCTAGGAAATCACTAACCCCTTTTTATATTTCCTAGACAAAAACAAAAAACAAATTCAATTAAACAATATTTAGCTTTATATGTCAGTTTGGCATTTATTAGAGTTCAATCAAATTCATCAAAAGGTTTTCTTTTTATGTTTGTTATTAGATAAATAGTTTAGTAAAACTCATGTTATATGTAAGTGTTTTAAACTTTTATATTTTTTCCACGTAAATTGTAAACTTTTTTCTTTCCATGTTGTAGCCTTGATAAAGGAATAAATTTTTCCGAAAGCTCGGCCTATAATAAAGAGTTTTATTCTACAACTGACGGCGTTCCCACAATTTTTTGATATATATATATATATATATATATATATATATATATATATATATATATATATATATATATATATATATATATATATATATATATATATATATATATATATATATATATATATGGTTGCAATTTTTTATAACATCGAAAATAATGCCAAATTATAAATAATTTCTATTTAGCAGGAATAAACATTTTCACACGTTAATTGATTCAAACCGTATAGATTCAAGTAGAAAAAGTCTTTACCAATTTGGTTTTGTTCGAAATGCGTTCAACCAATTAATGGGCCATTATAAATATAATAAAACCAACTGTGGCGACCGATTACGGAGCATGATGATTCACCAACAGGGAACGTGGACGGAGGACGAAGCACGAACGTTGGGGGAAATGGATTCATTGTTGAATGTAACGCGGTCTAGTTAAGATATAAAATAATTCACTGTGTAATCGAGATATATTTATACATTAATAAAACTATTTGTGACTATAGAACATTGTGTATGTTATTGTGAATGCTAAGGCACCACAAGTGGCGACGAGGATTCTTTGAACCTGTTATATACGTCTAATTATAAAGGTAAGAATTCTTAACTGTACAGACTGCAAAAAGATAATAATTTAATTATGAGATGTTTTTTGCCACACTAAACATGTGGCTACATCTCTGAATATTAACTTTGATTCCGATGCCTACAAGATGCATGTATATATGTGTGTATATATATATGTGTATTATTGTGGGTATCGAGGTAGGGCTGTGAGCACCAAAAGGAGGGCTGTGAGCGCCAAAAGTAGGGCTGTGAGCACCAAAAAAAAAGAAGAAAAAAGTAGGGCTGTGAGCACCAAAGAGTAGGGCTGAGAGCACCAAAAGGAGGGCTGTGAGCACCAAAGAAAGAGAAAAAAAAACAGAGCATGGCTGTGAGCCAAATATGTGTTTATGTGTGTGTGTGTACATATATGTGTATATATGTTTATATAAAAGACTCCCAGTTATGAGAACCAACGAGTATGAAACATGAGTTTGCTTTTGTTTACAATAAGAATGCACCACGCGAATAAAAATATTTATATTTAGAAATGTTCTTATATTTTAGTGAAATATTTACTACATATTCCTACGATAAATCGAGATAAGATCAATGCGACTTGATAAACATGTTTTATTAAAATGAGTCAATTTGTGAATTTATTGGAGATTATATTGTAAACAAAATCAGGTGAATGAAATCACTTAAAATACATTTAATTGTATTTATGTATGTATATAGTAACAATATTGGCAAGTTTGAACTAAATATCAACCATTACACAACACTATTTTATTTTGTTTATATTTTGCTTTATTGTGTGGCGATACCTATTTAACCGAATGTTTTTGCCAACTGTTGACGTATGTTAAACGGAGAAAATTCCTTTTTTTGAGTAATGTTTATCTTAACTTTATGTTAGGTCTTACGTAACCCGTAAGGTGTTCGATTTAGGCATCTTAATATTACATAATATGTCATAAAAAATTGGTACAGTAAAAACCGTACTTTGGATTGATAACATTATAATTTTTCTCGCGTACGCATGGAAATTGATATAACACACTTTTGATTATTTATCCTTTGTTTATCTTCTTCTTTTATAATCAGTTATGACAGAGACAGGAATCAGACCATTTTTAGGCGATACCATCGACAAGGCTTTACTTAGAGCGGAGTGGGAGAAATGACTCAGAGCGCTGGATCTATACTTAGCCTCAGAAGATATCGCCGATGTCGTAAAGAGAAACAAACTTTTGCACCTGGGCGGTCCACAGTTACAAGATGTAGCTTACAGTTTACCGGGAGCTATTGAATCAGTCAATACGGAAGGAAATAACGACGTTTTTAAAACACTACTGGATAATTTATCAGACTACTCTTCTCCCAAATAAATTTCTACATTTCAGCGCCATGTATTCCGAACTATCAAGAAACACGAAAATGGAAACTTTAACAAATTCTTGTTGAAGATAAGACAACAGGCGAAGCGTTGTTTTTTCGGTAGTACTGTTATGGAAGCTAGTGAAATAAACATGAAAATTAAAATTATTGATAGTTGAGCTTCACCATATTTAAAAAGTAAACTTTTGAAAAAGGAACGCACTCTCAACGAAATTATTGAGCTTTGTCAGGTGCGCGAACAAATATCAAACCAATCAACGGCTATGGGTGCAGGTTCAAGTGGCCAAAGTACCTCATTTCTGACAGTAAACAAAATTGGAACAAAGCACAACAGACCGGTGTACCCATGTTTTAAGTGCGGGAAAATTAACTTTATAATAATATAAAAGTATGCCCGGCCCAAGACGTCAAATGTCGAAAGTGTGGCTTCCAAGGTCATTTTACTAGATGTTGTAGAACGCACGACACACCTAAAAGACCATTGCAGTCCAAGTTTCCCCGAAGTGATAAACGAGTTAGATCGACGGTAAATTTTGTGGATACTGAAGAAATGGAAGCGGACCCAACAGGGAATGACAGCAATAATTTTGACTGTTTTAGTGTCCATAAAGCAACGCAGTCCAACCAAGGTGATTCGTCTGACGACTTGGTCAAATCTTTAGTAGGTAGAGTTGAATTAATATTGCTTATAGATTCGGGGTCAAAAGCCAACATAATAAGAGGAACTGACTGGGAATCACTTACTTCACATAACGCAATTATTTGGGATCTTGCCACAAAAAAAAATACGGATTTGCTAAAACCATATGGCACTAGTAGTTCACTTGAAATTAAATACAGATTCACAACAACAATCAACATCCAAGGTGAAAGTGAGCTTATTACAACTTTTTATGTGGTAACAAATAAAGACATTTCCATAGTGGGAAAAGATACAGTCAAGGATTAGGGAATATTAAAGTGAGGACTTAATGTAAATAAAATAGAGAAAACAACCGCGTTTCCCAAAGTAAAAGATGTTTTAGTAAAACTATGTAATAGACCCATACGTAAAACCCGTACAACAACCAGTAAGAAGAGTTCCAGTCGCAGTCGAATCATAGGTCGAAGACAAACTGAACGAGGCCTTACAAAATGACATAATTGGAAAAGTAATGGAACCTAGCGCCTGGATATCACCGGTAGTAGCGTAGAGCGAGCGAAGATATCTAAAGAGAGAACTACCCTTTGCCGGCATTTGACTCCTTAACTAAGCTCAGAATTGCAAACTATTTTTCACGCCTCGATTTGTTAAACGCCTATCACCAACTTGAGTTACACCCAGATAGCCGTCCTATTACAACATTCATTACTCACAAAGGAATGTTCCGATATAAACGGTTGATGTTTGGAGTCAATTGGGCACCCGAAATATTCCAGCGAATCTTTGAAGCGATGCTACCATCGTGTAAAAATTGCTTAAATTATATTGATGACATAATTATATTTGGCTCTTCTAAGTTAGAACACTACAGATGTGTTAAGGAGGTTCTAAATGTCCTTGAGGAAAACAATGTTGCGCTAAACAAAACGAAGTGCTTAATAAAGGTGCAAGAATTGGAGTTTTTTGGTCAAAAGATAGCTAACAGAGGTATAGACGCGGACGAGAGGAAAGTAAAAGCCATTTGATGTAGGAACCGAAAGACACATTTTCTCAGTGATAGAAAGAAGCACACATAAAGCGTTGAAGATATCACAAGTTTGGGGAAAGCAGAATAGATAAAGAAATAACAAAAGCAATAAACAAACTTAATAACAACTCTTGGCCCACTGCAGATAAAAACATATACTTCCCGTTCAAATCAGAGCTATCTTCTAGGGATTCAGTCTTGTTGAGAAGTAATCGTCTCGTGATGCCCAATCGTTAATAAACCAGGTCTTGGAACTAGCGCATGAAGGGCACCCTGGAGAAACAGTCATGAAAAGGCGTCTACGTGCAAAGGTTTGGTGGCTGTTGATAGATCGACATACGGAAAAATTCGTAGAAAATGCCGAGACTCTCTCTTGGAATCACAGCCTAACACACCACCTCCGATGTCACGCCACAAGTTTCCAGAAGAGCCTTGGCAATGTCTGTCCATAGAGCGTATGGGGCCTCTGCCAAACAGAGATATGGTACTGGTTATAATCGATTATTATTCCAGATACCAAGAGATCAAATTTCTAAAATCCACAACATCATCCATAATCATCGACCATTTGACAGAGATGTTTTCAAGACTGGGTTTCCCAAGGCGCATCAAAACAGATAACGGGAGACAATTTGTGCGTCAAAAAATTTGTAGATTTTTATCACAACACTGAGTTAATAACAACTCAACCATGTTGGCCCGAAGCTAATGGAAACGTCGAAAATGCAAATAAGTCAATAATAAAGATACTTCAAATTGCGCATGCTAATAAACGAGACTATCGAACAGAAATAAGAAACTTCATTTTGATGTACAATGTCCCCGTCAGAGCTACTATTGGGTAGAAATATTCGTGACAAATTTCCTTCTATATCCGACCTTGTAAAGAGCGAGGGCGATCAAGAAGCCAAAGACAATGATATGAATATGAAGCAAAAAGAAAAGGAGAGAGAAGATAAGGTTAGAAGGTCAAAAGAGTGCGATATACAGCCAGGGGATAAAGTAATAGTACAGAACATGGCGATGGCAAATAAACTAAAGGGTAGATTTCGCGACGAAAAGTATGAAGTGGTAGAAAGTAAAAGGAATGAAGTTACACTAAAGAAAGATAGGAAAACATTTAAACGCCACACGGCACATGTAAAAAAAGTACCTGGAGAATCACCAGAATATTTTAAACATTTAACTTTTGTCCCAACCAGCTCTTCAACCGATCACGCCGCCTCCAACCATTCCACACCAGCCGGTGGCTCCGTTATCGAGCACGAGGACGACATCACACCTACAAGGATACCACCACTGAAGCTGAAGAAAAAGGAGGGATTGTGGCGACCGATTACGGAGCATGATGATTCACCAACAGGGAACGTGGACGGAGGACGAAGCACGAACGTTGGGGGAAATGGATTCATTGTTGAATGTAACGCGGTCTAGTTAAGATATAAAATAATTCACTGTGTAATCGAGATATATTTATACATTAATAAAACTATTTGTGACTATAGAACATTGTGTATGTTATTGTGAATGCTAAGGCACCACACCAACTATATTACAAAAGCACTTTGAAAAATCAATAGAGCACCCAATTAGCACAATAAAAACAAAGCACCTATTGGCAATGATTTTAAGTCCTTTTCAGAGTTTTCCACTCTTATTAGCTCATTTTCGTGCAAAAAAATTCACCGCGCCTTTAATTTAGAAAATATTTTTTCAAATGAGTGCACACTAAGCCCCCTGTAATCCAAATCCGGGGTTAGTTTCAGTTTTTATCTGTCTACATATATACAGGGTGATGCATTTATACGGTAAAGCTCTATATATTGGTTATTATATAAGATACGAGTAAAAATATGGTATCTTCAGCTGCATCTTATAAAATTAGTTTGATAATCACAGGCTCGCTTATAAGTCTTTAGTGGTAAAATTATTTTTCGAATATCCCTTATGTTATTGCATTTTTATCGAAATATAATGCATGATTGTAGGAAAAAAATTGGAGACGATGTAAGGGTGTTTGGGTAGCGAATTTTCATTAAATGCCTAAAATTTCAATAACTATATATTAATCTAAGGTTCGTTGGTTAGGAAACCAGTTTTCTCGGAAACATTTTAGATTTATTTTCGGAAAATTTGTTTGCAATTTTAAACAATAAAGTTATTTTGATAAAATATGGTACATTATTATTTCTACATATTTGCTATTAAAAACATTTTAACGAAAATTCACCTCCATAACGCACTTGCTTCGTCCAGACCATTTAGCGAATTCTTCGTAAAACAAAAAATTCACGAATTAAGAGATCTCTGTTTATATATATATATATATATATATATATATATATATATATATATATATATATATATATATATATATAGTATCTATAACTCAAAAAATAATGGGCTGATTTTGATAAAAATTGGTGCGTACCTTCCTTTTATAAGTGGCTTGGACAGGTTCCTTAGCGAGGAAAATCGGATCATTTTTTCCGGGAAAATTTAGAGTTTTCTTCGGGATTTTTTTTTCTCCGAAAATAACAGAGCGATGACAACCAAATTGGCCACATACCTCTTTCTACTATGAAACTTGCGTTAGGTACCGAAATTCTCTCTAAGTTAAAACAAAAAAGTTATAGCCATTTAAAAAAAATTGGGTGCCACTCGTGATCGGAGGAAATCAGAAGAACAAAATATTTTGTGTGATTTGCAAAACCAATTGAATATAACACACAACGGTTGTTTTCTTGTCGCAAAAAAAGTCAAGAAATAGCAGAAAAAATATTTTAAGGATTTTACAGTTTTCCTTCTTAAAACGTCAACGTCGCGATTTGAAACGTCAAAGTTCGCAATTTTCTGGGAAATAATCTGAAACAAATACTGATTATGTAGAAAAAATATCATAATAAGTGTGTTTTACAAAGCCCTAAGTTTCAGCTTAAACCATCATTGTCCTTCATTTTACTAAAATAATTTCGGAAAATCCATTTCAAATAGACCCTCGTTTCGATGCTTTGGCAGTAGTTCCAGCTATAGAGTTTATGGTTTAATAGTCTATATTTTAGCAATTTTTCGTAGAAAAAATTCGTTATTGAGAAGACCGCTACTTATGAATCTTACAAAGATTTCTTCAAATGAGCGCGACCTGGAAGCCCTAAAACCCATATACGGGGTCAGTTTCAGTTTTTGTCTATTTATACATATACAGGGTGACGCATTTCTACAGTAACGCTCAATATATCCGCTATTATACAAGATATGAGAAAAAATGAGACACGTTAATTATAGCATGGTGTCTCGAGCTGCATCTTATAAACCTATTTTGACAATCACAGGCTGGCCCATAAGTTGTTGGTGATGCACATTTTCTTTTTTTAATAGAACCGACTTATGGATTTGTATTTTTCATCGAATTATAATGCATATTTTTAAGGAAACAAAATTGATATCGTTCATCGTTTTTGAGTTATTTTAATTGCTCTGGTACTTTTCAGTTTTTTGGCACATATCACAAACACATATTACAAATTGTGATACGGCGTTTTTACCAACATAGACAGCAGAGTCCCATAGGAATGACGCATTCAGAAAGCCTTTTGTTTGTATTACTCGTCGAAAAAATCGAGCTGCCGTATACAGGTACTCTCCAATAGTAGCTTAATTTGAAAATTTTTCGCGGAAATGTTTTTAGTGTTTCGGTAGAAATCATTTTTTGTAAGATTTGTGTGATATATAATTAATAATAAGTATTTAATGAGTTATTGTAAAAAAAGTTGTCGAATTTTTGTGAAAAATATAATTTAAGGCAATTTCTGCAAAAAAAAATTGTAATTTTTTTTTTCAATTTTGGTCCTAAGGCTGTTTGTGGATAATTATATCTTGATAGGTGTGATTGTAGCTTGGAGGGGTTCGTTGGCCAGGAAAATCGGATCAGTTTTTTCTGTTACTTTTTAAGTTAATTTACAAAAAATGTTTGTAGTTTTTGAAACAATAAAGATATTTTAATGAAATTCGGTACATTGGTACTTCTATATAGGTTATACTGCCAACCAAATGTCTTTCTTTTAAAAACAGACATATTTGCAATTTAAAACATTTTAACGAAAATTCACTACCATTACCCACTTGCTGCGTCCAGAATTTTTTCTTTAGCCTAATTACTACTCAGTTTTTGCTGTATTAGTACACTTTCGTAAGTGCAAACACTTACTTACTTTTCGTTGTAACGTCAAAAATCCACAAAATTTGTTTACCTCAATTTAACCAGCGTCAACCCTCTAATGGCAGAGTCATATCAATAAAAAAGTTGACTAAAAACCTTTGAAAAATTCAAAAGACAGTAACAAAACTTAATAGTGATAAACGAAATTGATTGTAAAAACTAAAACATGAAACTTGTCAGATAAAGCAGAACGCATATAAAAATCAGTTTTAAAGACCAGGTTACGTAAACATTCTGCAACGCACAAACTTCACCCCTGCAGTGCCATTCGAACGACAATTGCAACCCCTAAATTTTAAAATAGAAAGTAAGGTGTTGTGAACACAATAAACCAAAGGTTGTAGTGCTATCAGGGCGGCGAGGCCGTGGACGCGCCCTGAGCGAGAGAAAAAAAAGGCCTTGTGATCCCTCGTCAAAAATGATATGATTTAAAATTTATTGCAAAAACTAACAGTAATAAATTCATCTGATTAACGAAAGTCGCTACCACACTAACGCGTTACATTCTCGATAATGAGAAAGTAAGAAAAAACAATTTTAATGTCCTTTTTGGACGGTGTCGATTAAAAGGAACACATAAAAAGTTGTCAACATTCTTTATTGTTGGCAATGTTAGTTTTATTTAAAACGCTTCTGTAACTTGCTATGTGATTGTAGGCGCACGACAGTATTTGTCAGTTGTCACGGGTATGAAAATAGATTCTCCAAAATTCAAAATCTCTAAGACAAATTGGACACCCGCCAACTTTGTTTTACAGCAATTGCCAACTATCCCTATGAGCTGTAATGGCTACTTGATCTAAAGTTAATTTATTTTAAACCCTTATTTATCGTAAAGTGCTAGATTTTTTTTTAATTTTTAATTTTTATTTAATCTTATTGGCTGCGGCATCTCAGGCCATTAGCACATTCTTTCCCATCATTCAATATTTTTATTTTATTTTCCAGACAGAGCCAAATTGGCTCGCCCGGGAATAGAACCCGGGACCTCTCGCTTAGCAGGCTGGCACCTAGCCACCTGCGCCACGAGGGCGTCTTACTAGATTTAGATCTATAGTATTTTTGACAAGATGATTATAAGAATTGCAAGAAAATATAAAAATATATCTGGTAACTCATCAGACTTTTTTTAAATCACCCTGTACTAAAACAAACAACACCAGCTTATTCTAGATCAAAAACAGCTGCGAGAAAGATTTTTTAGAAATCAATTATTTTTTAAAATAAAAAAGTTATAGGACATCAAAGAAATCCACTAAATTGGAGAAACGCCCTCTGGGGTCAAAACGATATGCGATAGCAAAACTTTGTTTACGCCAGTGAATTTCTCATAAAATTTGACCCTAGAAGATGATGGTCAATTTTTTGCTATATCTGACAGAAACATGAGTTTCCATAAGAAAGCGTCTACTTTGGCCCACCCTGTACTTATAACTATAAAGTACGATAAAACAAAATTGTTGTTGCCCTTACTTGGTGAAACTGGTCCATACAGACTTGCAGACTACTCCTCTGGCTTCACTGTTGGGTTTCGTTTTTGAAGGTGAAAGGCCTAGCCAGCGCGTAAGCTAACTGGAGCAAGAGGCCCTTATGAATTCTAGATGTTATCGGATGTCTTTAACGTTTCTGTGACTAGTTTCGCTGCTTGAATAATTATTATAGACTAGTTCTATTTTTATGTTAAATATTGACATACATCACGTAGACATTTTGAAAGCCTCATCCATCATCTGTGTTTCATTTTATTTTCAATTCGATGAATTTTTTGACCAAAACATCATAACATAGCAACAGATCTTTATTTGTAGTTGTCATGATTTCATACTAATTCAATTTTTATCTGTCAGAGAATGCTGTCAAGCAGCGAAACTAGTCACAGAAACGTTGAAGAACATCCGAAAACATCTACATCACCTACAGAAACGAAACCCAACAGTGAAGCCAGAAAAGTAGTCTCCAAGTCTGTCTGTATATATATATATATATATATATATATATATATATATATATATATATATATATATATATATATATATATATATATATATATATATATATTGTGCTGAGAATTGCTAAGGCCATATAAAAGTTATAAAAACAAAAATGAAAACCCTTACGGAAACTACTATGATAATGTTAAATTCTGATTATTGATTAAAAAAATTGGGTGATCAGATTAGTGATGGGGGGTAGTAGTTGTACCACTGGTCAGTAATAAGTAAAATACTTACGGTTTACACGTAATGCATATGGGTTCTCTGTATATTGTATACATATCCACATCGTTCGACATATTTTACTGTACACTAAAACAGAAAACAAAATAATAACATTAAAACACAAGCACATTCACTATTATTGTTAGTCAGTGTTATTTGGAGAAGCAATGAAAGATATATAGCCATAATTTGTTGGAATGATAATTAAATGAGTCTTAAAAAGTTTAACTAGCAATTTGGAAAATATCTCAGTTAAAGTGAAATAAAAAGAGCCAGAAATCTATATGTAGATAGATTGAAATATTAAGCATGAAATACATACCAAAGAATTATGTTCAAAATCAATTACCAAAAGGTAATGAACAAAACAAACCCCTTGTATGATGTTTCCAATATGTGAATTTAGTTTATTTTTTATGTGAACAATGAACTGAAATGTACCCATATATGTGTCTGTGTTTGTAAAAACAATGAACTGGAAGTTATTAAAAAACAGTGTTTAGTGTTCTGGAACTTTTAAATCAAGATTATAGCATAAAATGAATTAATGTTATAAAATTATTATTGTTGCTTATGTTATGTAGAAGTAAGGTTAGATCAGATGATCAGATGTCAATTTTAAAAATAGAATATTTTATACTTACTCGATGGTTCCAAGGAGAATATCTGTCAAACATTAAATAATTAATTGGAAGAGAGAATGCTTTGAACAGACAGGAAACACCAAATGTTAGATGAATTTGGGCAACATTTCCGCTTTTGTTAAATGTTGTTGTTGGTTGTTGATGAAATTTAGATGCGAGAGCGCGTCATTATTGCTTCCCATTTTAAATATAAATATTTTAAAGTATAAATTGTCCAAGGGAAATTCAATTTGCCGCTAAAACAAAGAAGAGACGTTACATCAAGTTTTTAACGTAAGGAAGTACGAGATAAGCAGTAAATATATCAATAATACGTACATTTGAAGATACCCAATACCATTAGCGAGGAAGCCAAGGTTAGAGATTTATTTTATTTAATGTATAGCAGCTCAACCAGACAAATATTTCAATAAAAAGACAGCCCATTCTGTCAAATATCATTTTAAGCAAATGTGTTTATGGGAAATTAAGATTTAAACGCATAAAGTAGAAATCTTATGGGATAATTTAACCATAGTTCAACATTGAGAATACAGAGGGAGTGCAGGTCAAGGATCCATATTTATTAATAAGAACAATTGAATGAAAGCCGTAAATTCGGATACTAAATTTAATCATTGTAAATTGATATTAGTTTGATAATTAGAACAACGGATCCGTTTAAAGTTTAGATTTTAAATTTGAAATTGTGCCAATAAAATTTGTTTAAGAACTTTGAAACGTAGTTCTTTGAAAACCCATAATAAGATAATAAGGCTACTATAAATATTTGCAGGCTACTTTCTTCCTATTTTAGCAGAACTCACCACTGAGATAAGTAAGTAAATAAAATATTTGAATATAATTTATTTGACATACATATATGTATATATAATAGAAGGATAGGCAACCCAAATAACCCTGAGATAGCTTAAATCACATAAATACAAGAGTCATAAAACATATTTATTCAGATAAAGTTTCACACAAATAATATACAGAGTCACCCATAATACATGGTGTAATATTTTTTTAATATCATTTTACTATATATAAAATAAATAGAAATATAAAAACATTGAATTTTCATATAAATAAAATATATAATAATAAAAAAATTATAATATAAAAAGTCAAGCCAATTAATCAGAATAATTGGCGCCGCAACGTTCGGGCACAGCAAAAATAGGGGAAACTAGCCATAACGTCCAGGCACAGCAAAACAGGGGATCAAACTGCAACATCTGGGCACAGGAATTCTTAACATTGGTAGAACCAGACCTGAAAAACAAAAATTTAATTACTGACCATCCTAAATAAAGGAATTTAAACATAAAAATGTCGCAACAAAAGCAAACAAGAGCTAGAAAAACAAAGAAGACTGAAGAAATACAGCAGGAGGAACAATTTGATGAAGGAGACACAGGAGAAGAGAAAACCGAAGAAATATTGGTAAAAGAAACCGTATCGCAGGAGGAAATACCAGATAAAACGGAGGAGAGTGAAGAAACTGAAACGGTAGAACCGAATGCACAAGAAGAAACGCCAAGTATGGAACAAAATTTATTGCAACAAATGGCAAGTATGTTTCGACAAAATATGGAATGTATGAATGAAAAATTTGCGAAGCAAGAAAAAAAAATGGCGAAACAAGAAGAAAACCTGAGTGATAAAATGAAGAAACAAGAAGAAAACCTGAGTGATAAAATGACGAAACAAGAAGAAAACCTGAGTGATAAAATGGCAAAGCAAGAAGATATGAAAAATCTAGAAGTATTTATACAGAATGTAACAACAGAAATCAAAAGGGATATGAATAAATTACAAGAAAATGATACTATATTGTATAGAAACATTCAAGATCTCAGAGAAGAAACGAAAGAAAATATAGAAAAACTCAAGCAAGATATGGAAAACAGGATGGCAGGAAAAATAGAAGAGAGTGAGAAATATCTCATGGAGGAAATGAATAGGAAACAAAGCACCTTGGAAAAGGAAAACGAGGTGATAATTATACAAATAAGAAGTGATGTGGACGAGGCAAAACAGAAATGTCAACAAAATTGCCAGAAAATAGAAACCGAAATGAATACAGTATGCAAGAAAATAATGGAGAAAATGATAGAGAGAGGAAACGTAAGAAGTCAGCAGATAAGAAGAGAAAGAAAGATGCGCAAACGAAAAAGAGAGAGATATGAAACTGAAATTGAAGAGAAATTAAGAGAAACGAATGGAAAACTGAAGAATTTAAGAGAAGAAACAGATATAAACCTGAAGTTGGAGAATAAAGGGAATAAAAACGTGCGAACACTCGACCAATCCATTAATTACGTGCAAAGGCTCCCGATAAGTATAAATAGAGAAGGAAACCGACAAGAAAGCAAAAATTGGGGAGATAATGAAAATAATGACAAGAAAAAACTTAATAAGAATAATCGACATGGCGAAAGTAGAAGAAACTACCGGGAAAATGATCAGTATCAAAACAGGGATAAAAACAGAAATGATCAAGGAAATTACGAAAAATTTAAACAATAATAGACCAAGATCACGTCTATAAACTGAACTAAAAGTTTTTCGGATAAATAACAATTCAAAATTCAAAATTAAAACAACAATAGACCAAGATCACGTCTATAAACTGAACTAAAAGTTTTTCGGATAAATAACCATTCAAAATTCAAAATTTTAAACAAATAGTAAGTGGAACAGACGAAACAATAAAATAACCTAAACGACTTGTATGAATTTAAATAAAGGAAATTAATCCACCAAATAAAAAGACCAGGAGAGCAAGGATTTTGAATTAATTGAACAATTTCGAAAGAAAGAGACAAATAATTTTGAAAATCAAAAGGCCAGGAGGCAAAAGAAAGGAATAAGATATATGTATATATATAAAAAGGGGCTGTGAGCACAAAAGAGAAGTAACGTATAGGGAAAACTCGAGGCGTATAATAAGAAAGAGAAATAAGAAAATGACAATGACAGTGAACGCAGAGGATCATATGAAGCAAGCAAAAAAAATATATATATATATATATAAGAAAATGGATAAGAAGATAAAATTTTGAAGAATTCTAAAGATATAGGGTAAAGAATGAGGAAAAGAATTATAGTTGGAGTAGCGAAACCAGTATAAAGAAGAAAAAAGGCCCAAGAGAGGTTATGATGAATAAAATGAATAATAAATATTGAAATAAGTATATAAAAATGAATTAATATAGAAATATAGTGTTAAAATGAAGAAATGTTAAAAATAAAGAAGATTTAGGGGATAGATGATAAGGTACAAATAAAAAAAGGAAACCATGTAAGAAATAAATTGAGATATATCTATACCAGATGGAGAAAATATTTATTAAAAAGCTGCTAATCCGAGAAAATAAAGTTGAATAAAATAAAACGTCGTTGTACACTGATGAGAAGAAAAGTATGAACAAGAAGACCCGAGAAACCAAACGTGAAACTAGGAAAACCGTAAATAAAAGAATTTGTCAACAATACCAAGTGACATTATGATTTACAAGTATTCGTCATCCACAATCAAACATTTCTGAGAGATATATACAAGAACTTAACAAGTATTTGAGGATAATGGTACACAGCGATCACCGAGAGTGGCAAGATAAGCTAAATATAATAGAAGAATTACTTAATAATAGTCCACATACAATGACTGGACAATCACCGATTTATCTATTCAAAGGTGTCATGCCTGAAAGAAAATGGCTCCAACAAAATAGTAAAACCTACGAAGAAGTAGTAAAAATGGTCAATAAATTAAATGAGAGACGTGCAGAGAAATGTGCAAAAAGGTTTTTGAAAAAGAAATCTAAGAAATCGACATTTAAAAGAGGAGATTTAGTAATCATAAGGGCATTGCGAACCTCGAACTATAAGAAAAATATCAGTGCCAAATTAATGATGCCATTTGAGGGTCCATTCGAGATCACAACAGAAAACCCAGTTAATAGTTGTGAAATCAAAGACCCAATCACAGGAAAAATTAGAGGAATATTTAATATACAAGATATATTCCACTTCTATCAATAACAATGAAAATAAAATATCAGCACGTATGTAAATTTTGCTTCCATTACTTTCGAGAATCGAAATAATGTCTGCAAAATTGGGGGGTGTTGTGCTGAGAATTGCTAAGGCCATATAAAAGTTATAAAAACAAAAATGAAAACCCTTACGGAAACTACTATGATAATGTTAAATTCTGATTATTGATTAAAAAAATTGGTTGATCAGATTAGTGATGGGGGGTAGTAGTTGTACCACTGGTCAGTAATAAGTAAAATACTTACGGTTTACACGTAATGCATATGGGTTCTCTGTATATTGTATACATATCCACATCGTTCGACATATTTTACTGTACACTAAAACAGAAAACAAAATAATAACATTAAAACACAAGCACATTCACTATTATTGTTAGTCAGTGTTATTTGGAGAAGCAATGAAAGATATATAGCCATAATTTGTTGGAATGATAATTAAATGAGTCTTAAAAAGTTTAACTAGCAATTTGGAAAATATCTCAGTTAAAGTGAAATAAAAAGAGCCAGAAATCTATATGTAGATAGATTGAAATATTAAGCATGAAATACATACCAAAGAATTATGTTCAAAATCAATTACCAAAAGGTAATGAACAAAACAAACCCCTTGTATGATGTTTCCAATATGTGAATTTAGTTTATTTTTTATGTGAACAATGAACTGAAATGTACCCATATATGTGTCTGTGTTTGTAAAAACAATGAACTGGAAGTTATTAAAAAACAGTGTTTAGTGTTCTGGAACTTTTAAATCAAGATTATAGCATAAAATGAATTAATGTTATAAAATTATTATTGTTGCTTATGTTATGTAGAAGTAAGGTTAGATCAGATGATCAGATGTCAATTTTAAAAATAGAATATTTTATACTTACTCGATGGTTCCAAGGAGAATATCTGTCAAACATTAAATAATTAATTGGAAGAGAGAATGCTTTGAACAGACAGGAAACACCAAATGTTAGATGAATTTGGGCAACATTTCCGCTTTTGTTAAATGTTGTTGTTGGTTGTTGATGAAATTTAGATGCGAGAGCGCGTCATTATTGCTTCCCATTTTAAATATAAATATTTTAAAGTATAAATTGTCCAAGGGAAATTCAATTTGCCGCTAAAACAAAGAAGAGACGTTACATCAAGTTTTTAACGTAAGGAAGTACGAGATAAGCAGTAAATATATCAATAATACGTACATTTGAAGATACCCAATACCATTAGCGAGGAAGCCAAGGTTAGAGATTTATTTTATTTAATGTATAGCAGCTCAACCAGACAAATATTTCAATAAAAAGACAGCCCATTCTGTCAAATATCATTTTAAGCAAATGTGTTTATGGGAAATTAAGATTTAAACGCATAAAGTAGAAATCTTATGGGATAATTTAACCATAGTTCAACATTGAGAATACAGAGGGAGTGCAGGTCAAGGATCCATATTTATTAATAAGAACAATTGAATGAAAGCCGTAAATTCGGATACTAAATTTAATCATTGTAAATTGATATTAGTTTGATAATTAGAACAACGGATCCGTTTAAAGTTTAGATTTTAAATTTGAAATTGTGCCAATAAAATTTGTTTAAGAATTTTGAAACGTAGTTCTTTGAAAACCCATAATAAGATAATAAGGCTACTATAAATATTTGCAGGCTACTTTCTTCCTATTTTAGCAGAACTCACCACTGAGATAAGTAAGTAAATAAAATATTTGAATATAATTTATTTGACATACATATATGTATATATAATAGAAGGATAGGCAACCCAAATAACCCTGAGATAGCTTAAATCACATAAATACAAGAGTCATAAAACATATTTATTCAGATAAAGTTTCACACAAATAATATACAGAGTCACCCATAATACATGGTGTAATATTTTTTTTAATATCATTTTACTATATATAAAATAAATAGAAATATAAAAACATTGAATTTTCATATAAATAAAATATATAATAATAAAAAAATTATAATATAAAAAGTCAAGCCAATTAATCAGAATAATATATATATATATATATATATATATATATATATATATATATATATATATATATATATATATATATATGTATATATACAGTGTGGACCGCAGCTATGGAATAAAATTCATAATTCGGAGATAAGTGTTTTTATGAAAAACGCTCGGACACGTCAACAATTTTTTTTGTTTCACACCTAGTAGTAATAGTTTGTAGTTTTCACCCTCACTATGTCACCCCATCCCTTAATGATTTTTTTAAATAGCAACGCTATCATTTTTCGACGAAAATTTTAGGAGCAATTGTTTTGATGATGGTACCAAAAATTTGGATTAAAAAGTCATAGACGGACACATACACAGGGTGGAAATTTAATGACTGACTATAAACTTTAAACCGTTTATTCCGAAATTCACAGTTATTAAATAGTTCATGAAAGTGACTAATTTTTGCATGCGACCTTACAATTTTGTGAGCAGATGTTTGATATGCTAAATACGAATGTTATTTCTCCTGCCGACATTCTTTTTTCTGTTGAAGCAACATTTGTTTTAATTGGCGAGGTATATCGGCGAAATTGGACACAGGACAACCCCAACTGGATGCGAGAAGCCTATTACCCAACATCTTTAGAAAGTCAACGTTTGGGCTGGTATCGTTGGGATCATGTGATTGAACCTATTTTCACTGAAAACCTTAACAGAGAAAGATATTTAAAAACGGCTAAGGGACCGAATCATTCCAGCCCTAGAAGAGTTATTTCCCAATGCACTTGATCGCAATCGTCCAAATGAAAGGAGATGACTGTAACAAGATGGCGCATCACACCACTATGCACTTACTGTACGGGAGTATTTAAATCTAACCTTTCCACAAAAGTAGATAGAAAGAAGAGGTCTCATAGATGTGCGAGATCACCAGACCTTACACCTCTGAACTTTTTTCTTGTGGGGGGACATCTGGAAAACAGAGTGTACAAAACACAACCTGTGAAGTTCAACGATGTAGAGAAAATAACAACCAGAGAAATTAGGAACATCACACCGGAGGTTCTAAATAGTAATTCGCTGTCAGCGTGCAAACGGGGAACTCTTTGAATATTTAAATGCACAAGACTTGCCCAATTTAACTGCTTTAGAAGAAAAAAACGTTTCTCTTTGACTAATTGTGAAATTCACAATAAACAATTTCAGTTTTATTGCCATTTAATTTCCACTCTGTGTAGCGGTCTATCACTTTTGGACCCAAAATTTTGGTACCTTCAAGAAGAGAAAATATGTTCTTTGAATTTCCGTCCAAAAATGATGGGGTGGCTATTTAAACAAAAAACCAGTGGGGGTGAAATGGTGAGGGGTAAAAATTACGGACCAATACCTAAGAGTCTGAAACAAAAAAAAAATTTTTGACGTGTCCGTGCGTTTTCGTATAAAATATTTTTCTTCGAATTGAGAATTTTCTTCCATAATTGCGGTCCATATTCTATAAACATACAAATTTTAACTGACCTCGGAAGTTGGTTCTAATAGTATTAATAGGCGCCCATTTGAAGACATTGCGTAAACATATTTTAAACATTTCGGGACGCAGCAAGTGCATTATAGTAGCACAAGAAGTGTACATTGTTATTATACGCCATATTAGTAGTTAATACTTTAAGCTTACACAGACCTTGAAGATCGATTTTAAAGATCCCAGTACCCGCACATTTGAAGAATTCTTTCGAAAGTGTTACCATCGATATCTCTCTATTACCAAAAAAAAATCTTGTGTTCTAACTCCTTTTAAGAAAAATTTCCAAAACTCAATTTTCTATGAAGCTAAAGAATTAAGTTTTGCTACATCTGTAGATAGTGTAAGTCTCTTTAAAAGAAACTTGTATTACAAATTTCATTAGTTATACAAAAGATTAACAGAAGGAAACTTAATCCATATTTAGAAAAGTAAAGTATCTGCCAAATTATAAACGTAGCAGTTATTTTTCCTTATTAATCGCCAGTATGATTTCGCCTTAGTCAACATAATCAAACCGGTTTTTTCAATATCAACAATAACAAAATTATAATTTCAGACTCAAAGATGACAAACTCTTTTAGGTGTTTTAAACAAAAATGAGATCTTGTTCAAAACGTATGAAATCTGTGCACTATTGTTTCTCAAAATGTCAAAATAAAACATAAAAAAAAAACATAATTCATCTAGCTGGATTCGATCATGCAACCTTCTGCGTACAAGACTATCATGATTCCACTAAGATATCTGGTAATACGTCAACTAAGGTTTTGTTTACATGATACTTGACACAAACTTCATGCCCGGGGTAGTATGTATACGTAACAATTTATTACCAAATTAGTAGAATTGCCATTGAAACATATTCAAGGATTGTTTCGGTCTTATATGACTTCTTATGTTTAAGTTTAAAGATAAAAGAAACTATTTTAGAAAGAACCTTGGTGGTTCAGGGGCAAGAACGTGTGCCTCTGAACCGAAGGTTACTGGGTTCGATCCCAGGGCACTCCTTTCACTTTTTCAGTACAAACTGTAAAATTAACATCAACCGAGGTTCTGGCATTGTATTTAAGCAAGTTGAATGTCTGCACGTTCCGCCCTTCGGAGGGGGCGTAAAGCCGTCGGTCCCGTGTCCATGCGATGTTGGGCACGTTAAAGA
This sequence comes from Tillus elongatus, assembly GCA_964006375.1. Classification (NCBI taxonomy): domain Eukaryota; kingdom Metazoa; phylum Arthropoda; class Insecta; order Coleoptera; family Cleridae; genus Tillus; species Tillus elongatus. The sequence continues at coordinate 131,254,622 of OZ023266.1, read as the reverse complement.
TCCCTACCATCCTTACAGAAAGGCAGGGGTTCGGCAAAATTTCCAGGATAGTGAGATGAAACTGCTCCCTGGCGTCGGTGATTGGCCATAGTCGCGGAAATAGGCCGACGTTAAAGAAACAAAACACACACAACTATTTTAGAATCATTTTTATAGACATGAATTGATTTTGTTTACATTTCTACAATGTTATGCAACACTTTCAAACTAAAACTATAGCATAATCAATCTATGCTGCACTAAAACAATATTTGGGGCCGTTCATAAAGCTACAAATTTAGTGTATTTTAAGAATTGATTTAATCCCCCAGTTAAATAAAAATCACTTGGCAAATTTTTAATTTCATGTCGTCTGTCAATTTACATAATGGTGGCCGAGATTTCACAATTGTTGGTTCGGGTGGTATACTTTATGCCTGGTATTTATTTACTTTGGTTACCGTTGATGTATGAATCAATCTACGCGTGGCAGTTATCTACTCTGTCTGTGAGGCATTGGGCTTTAACCACTAAGTCGTTCTAATGCATATCTTTGGGATTTTATTTTAGTGAATTTTCGTAGAAAAAATTCACTAATGGGGAGATCCCGACTTTTGAATTTTGAAAAAAATTTTGCAAATGAACGCGATCTAGGACCCCTAGAACCCATATCCGGGGTTAGTTTCAATTTTTATATGTTTATATATATATATATATATATATATATATATATATATATATATATATATATATATATATATATATATATATATATATATATATATATATATATATGTATCACACCGATAACTCAAAAAATAATAGGCCGATTTTGATAAAATTTGGCATGTACCTTTCTTTTTAAATGGCTTTGACAAGTTCGTTAGTCAGGAAAATCGGATGAGGTTTTCCGGGAAAATTTTGAGTTTTTATTCGAAAAAAATTTTTATCTCAAAGATAATGGGCAGATTTTGATATAATTTGGCATATACCTTTCTTTTGTAAATGGCTTTGATAAGTTCGTTAATCAGAAAAATCGGACGAGGTTTTCCGAAAAATTTTGAGTTTTCATTTGAAAAAAAATTTTATCTTAAAAAATAAAAAATCTATGATAACCAAATTTGGTAGGTAGGTTTACGATATAAAAAGTAAACTATACACCAAAATTTAGATTTCTACGTTACAAGAAAAAAAATTTATAATAAAATATTTTGTGCCAGATCATTTCTATGAAAATTCACTACCATAACGCACTTGCCGCGTCCAGGCTTTTTTAATTTGGAAAAAACTCTAAATATTGTGTACCAAGTGACTTAAAATTGACAACATAGGTTTGTTTGCACCATTTCTAATCACATCTAAAGTGTCATTCCAGTCACTCTGATACTTACAAAAATACCGCGTTTTCAGAAAATATTTTTGTATATTTTTGGGGGAAAAAAAGTCCGTTACAGCTAATATACGAACATGTCCACGGCCTTAATACAATGAAGATATATGCCAAGTTTCGTTCCAATCAGTTGAGTAATATTTGAGTTATCGCTCGGATACATACATACATACATACATACATACATATATATATATATATATATATATATATATATATATATATATATATATATATATATATATATATATATATATATATATATATATATAAACATAAAAATTTTAATGTACCTTGGTTTTGGATTCTAGGGACCCAAGTTCGCGTTCATCTGAAGAAAAATTTCAGAAGCTTTTCATCGTGACTTCTCAAATTAGTGGATTTTTTTAATGGAAATTCACTAAAAGAATTTTCTTAGTGAAAATTCACTAAAATATTAAAGTCGTCCTTTTCATTAGGAATTTTTTGTTACGAACTTTACTAAAAATAACTAGGTAACTAACATTTTTAACCCTAGCAGATAAAGCAAATCCACATGAAGTTTTTATTTGTTGTTTGTTTGTAGAGGATTAAACGCTTTTCGAGTCAGTTTATGCATAAATATTCTCTTGCTAGAAATCTCAGTGAAATTCCATTATGTTGCTTCAGCTGAAACTTCAATTAAAAAGCGTATACGAACATCAATTAGCAAACAACGAGGCATATTTAATCTTGCTTATTGGACGTTTAACATGCCTTTATACAAAGCTGTTCACAGGCTTCTCATAAATTAAAAAAGCAATTCAAAACTAGTGCAAATACCAAAGTGATCTTGTTTTGCTAATTTATTTTCCTCTTCACTTTTGTAGTGCAGTATGTATTACCATGCATTGTTATAAAGGATTTTTTTCACAGCCCCGCTAGTTAAAATTTCAGCCATAGCTGTGGAAATAATATGTCTAATAGATGTGTCTGGGTCCTAAAATATTAGAGTAATGCAAAAGCGACTGCATAAATGATTTACAAGCTCATTTAGTTTCTATCAAACTATACATACAATTATTCATCAAGTATGAACACAAACTTTAATGGGTAAATCAAATTTTAGACAAAAGGTTTATGCGAAGAGCCGTATTGGTTTGAAAAAATATGTCGACACAAAACGTCATCGCTGTTTTAATTGGACACATAGGATGGCCCAAGATTGGTTCAAGTTTTGTATTTCTTTTATTATTAAACAATAAAAAATTTTTTGGAACAAGAGTTGCAGTTACTACGATAGCTGTTTTTTGCTATATTATATCTTTTGTCTCAACAACAATCCTTTCATTTACTTATCACATTGGATACGTGGCAGGCATTGTTGTTGAGATTTAATTTTGACATATTTATTTCATCTATCAAACATCAAATTTTCCTCACCTAAATATTTACATTTGTCAGATTGACAGTTCTCATAATCATCTGTTTCCACTTTCTACAACTATTTAACCTATGAACCATTATTAATATTAATTCACCATGGTTTTTTTCGAGTCTTTTTAATGGGCACCTTATTTTATACACATGTTTACTTAAAATTACACTCATACATTAGTTTTTGCTTATTTTCGTGTTTACACTGGGTCAAATGGATTCATCTTTTAGAGTTCTTATATTTTTTCTAATATACCAAGGTATGTTTTTCTTAGGTGATCGAATTTGTGTGGTCTGGATGAGTGTATTTATATTTTCTTTATGGATTTTATGTGTGTATATGTGTGTGTATTTCAGCCTCCGTTCTCATAAACCATATCAATATATATATATATATATATATATATATATATATATATATATATATATATATATATATATATATATATATATATATTAAGATTATTACTGGACACACATACTAGTTTCGCTCTTATTTGAGCTCATTAGTGCGTTTTAGCAGTGACAATCAAAATATTTTGTTTTGTTTTTGGATACAGGAGAGGAGAATGCATCATGCAGACCTCATTCACAACACCTCAGTGTGTGGGCAATCAGGGTACTGTGAGACACGTGCTCACTAAACTCCTCTGCCTGGAGTACCCGACCTTAGTCCATACCTCCGTCGGAAAGATTTCACACACTGGCGTTTGGGTTTGAATGTTTTCATTCTGTTTTTGCCGCGGGGGCGTTAGCGGGTAAGTAAGCTTTGGACACTTATGCCCACGTGGAAGTTGCTCATTCGTCGTAGTTGGTGGCACTACGATGGAGAGCATTTGGATGAAAACATTTGGATGAGAAGCGGATTTTGCGAACTGAGTTGTGGATAGTTGAGTTGTAAACTTAAGTATCGAATGCATTTCCATATCAGAGTGAATTTAACTGTTTCTGACAAAGTATGGCGCTCCGGTAACCATTTTCAGAATTTTATTCTGGATGATTTAAAGGGTCTTGATGTGGTCGCGGTGGCCCATGAATGGGATGCATAGGTCAAGACTTGCCGGATTATGACTTTGCACATGAGCAGTTTATTATCCATGGACAATTTGGATAATATTAAGATGTGAGAAGAGCTTCGAGATGAACAGCGAGGCTTTTCGTCGGGCATGTTGGACATGGGGGCGCTATGTTAGGCATTCGTCGAGGAAAACTTCGAGGTATTTGGCGGAGACTTGCCAGAGAATTAGACGGTCGTCTAATGATACGTGTTCGTGAGGTGTGTGTCTCCTTTTAGAGAATAGGACTGCTGAACCTTCACCGGGGTTTATGACTAGACATGATTTTTACTACCAGCCTTGCAGATCGTCTACGGCGATCTGTAGACGTTCGGTTATTATCCTCAGCAGAGTGGAGCTGCCGAAGAAGGTAGTGTCGTCTGTGTACAGTAAGTATGGCACGTTTAGGGGAGGTGTCGGTATGACTGCGAAAAATATATTTTACAGCAGAGGGAAGATAGCAAAACCCCGCGGGAGACCGGCAGTGGCTAAGTAGGATCTAGATCTGGTTCCCAGATATTTGACCTGCAACTTCCTCTGTTGCAGGTATGACTTGATTATCAGACTCAGAAAGAGAGGATAATTAAATGATAGAACTTTGTTTAGGAGGCCCGCATGCCAAACCCTGTCGAAGGCTTGAGCAATGTCGAGAAATATTGCACCCGTTGACTTGCTTTTATTAAATCCTTCGGTGACGTTTTTCACCTCATGGAGGACTTCGTCTGTGGTGAAGTGCTGGTGTTTGAAACCGATTTACACGTCAAGATGGATATTGTTCTCAGAGGTGAATGAGGCTAGCCTTTTCTGAAAAAATTTTTTTGGCGATTTTGACGATGACTGGGAGTAGGCTAAAGGGCCTGTAGTTCGGAGGAAACAGCGAATCTTTGCGGGGTTTTGCGATGGTGATAATATCGGCAAGTTTCCACGTGGAAGGAAAATGTTGAAATCGCAGCATGGCGTTCATAATCGTAACTATGAATACCACGCCTTTATATATATATATATATATATATATATATATATATATATATATATATATATATATATATATATATATATATTGTTCTGGAAACCAGATCCACTAAACATTACACATTAACATACACCATTAGAGCCATAAAAACATACGATGAGATAATCCATAACAGCTATTTTACCAACAAAGCATTAAAGTTCAAATAGGAATGCAAAGAATTTAGTGGGAAAGTAGTAAATAAATGAATGGAACAAATATAATTCAATTCAGTCATTGATATAAGGTATAAGATTAAGTTAATATAAGAGGGTTTCAGAGGACTTAAAAGAGTAAACTAGCTAAGCCCAAATTTACATTAACAAAAAATGTAGTGATTGTCAAAGTTAGATTAAGTATCGATAGTATATGTAGACAATCGAACTAGAACAAAATTGGAATATTTAGAATGACTGTTGTAATTAGCATTAAGGAAGTGTGCACAAAGTGACAGTTCCACAAGAATTTTAAATTTTTGTGGAAAATGACAATTCCACAAAGGTGACAATAAAGCGATGACAGCACAGAAAAACGGAAGTTTGTTTTGACAGAAAAAGATTGCTGTGAAAAAAATGCGAGGAGAAGTTTGACAGAAGAAAATAGACTGACAGGGTTTTTTTGAAGTTTAGAGAGCGGTGGTCATTAGGTGTGGATAAGAACAGAAAAAGTATTGTGCTGAAGTAAAGTTAAAGAGCGGAGGTCATTAGCTGTTTATAAGAACAGGAAAAAGTATTGTTCGGAAGTAAAGTTTAGAGAGCGGGGTCCTTGGCAGTTTGTAAGACCAGCGAAAGTACCTAAAAGAAGCAAACGCCATCACTCAAGATATGGTTACGTAGAATCCAGATGCAGATCTAAATATAAATATAAATACATATCTAGTGAAGTACACCTATCGTAAATGAGAACAAGAATAACACACAAGAGTAGTCTGGATGTACATAGCTATCAAGGTAAAGTGAAATTGACATTTTAAATTTGAACTGTGATATTGTGTGGTTTGTTTGATTTTCCTAAGACAAGATAGTAGTTTTTGAAGTTAAACAAGAAAATTAAATTAAAATTAAATTTAGGTTGTTCATAAAAAAGACTAATTAGTCGAATAAGTATAGACGGATCCAATAGGTAATATAAGGTAATTTTTTTAATATTCTGTGGGGAGAAGTTTTATGTAACTTAATATATAAATGATTATTCAATAAATTATGTAAATAATAGAAAAAAATGACATATCAATGACTTAGTTGAATACTTAAGGTGAAAAAATTATAAGAATATCACTACTTATAAAAAGGGCATATATTTAATTGGGAAATATTATTGTTCAACATTGTTATTAAATCGTTTAATAAATCGTTGTAGGGGTTTGAACCGATGCTCTGAGATAGGAGAAACAGCTGGGGCAAAAAGAAACACAACAATAGATAGATATATTACACAGACACATAAAACATTACAAAATGACACCCAATCGTGGGACTGAAAACCATAATACAACATAAAACATAACAAAATGGCGACCAAACGTGAGGGCTTCGAAAGTACATGCACGGACCTATAAAAAAATTAGAAATAATAATATAAAAACCTTTATAAAAGACATATCTGAACCATTTCCAATTTCAATACCAATATAAATAACATGCCTAACAGAAAAGCAACTAGAAAGACAGCTACATCGAGAGACAGACAAGACAGAGGAGATGACAGAGAGGATGAAATACAGGAAAATGTTGAAATGAGTGAGGAAAGAGTGGACGAACAAGAAATAAGAGAGAATATGGAAGAACACGTAGAAATGACTGTAAATACGAGTGCAGAAACAAATGGAGGAGTGTCAGCACCTGAACAACAACGTGACAGTAACAACGAAATATTAATGAAATTAATGCAAAATATGAATAGTATAGGGGACAAAATAGAAAAGCAA